>ML782252.1:900008-918444 GCA_009831015.1 Picea engelmannii
CCTGAAGGTTTCGTGATACATGATAAAAGATCTCATGTATGTAAACTCAAGAAAGCTCTGTACAGGTTGAAACAAGCTCCAAGAGCTTGGTATGGTAGAATTGACAGCTTTCTACAAAGTCTTGGATTCTCCAAGAGCATAGCGGATCCAAATCTTTATATAAAGATCATTCAAAATCATCCAGTTATACTAGTCTTATATGTGGATGATCTGTTCCTCACTGGAGAGGAAACCTTGATAGCGCAGACTAAAAGGGAGCTTTCTAAAGAATTTGAAATGAAAGATTTGGGGCTCATGCACTACTTTTTGGGCTTGGAGGTTTGGCAGAAACCAGGAGAGATCTTTCTCTCACAGAGTAAATATGTTGTTGATATACTTCGCAAATTTGGCATGATGGACTGCAAGTCCATGACGACTCCAATGATCTCTAACTTAAAGAAGCTCCAAGATCAAGTCACAGGCTCAAATCCAGAAGACCCCACCTTATATCGGCAGATCATTGGATCCCTGATGTATCTCGTACATACGAGATCCGATATCTGCTATGCTATAAATGCTCTTAGCCAGTTCATGTGTGAACCTAAACATATACATATGGTTGCAGTAAAACATATCCTGAGATATGTTTGGGGGACTATAGCTTATGGTCTCAGATACACATCCAGTGGAGGTGTGATGCTCCATGGCTTTACAGATTCAGATTGGATGGGCAGTGCAGTGGACTGGAAGAGTACTTCCGGATATTGCTTCAGTTTGGGTTCAGCTATGATTTCCTGGTCCAACAGGAAACAGGGCTCCGTAGCCCAAAGCACTGCAAAGGCAGAATACATTGCTGCTAGTGT
The DNA here is from genome assembly GCA_009831015.1 of Picea engelmannii. NCBI lineage: Eukaryota > Viridiplantae > Streptophyta > Pinopsida > Pinales > Pinaceae > Picea > Picea engelmannii. Next base: position 900,851 of record ML782252.1, read on the forward strand.
TGCTGGCAGAGAAGCAGTGTGGCTCGAGAAGCTACTTTCAGACTTGTTCAGTTCAAAGCTTGAACCCACAGTTATTCACTGTGACAATCAGAGTTGTATAAAGCTCACTGAGAACCCGATGTTTCATGACAGATCGAAACACATTGAGATGAGATATCATTATGTCCGGGACATGGTTCAGAAGAAAGTTCTCAGCATTCAGTATGTTCCGACAGCAGAACAGACAGCAGACATTTTCACCAAGCCACTATCCTTGACAAAGTTTGTATACTTTCGTGACAAGCTTGGTGTAGCTGAGAATGCCTCTCTTGCTGAGAGTGAGTGTTAAATTTATAAGCAGTTGCAAGGGCCATTCTCCTGGAGGATGGCTAAGACCCTAGACGAGATCTAGGGCCCCTAGTGCAATCCTGGGGTACTTGGTCTGGGACCAAACAGTCAGTGCCATGGCAAAAGACCCTTGTGAGGGCCCCCAGTATACGACTGGGGTTCTTGGTGAACAACCAAGCAGTAAAGACCCTTGAGAGGGCCCCCAGTATACGACTGGGGTTCTTGGTATAGGACCAAGCAGTTAAAGCCCCTAGATAAGCCTAGGGCCCCTGGAAATGTCCAGGGTACCCATGCATACGGCGTGGGTTGATCCTTGGTCTTTGACCTTGGTGGATAAGACCCCAAAAAAAAAATTTGGGGCTACTTGATCCTCTATCAAGTATTCTGATGGTACATGACCTTCCTTGAAGAACGACATAACCACATGAAGGATAAGTCCCATATGCAATGATGATAAAGTAATAAGTTCACCATGTTAAATGAAGGAATGAATATTGCCACCTAGCTAACCCTCTCTTACCCTTGCATGTGTTGGTTTGGGGTTTTTGTTATTTTTGTTTTAGGGTTAAAATAAAGTTAAATTAAAATGTTAATTATAACATGTTTAAATTATTTAATTTAAACATGTTATTTTTAATTATATTTATCTTAATTTAACCTTTTCTTTTAATCCCTTGCCCTAGCCTAAAACTATAAATGTAACCCCTACCCCTCTCACATCACTCACCTTGTATCACTTGTTGCTAAGTGTGTGGACTTCTCCTAGCTGCGGCTCCTCCCTGCTGTTGAAGTTGCGGCCCCCTTTTTGCTGTGAGTGAAGCTCTTGCTGTGGCCTCTTCAAATCTTCCTGTTGCAGATTGGTGTGGTGTAGCTGCGGCTCCTTTGAGTGTTGGTTGTGGGGTGCGGCCCCTCTTCTACTCTGTTGTGTAAGGCCTTTAGGGTGCGGCTCCTTTCCCTCCTGCTGTGGCTGAGATCTAAGGGTGCGGCCCCTCTTCTGCTCTGTTGTGTAAGGCCTCTAGGGTGCGGCCCCTTCTTGCTGTGGTGTATGTGTAGGGCGCTACCTTTTACACTGCTGTGTGGGGTACTGTTGTGGCTCGGCCTCTCTTTCTTATCTGCTGTGAGGTATATGAGGTACAGCCCCCCTTTGGTCAGTTTTCTCTTGAGCTGTGGTTTCTCCTTACTGCTGTGATGAGCCTGTAGGGTGCAGTCCCTTCTACTACTGTGAAGTTTTTCTTCTTAAGCCACAAGAGTGAGGGTTTATCCACTGTCTTCTTCCTGTGTGGGGTTTGGATGATTTGAGCATTTTCAGTTTGAGGGTTTGACTGTTTGAAGTCCTTCTGGTTCTGTTTCCTTGGTGGCAAGAAAGATCCTTCACCTATTGGTAAGAGATCCAACCTTTAAGGTGGATCTATGAACTGAACCTTTGTCTGAGCATTCTAAAATGGTTCTACATCTCCTATGGTTATTGTGCTTTCTTCAGAGGTAAGGTTGCTGTACCAGGTAAGTTACTTACTCATTACTTTCAGATCTGGATCTTGTCTTAACTTCAGCACTGTTAGATCTATTTAGATTTGTGCATAAAATATTGGATCTGAAGCTACACTTTGAGTTTACTGTTTATGATCAGCACTGAGTAATGTTTTGTGTACAGCTCTATAGATTCTTTTTACTGTTTACCTTATTCTGATCTAATCACTGTCAAATTAGTGGAGTTCTTGTTTATTAGATCTGAGTTTCAGATCTACTTTTACTAAGTTTATTGCTGTCTCTCTTTAGATCTCTTAGATCTGAATACTAGTTAATGTGTTCTAAGTCTGTTGATCTTTAGATCTAGTTGTTTCTTTTACTGAAAATAAAAAGATACTACTGTTTTGCATTTTTACCCTAATTCTAACAATATTCATAGTCAACAATTACAAGATTTTCATGATGATGTGAATATGTTAGGTATTATTCACGAAGATGTGTTAATGAAGCTTTTTATGTTTTCTTTCGAAAAAGATGCTCGTAAATGGTTTAAAGGTCTTCCTCCTAAGAGTATTTCTTCTTTAAAAGATTTTCATTCATGTTTTCACAATCATTGTAGGTTAATCTATCGAGCCAAACTTCTTTTCGAACATTGTTGTAGTGAAGAATCTCAAATAGTACATAACTCCTATAACAATGAAGCAGAAAATGAATTTACCGATGAAAATTTTGAACAAGAAAGCAGTTATGAACATATCCAAGAAGAATTTCAAGAAAATATAGTTTTTTTCCTAAAGACCAAAATCAAAATTATGATATTTTTTCCTCTTCCCCTGAGATTGATCAAGAATTTCAAATTATTCTTGAATCCATTTTAGATACAGAACATGTGATATTTTTGAAGAGGAAGACGTTGATTTGTATGCTTCTTTTGCTCACTATTATGATTATTACAAAGTCTTTGGTATAAAGGATAAACATAGCTTTGTAGAACAATTTTTATATGACCTTAAACTAAGCTTTGACTCTAAAGTACAACAGGGAGAATCTTTAAAAGTTCTTGCTGCCTGTGATAAACAAATACAAACACCTTCAGAAATTTTGAGAAGTCTATATGATATGTACATTATAACAAAATCTGTTGTAACAAACTCTGTTCCTGAACTTTACAAGGAACTTTCTCAAAATTTAACAAGTACTGATAGATTTAGTTATGAGGGTTCATCTTCCCTTTATGATATTAAAGAGATACATGAACAAAGTATAGAAACAAATGGTCATGAAAGTCAAAATAGAGGCATTTCTCTTGAAAAATTAACATTATTACAAAATGATATTGCAGTTTATGATGATTGTGAAGATCATAACTTAGGTCAGATTTTGGATATTAATCGTCAAAAGGTTAATGAAAATTTTGTTGTCCTGGAGTGTCGACCAATTAATGAAAATTGTCTTGAAACAAATCTTATTCAAGAGATGGTAAATACACCCAAGAATGGCACTTGCAATGTGATAGTTTATGAAGAAAAATATTTATCAGCAAAACAATTGAGTAATAGTGAATCATGCATTAGTATCCCTATTCATTATGATCAATTTCAAGATTTGCAAAATAATTCTGGTTATAAGATCAATAATGGTTGAATTATTGAAAATGAATATCAAGATATACATAAATCATATACTCCTATTAATATGAATCTACATAAAGACTTAAATGCAGAAAAGGAAGTCAATAATCATCTGCATAACATTGTTGCTCATGAAATTATTGAAAATAAACTTAGACATAAACCTGTTGATTATGATTTTGAGAATATTGCATTTACAAATCACGAACGTATATATGAGGAATATGACGATTCAGATAATGAATCTTGTAAAGATATATTACTGCCATCTATTATTGTTCGTAAAACTGTTGTCCCAAATCTTTTTGAGGATCAGAGTGTTGATGAAGTAGGACAAAATTGTTCATTATTATCTACAAAGGTTAGTACCAGCTCACATATTTATAATGATTTTGATGCAACTACTACAGTTCCAATTAAAGATGATTCATATTCATATCCATTTGAAAATTCTTTCGATCATAAATTTTATCAAGAAATTTATGTTCATAAGATTAATAATCAAGATAAACAACAAATACAAACTTGTTTGCTGGATGTAAGCATCGAAGAACACAAAACTTCTCAAGAAACATCTCCAGAAATGTTTTGGTGATCAACCTAGATATGATGATTCAGATGATGATGTTGATTTCCATAAACAACCAGAAGACTGTATTTCTCTTTTATCATTAACAGAAATTTCCAGTAGTAAAACTGCTTATATTAGTGATGAAGAGCTACCTGAAGAACAAATTAATAATCAACAACCAATTAAAGTTTTTGAACAAGAAAATGTGTGTAAGTTTATTGATGGAGATACAAAGGTTTTGATACATAATAATATGTTTTATAATGATTTATCCTTGCCTTTTATTCATGATTCTGAAACTCATGAAAAACTTAATGAAGATTAAAATTCTTTGACATATGATGAGCAACTTAGTAGTACTGGTATAATACTCATCCTTTCTCATTATTATAACATACCATATGATAAGGACCATATACGTCAGTATTTACAAGACAATGATTACATAAAGGATTATCTTGAAAACTTTTGTAAAAGCATACAGGAGGACAAGTCATACTACTGAAGCAAATATTGAAAAGGTTTGAAGGCATAACAAGTGAAGGAGACATCCTATCGTATTCTAAAGGAAAGATAGAGATCAACAAAGTCACAAATGAAAGAAGGAGATGCATGACTGGGAGCAGTTTGCCACTTCATGTGCAGAAAGATAATATGCTTATATCTACCCTGGAGAACCAAGAGCTTCACACTAACAGGTTTGAAGATCCAATTCGAGCTTGGTTGAAGTCGATTCTATTAGAAACACCCATTGATTACAGAATTTTAAATGCACAGCTATTGGACTGTAAGTATGCAATAAGTATTCAGATTGGGTCTCATCAAGTTGAGTTGATTGCTTTATCTTTTGATCAAGACCTTGATACTTTTCCTTTTGTAAATAAGATGATTTCATGGTTACTTTGGAAATTTAATTATACCTAACCCAGCTACTTTTGATTGGTTGGGGTAGGAAAACATGTACATAAATAAGTTTCTTTTAAAGCATTAACATACTAGTTTAGATATTGTACATATTCTTATAACTTTGTTTTTGCTTTTTCAAAGCGTGATTAGTTAGGACTTTAGATGAAATAAAATAGAGTATGGGATTATAAAACTTTTCTCTGTCATCATTACAGAGTCTTGGTGCCCATTGGAGAAGCCCTGGTCTCATATTTATTTGGAGTTGTTAAGAAAATGTTATTTAAAGGTTGTTCTGAGGTTACTTAGAATAACATATTTTTGTAACAAATAGAGGGTTACCCCCTTTGGCTCAAGAACCAGCTTGAAATCCTAAAGCGGGAAGAGGTTTCTTAAGGCCTCTTTGGATGCCTTGACATTGTTCCCTAGCTAGGGGTAATTTTGAGGAACAACAAAGCGCACTTGAGCCAGAGGCGTCTTGGGATGGGTGACAACCTGGGATGTCTTGGTTACCAGGTGCAAGCCCCGAAAGTGATGATCGATGATATGCGATTCATTTTGCTGGTTTCGGTCCCCTTCTTCACCCCTGTGAGCATCACCCGATGCAATGAGTGCTAAGTGGACCTTTCAAATCATGAGAATTATTGGTCAGTTGCGACTAATACTCATGGATATGGGTCATAGGTTAATGACTTACTCTACGCAGTTAATCCCAAAAATGATATCAAAGATATTATGGTCGTTGTCTTATAGAGCCAACCACAAGAACTGGTGTTTTTTATCCAATTTGTGTAACCTAATGTTGAGTTGTAAGCTCTCTTTTATAATGTAGGCAAATCCTTTGTGCCCTTTGTGATTGTTTCATACCTTGTTCCATAAAGACCCACTCTAAAACCTAGGATTTCCAAGATCCTACACCCATATTCCACTAACAACCCTAAACGATGATACCTCCTCCATGTGTAGCCTTTGCAATTCCATATTACAATTTTTAGTCCACCTTGGGTCATGAAGGTCACACTTCGCTATTTTCTCATTGTTTTTTTTAAATCCTTGTCTTTAGCTCTCCCGTTCCATTGAATCGCCCACTTTCCCTACTAAATCGCCACTTTGACTTTTGTCCATTTGATTTGCCTTTCTTCTTGCTAATTTGGCTCCACATTGTGCCTTTTAACTACGCTCTCTCTGTCTCTCAAAATATTTGGTTTCTATCTTGGATGTTCCAATGGACTATCTTAGACAAATGATCTTTGTCCATATTCAGTTGATTTTCCCTATTCTTTCTACTATCCGAATTGAATCAATCCAACCTAAAACTTCCTTGAGAAAATTCCTCGTGACTTTGATCAATTCCTCCTTCCCATCGCTTTTTTCATACCCTTTACAATGATGTTGGCAAGCTCACTTTGTCTCTCCTACTCCTCAATCACTATGTTTTTTACTTCTTTCAATGTGACCATCCTACTCACCATCGCCTCGACTAGGTGCCTACCATTTTTGTCCATGTAGTTGAAGTTTTGCGTTGCTTTGAGTTTTGTTTTAGTTTCTTAGCCTTTACCATGAACAATTTTGTTTCTATTATAACCTCTATTGTGTGCTCTCTACCCGCACTCCACCTGGTCCACTTCTACATCCCCAAAACACAAATCCTACCCTATGAATAGGTGCTAGGACGAGGACTGCAAGGCCCTCCACCACCAACTTCGACATGCATTCACCCATGATCACCCCTCCTACCCCGGCCTCAAAGTTTCGTATCGTGGTCTCCTCTGACGCAAGAAACGCCTCTTTATCTCTGAAAGGAGATATGACTTATCCATTTCCCTTACCCACTCCCCCAAAAACTTCTAGCGTACCATCCTCCCCCGCCGCTCCCCCCTCCCATCCGACCTAGACCTCGGCTCCATGTTTTCCCACATATCCACTCTCTATCATATTCCTGGACAGGCCCAGATTCAGGGTACTTCTCGACCCTCCTCATGCTACTTATTTTCAGACATGGAGACATCAAAGAGGTCGTTTGGGTGATGAACAACAGCAAAGCAGCAGATGAGGAAGGTTCTCAAGGAGAGTTCTTTAAGCATGGTCTTCATACTTTGGTTTCTCACTTGGCTGATCTCTTCAACCATGTGGTTCATACAAGTTTCCCTTCAGCTTGGTCACACCACATCATTCACCCAATACACAAATCAGGCCCCAACTCAAATCCCAACAATTACAGGATGATCATGGTGGGCCATACGTTCTCAAAGCTCTATGCTACGGCTCTCCATAGGAAGATCTCTAATGAGCTTGAGAGTAGACACCTCTGAGCTAAGGGACAGGCAAGATTCCGACCCGCTCATCAGACCATTGACCACATCTTCACCCTCCAAGCCATTATTGAGGAGGCACGACATCAGTCTTCGAAAATCTATTGCTTCTTTGTAGATTTTTGAAAGGCTTTCGACTCTGTCCCAAGAGAAGCCTTGTTCCAGAGGCTCAAAGACATTGGCATCTTTCATACCTTACTAACTGCCATCATGCGCCTCTATGAGTCGGTCCTTGGTCATCTCCACATAGCTTATGGGATGTCAGATTTCATCAGGAGTACCATCGGAGTTAAACAAGGTGGCCCCCTGTCCCCCACCTTGTTTGGGATCTATATTGATGAGCTAGAGGCCTTTCTCCACAAGCATATCCAGGGTGGTGACGGGTGTCTCCTCCACCAAGTTTTGATATCCATCTTGCTTTTTGTCGATGATGTGGTCCTCCTCGCCTCATCTCCAGCAAGATTACAAAGACAATTAGATGCCCTGGCTCTCTTCTACAACCTTCGATAATTGACAATCAACCTGGGTAAAACCAAGGTTGTGATCTTCAACAGGTCAAAGAAATTCATAGACATCATTTCTTCTTCAGATGGGAGGAGATCGAGATCACAAGAGCCTACACATGCTTGGGAGTACAATTTTCATGACCCCGTTTCAATTTGCAAACGGCCTTCCAGCCTCAGATTGCCAAGGGTTATGGGTCTTTAGCCCTTCTCGAGAGACAGTGTTTCCGCCACCATTTCCAGGACATCTCATCCAAGATGTTTCTTATGGACTCCCTTATTCGACCCACTGTCCTATATGGCTTAGAGATCTGGGGACCTTCCTTACTGGAATCTGATTGGGCCTCAGTTGAGAGAGTCCAGACCTTTCTCCTCGAACGCATCATTAGATGCAAGCAGACAGTCCCTCATCACATCATCCTAGTAGAGTTCGAGGCTCGACCCTTCCGACTTGAGACAGTGTTCGGACTGGTCTCTTTCCTAGATCGCATCCGGGGCTTAGTCGACTTGGCGATGGGGCGAGATCGTTACACGCACTTGGCTTACTGCTCTTCTAAGACCATTTCCCTCTCTAGCCCATCGGGTCAGGCCCGTGGTTGGTTTGCAAGGGTTTCAGATCTTTTAGGGTCAATGGGCATCCAGATTCATTGCCTCCCTCTGTTTCGGTATTCCTTGGATGCACCTAGCCATCTCCTATCGACCAGGCAATTTTTGAACACGATCATCAGAGATGACATTTATAGGCAGTTTATCCAGATCACTTGGGTTAACCCCCCTAGCGGGTTACGTCCAAAGATGGCCTTTTACACTGAGCAGTTCTTGGAGCTTAGGGATGGGCTCATCATTCAACCACAGTATACATTCTGACACTAGGTACATGCTCCTCGCATTCCTCTAGGCCAGTTCAGAGTCAGCTCTCATAGACTTCGAGCAGAGACAAACCAACAGATCGACCAACCAGACAAGATCTGTCAACTATTCCAGTTACAGGAGGTCAAGACTGAGGAGCACTTCATCTTTCGGTGCCCCTTTTATTATGAGATCACGGGGTGGTTTCATTGCTTATTCAGGGGGGCTCAAACCCTCACAGGCTTCTTCAAGTATCCAGATTAGCGGTGCTTAGCCTTATACATAGAGGAGGCCCTCAGGCTTCGAGCCCATACTCTTCAGCCTCCTACACAACCAAACCCCATTTGGCAAATCACCTCCTACTTCTCGGTGCTACCCTTAGGAAGGGGCACTAAGAGATAGACCGACACCAATGCAGCTCCGACCTCCGAATCAGTTCGAACTCGTGGGATCTTCCCTCATCTCACAAGATTTCAACAACATGGCCAGACCAGATCCCCTCCCAAGAGACGGACGAGATCCCCCAGACATCGTCGGTGCACTTCCTCTACCAGCCAGCAACGCAACAAACGATCCATGCATCCCACTAGTTCCCCCTCGAGACACCCGACTATACTCAACTTTCTTCATTCGGCCTCGGATGGTAGGAGAGATGGATCCATTCCATGACAAATCTACTTCCTTTCTTTTGTTTCCTCTTGCCCTAAGACATTCTCCTACGACGCACCCCATCATCCAAGCATGTATCCAAGCTCGAGGCCAAGGGGTTTTTCATACCTCGAGGTAGTTCTCACTTTCTGCTACCCTACCTTATTGCACTTTCCTTTCTTTCTATCGCCTTTTATAGGAGACCTTTTGGTACTCCTGCATTGTATTGACATCATTGTACTCAGCAATCCCTTTGACCTACTTTTGTGGTCACTAGTCGGACATTAATAAAATTATCTTATCTATCTTCATCTACTAGCTTTGGACTCTTATCCCTTTCATCTTAGCTTTCCTCGATCTATCTCAATTGTTGGGTTTTTGCTTCAACTTTTCCAGCTTTGATTTCCAAGTTTTTGCCAATTCCCTAAATGTCACCAATCTATATCCTAAGATGTTTCTATCAAGCTCGACCATTCCCATCTTAAACTCTAGGTCTTCAATAGTATTCATGTTGTTGATGTTGTCTAATTGTAGTTTTTCCACCATTGTTGTCAATTCTTTGATCTACTCGGCCCATATACTTATTTCCTCATATGTGGTGGTTTGTACCAACAAAGTGGCAGTCACATTATATAAGGACTCCATGGCAAACTTCAAGCATTCAGATTATTCATTTACAATTTTTCTTTTAACTTCTATCTCCATGTTCGGTTTGTGGACGTAGGTCTCTATTAGCTTCAACTGTGGGCCAAAAAAAGGATTCGTTCATCCCTATACCTACCATGGGTGTTACAAGATGGTAGTGCTTGTCGTTTTGTGCCCCAATCTCCATAGCTTTCCTGTCATTGTTGTCCACTTAATTCGTGTTTATGTCAATTCCCTTTTGCAACCTTTGCCAATGCAATCTTCCAAAGAATGCAAGTGCCTAGCCAAGCAAAGAGAGAGAGGGAGGGAGAGAGAAATGCTAAATTGGTTCACATTTTGCAGATGAGAGACAACCTACCATGTGTTAGAGCTACCCACAAAGCGTTGAACAATCTATTTGGTGGGGAAAACGAGAGAAAGGGCGAGAGAGAGGGGGGGAGAAGAGAAGAGAGAGCTCCAAAACATCAAGACAGTCTTTGAATCTACAAAACTTAGATGTGAAGTCTTCTCAAGGTTCTCCTTCACGTCTTCATTAAAAACAACTTTTGCTTTAGGCCGATTTTCCAACTCATAGTCTTGGAAGAATCATGTTATTCAATGCCTTAGCGAAGTTCATGAAGGCCTTTGAAAGGCAAGGCTTTTTCTTTTATGCAGAGATATGGATGAGTCAAAAAGGAGGTGTTACCTCTACACTCCACACCCAGCAAAAAAGAGTGGGAAAACCTAAGAAATTGTTTAAGTCAAGAAGAATGCAAAGCTTTGTGCATGTAGAGGTTTTGACGAATTGGAGAGGAGTCTAACTTTGCACTCCACAATAAGGAGCAGGAGAAGTCTAAGGCTATGTAGAGCTAGAAACCAAAGGAAGGGGGGTATGCTAAGCGTTCGATGCAATGGAAGAATGTAAAGAAAGAAGGAAGGGGCTTGAGATGTCCACCCTCCACACTCTGCATGAGTATTAATGAGAAGTGAAAGGCAAGAAAGAATGGGGCTAAGATGGTATAGCTCCACCCTCCACACACCTCTACATTACAACAAAGAAGAGAACTAAACAAAAAACCTTCAGAAGGAAGTTGAGGCCCCCTCTTGGCCACGATGGCAAATAGATAGGAAGAAGTCAAAGGATGACACATGGCTAGCCATCGAATCATAGATTGCCACATGTCACCCATGAAGATACTTGTTCCCCCTTCTTGGCCACATTGGGAAAGGGCAATTACAGCTCGAGGCATTATGTAACTATTTCTCGAAGGCATTGTGCATTAGGAGGATGCTGAAGGGGGCATTAATGGAGGCTATAAGAGGACATTGATAAGAAGCACGGGAAGTTGGTCTTTTGTTGGAGATTTAAAAGGCTATTGGCGAGAAGACTCAAGAAGACAAATCCTTTTCGAAAGGTCAGAACAATGCCCAACTTGCAAAGAATTGCATACAAAGGAGAGACTGCACCAGACCAATAAATAACAACATTTGGTTTGTGGAAGAAGATCGTAGCAAGGAAAGGAATTTTGCTTCCTGATGATTCAGTTTTGACCAAAAGCATAGCTCCATGCACCTTTTATAATCTGCAATTGCTTGAGATTAATAAAGAGCTGAGCAGAAGCCATTTCAATGATGGAGTTTTCCCAAGTTGGGTTTCTCTGGGTAAATTCTGTGTGATATTGTGATTGAAATTGTGCTTATTATTTGCATTTCTGGTTTGGAAGACATACAGCATTGTTTGCTTGCACAATAATTAAATTTGCACAGAGAGTATAAAAATAAAACATAAAGGATCCATGTTGGTGAATTGCAGCAGCCATAGGTTGCTCTATTACGGATCAGTGGTGAAAGAGAACATAGAAAGTATGTAGGATATGGGAGCGAATTTTGCTATTCTGGGACAGATCTCCAGCTTAAAATCGAGGATGGTGAGATAGATCCTCCAGCAAAACATCAAGGATTACAAGAAAAGATGGAGCATGTATGATATGAGACACTAATGCAGCAAAACAAAGAGGCTACAAAGAAGGAGAAAGCAGACATCAAGCAGGCCATAATACTCTGATCCATGATGGTCATTGCAAGATACGGAGTACATACTGGTAAAAGTCGGGGTCAACTGGTCATTCAGGGTGGGTCGACACTTCATGGATCTAGCAGAGATGGCAGACCAGAACTTAGAGCTCTTAACACCATCTGAGTACTGGCCCTCTAACCATGGTAGAGAATTCCCTTTTCGGATGTCTATCACCATAAACAGAAGAAAAAAAAAATTACAGGTATTTTCAATGTTAAAACTAATTTTTTAGTACTACGCATATGTCTTTAATTTTTTAACGTATGACGAGATGGAATTTGTTTGGAAGTTGTGCCGTCACTGCTCAGTGAATGAGGGCTCCAAGAACTAACTTAAAATCCTCCTGTTATCTTGAAACATGCTCATGCAATGTATTTCCATCTATACATTAATACATAACGTTTTATTTATCAGAAAGAAAAAGAAAAAAAGCACACCCCAAGGGGCTACACCACAGATTGGAAAACATCATTTGGCTCAGATGCCAGGTATGAGGTCTGAGTGGTATCTATTCTGCCAAAACAGCCTGGGATTTGCACATGGCCTCATACATTTGAAAGGCATGCCATCTGGGCAGGGCAGAGTCCAAACCGCAAAGAGAATGGAACCCTAGAGGATGGCATGACTGTGCTCAATCTCACCAAGTTATTTTTCTTCTCAATTGATTCAAAATTTTCCTAAATGTAATAGGAAGATGAAATATAATCCTAAGAAAAGTAGGGTCGAGGACACATAACTTAGTAAGTGATTGCTACTAAGACATAGTGATCATCAAATGGCTCTTTGAATTGCTTTTCAGAACTCAAGTTGACGTGTAATTCGAAATGAAATAGACATATATCCGCTTAACATTCGACATAATTGGTTTTTTCATAGAACACATCCAACTTGTTTACCCAATACCATATATTAGAAAATAGGAGGGTTAAAAAAACTGCAGCCAATTACTTCAGCCGATACCTAATTACCTTGATAGCGATCCTATTTTGTTTAAAGAATCTTAATAAATGGGAATAATTCTCTTCGTTTGGAAAAAGATCCGAAATCAAAGGTCTAAAGGCCACCCTAGTCGCTCATTTTTTCCTGTTCTTTTGCAGAAGGCCTACTAACTCTTCCAATCCACTGATATATCCATAAAATCAGAGAGCCCACACAACCAATTCATAGCAGAGAAACTAAATGGGAGACATATGGCCGCAACAGAAACTTAAAATTTAAAAGAAATAAGGAAAGAAAATGAAAGAAAACCCATTTGAAAAGGGTACGAACCCGTTAGATTTTCCAGCCTGAAAACCCATGAATTAGAAGAGACGGGGAGAATTCATATTAATAAAAATGAAAATGAAACAAAATGTAAATTGGGTATATATACCTTATCTGTGAGGCCAAATCCTGGAGGAAGCGGACGACCCATCGATGCAATCAATATTATCGATGATGATTATTATTAATATTATCTTTCAACGAACGGGAGGAATTAGACCGAAGAAGAGGCTGAATGAGGGTAGGTGTGAATTGCTTTCTGAGCTAAAATCAGAGCAATCAAAGGTCCGCAGGCGTTAAACGGAGGAATGAGATGAGTCTGTCAACAGTGACTCATCTCATCAAAACCCCATTACCCGAGAGCGAGCCTCTGTTCGCTTCCCTCTTCGTGTATTTTATATTCGATGCTCACATGAATGTATAGTTCGTGTACATACACCTCCTACAAATGTGTATATAATCGTGACTCTTTCGCCTTCTATTATTTTAAAATTATTTTTCCACTTTCCGCCGCTATCGCTACATGCCATGAGCCCCCACAACGCGACGAGGCTCTTGAGGCGAGATGCCGGTTACCATAAGTGTATTTGGTGGGTTTAATTTGCTTTCTCCACTTTCCCTTTATTTAAATATTCTAAACATGAGAAAGGGCATGGATTCAACTTGGGCCATTATAATTCTTAATGGGACTATGGCCACTCACATTTTTTTTTTAATATGTAATTTGATTTTTAATTTGGAAGGGTGTAATAATCATGTTAAATATTACATGATATAAGAGTTTTATAATAATAATAATAATAATTTAATTTTAAGGTCATTGTGAAGTAAAACATTAAATTAGTGTATAAGAATTTTTTGTTTGTGGGATAAGTTGTGCAACTATTTGACTCCTAAAATCTATATGGAGGTGTACATACCTTACTTTTAAATTGTATTTTTAATTTTGATTATTATTATTATTAGATATTCATATTCATTTTCAACTTGTACATACCTTACTTTTAAATTGTATTTTTAATTTTAATTATTATTATTATTAGATATTCATATTCATTTTCGACTTTGAAAGGCTTGTATTATTATCTTGTCAAATTCAGTGGGCTTCTTAGTTTATAAAGTTACGAAAAACTTAATCACAATAATATTAATAAGATTTGTAAACTTGTACTCAATTGGGTTTAATTTGAGTGGTTGTAAGAAGGGAGTGTTGTCCTCTTGAGTTAAGTTCAATTCTTGCAAGTGAAATGTTGAGTTTTTGTTGAGCATATTGTTGATAAAGTCTCGAGCTTATGCAAAATCATGTTTACCTTGGGTACCATCCTTAGAATGGGAGAAATGTTAGGTGGGTTTCCCCAAGAAATGCATTTCACCAAGAAGAAGAAAAAAAAAATTATAAACTTGTCTCTTTTATAATTAACCAAGAAATGGTTAATTTCTACTGGTCCTCAAACCTTAAGAATCTATGGCCCTCCCAAAATCCACAAAAATCAAGTTTCTTTCTCACAAACTCCCACCCTTTGTGGTTTAAACCCCTTCTTTTTTAGGGACTTCTTGGGTTTTATCCAAAAAGAATGATGGTTTTCATCTTGAGAAACATGACATTCTTGTTAGCTTTGATATTGTCTCGTGTTTCACAAAAAAAATCCACTAAAGAAGCCCTTCTTGTTGTCTCCATCCGTGTTTACCTCAATCTTACCAACATTATCATACTTTGTTTATAATCCACCTTTTTCAGTTTAGATGGAAATTTCTATAAGCAAACTAAAGGTATGGCCATGGGGTACCCCCCTCCCTTATCATTACCAACCTTTTCAAGAAACATTTCATGGGATGAGCCTTTGATAGTTTCCACATAAAACCCAAACATTGGAAACATTACATGGATGAAACTTTGTCATCTAGTCTCACGGTCAAGATTCCTTAGATATTTTCCTTGCCTACCTAAAGAACCTTTCTAAAGAAATCCAATTTACCATGGAAAATCAAGAAAACATTTGCCTCTCTTTTTTTGAAGTCATCATTACCATAAACATTGATAGCTTCCTCATAAACATTGATAGCTTCCTTTGCCACTAGATTTATAGAAATAAAACTCATGCAAATAGGTATTTACATGTTAGTTTTCACCACCATCCTTCCCAAAAGTTTACTATTTGTTATCACTTTGTCTCTGAGGCTCATCCCATCTCAAACCATAACCATTTGAATCATGAAATCTATCACCTTCTAAAAGTTCTTTGAAATAATGGCTACTCCTCCTTTCAAATTTATAGGACTTTCCATAAAACTCTTAAGGCTCCTTTCCATAACCCTCGATCTTCAATCTCGCAAGCTTTCCTCCCATATATCCAAGGTACTATTGACAGGAGTTCAAAACTCCTTAATAAAAAGAACATGCACATGAATTTTAAACCTCATAAAATCTTTAGAAACTTGTTCAATTATGTCAAATATAATATTGATCCTCTTAAGCACCGAGACATTTATGAGATCCCATGTTCTTGCGGAAATTCATTCATTTACCAAATTAGTATGTGAATCCAAACCCATCCCAAATAACACATTGTTGACACTAATCATGTGTGTTTCCAATGTTGTCATTACTAAACATTCCCACATAACCAAACACCATATATGTTTTGACAATACCAAAGTTTTCTCCAGAACCCATCATTAATATACTTGCCTAGTAAGAGAAGCCATTGATATTAAGAAGAACCCCAATTATATGAATAGAGAAGATGGCTTTAAACTTGGCCAATCTCGAACCTTGGTTCTCCCTTCAACTTGAAATACGATTCCCAGTTGTTCATGATTTCTCTTTCTCTTTTGCCTCTTTTTCAACTTATCGTTTCCTTATTTTGTCGTTATCCTTTTTCTTTGCTATATTCTCTCTTGGTTTCTTATTTTCCCATCTTTATGTTTTTTTTTTGTCTTCCTTTCTTTTTTATCTTTCTTATATTTATACTTTTCCTTAATCTTCCTTAAGGATCCTCTCTCTAAAGAAACAATGCTTGAGAAGGTTGCCTCGTTTAAAGAATCTATCTTTGATCTTACATAAGCCCTCCATCTTAACATTTTGTAGTGAAAAAATTCCCTCGACATCAATTATGAAGTTAGAATCCTTTTGGGTTAAGGAGGAAAAATATTGCAGCTTGGCCTATTGGATGATTTACAAGTTTAATGGCTTATAGTTAAAGTTAACACATCTTCATGCTTGGATTTATGAACTATGGGGTTCTTTCTTGGAGGGTATGGTGGTGGTTCACCCTCCTGTCAAGGAAGTTGTTATCCTATAATTTATATCTGAGTTGGATAGAGAATTAGTTGCTAGCAAAGGCCTCTAGTGCATGGACAAAGTTGGCCTCTTTTTGAGAAATTGGAAGCATGGCTTCAATATGCATACAAAATATTTGTTGTCATTGTGATCTAGGAAAGAATGCCTAGTTTCCCTCTTAAATATTGGAACAAAAATCTCTCATGACCATTGGTTATGCTTTGAGTAATTTTATTACTTTATCCCCAAAGATAGAGAATTTTCCAATCTCTATCATTGCATGAATTTACGTTAATGTTGATTTGAGAAAATATATTTCCAAAAACATTGTGTTGGAGTGGCAAGATCGTGGCTAGACATAAGTGTTGTATTATGAACATATTATTTGATGTAGGTCTTGTTTCAAGCACAAACACTTGATCATTTCTTATCCAAATACAAATGCTTATCAAGCAAAAAAAAACAAAGGAATCATAAGTCCACATGGTGGAAGATAATTGTATACTTGATCATCAACATTGAGTGTGAGATGAGTGCAAATACTAGCAATGGAAAAGAGACATTGACACACAAGAAAACTTAAGAACAAGTTTGAAAGTATGAAAGAAGATCGTTAGAAATTGTATAATGTTAAGCACTCATTTGTATTAAGTATATATAGACTACAAAATTATGGTGAGAGTGTTAGGGTCCTAACCTCCCAAACCCCTCAAGTAGATAGAATAATGTGTTTTCTATGTCATAAAGGCCGACATTAGTAAATAAGGCCTATGTAAATGTGAACGTGTCTAATGTAAGAAGACTTAATAGAAGGTTCTGCTTCTAGAAAGATCTTCCTCTATAATGTTCTCTAAAACATTGAAATATTATAAATAGGAGTAGAAAGCATGGAAAAGTTTCATCTTGAGAATCATTTTGTAATTGAACTCTGCTCTGCTAAAGGTTGCCCCCTTGAAGAGGAAAGTGAACTTGGCCATCGATATAAGGTATCATTTATGGAATCAATTGTATCATTGTGCTCTATATTTTTCTCTTTCTACTGATAATTATTGTAACAATTATGTTTCTACTCTGCATAATACATTTGGTACCCTACAAGTGGTATCAGAGCACTTTCCTTTGCAGAAGAAGTTAACAAC
>ML782252.1:927622-958062 GCA_009831015.1 Picea engelmannii
CTACAATATACTTCAATTTGACGTATCCAATTATCTAACTTTTCAACGTTAACTTCTCCATTGTAAATTGGCAATTCAAATTTTATATCAAGCTTTAATGAAGGAATTTGCGAAGGAGTTTTACCATGCCCCTTTGGAGAATTCGGAAGATGTTTCGAATTGGTAGAAGAAGAAGAAGAAGAAGATGATGGAGGAGAGGGTGGTGGAGAAGCATCATTCCCTCCATTTCCATCTGGAGTTTTGTCACCACCGCCTCCCTTATGCATTGAAGGGTTGGAGCCTTCACCCTGCGACAATATGTTCCGTTCCATCAAGATCTTCATCATCTCTCTCAGCTCCATGACAGCCTCTCTGAGATCTTCATTTTCGGCCGGAACATGTTCATGACTTTCTGCACGAGCCATGCTTGGTGAATGTCTCTCTGAAACTTGCGGTGAATGAATATGCTTCTTCCTTGTTGGATGAGAACTTGGCTCCACAAGTTGACCTTCTCCTCTTGTGAGTTTCAATCTTGTGAGCATCAGAAACAAAACTTGCAAACAATCAAGTCTTCAAAACCAGTGCTCTGATACCAACTTGATCTAAAAATGAAGAAGACTTGAAAAAACTTGAAATTTATTGCAAGTGAATGTTATGTGTTTAAAGCAAAAGGATCAGTTGGCAACACATAGATTAAAGGATTACTTATGCAAATTACACATAGACAGCAACATAATCAATGAACATAAGCACATAAACACAGCAATTGATAAAGGAGTTCACCCCTCTTATGGGCTACATCTCCTGGTCCAGCTTCCAATGGATCATTATTATTAATTTCTCAAAAAGTGCTCAAAAACATGTCTTACAATGCTCAAACTGACAAACCGACTGCTCCAATGGCTTCAGAGCGTCCCAAAACCTCTGTCTAGGCTCTTTCGGCACCTCAATCGGTCGAAAAACGAAGAAGTTAGGCCTCCTGGAAGTTCCCCTCTTCAAGCTTGTTGTCTCTGAATCTACAAAACGCACCCCCCTTCATTGAACCTGGCTCACACGCACAACTGCGCAAATGATGCAAACCATAGGATGGTTAAGGGCGCGCCAGCCCCTAACCGCCTAGGCACATGTTTATATGGCGCATGTGACCGTGCGCATGGCAAAAGTGGTTAAAGGTTATAATTGTTGAAACTTCCCCCGCGCTCCATACATGGTCATATGGCAAAAGAGTAAAGAACCACGGGCTATGCGCGCCAACCGTTAAAACCGCATGCATAAACACATACACCATGGCCATATGCAATGGCTATACGACCACGGGCCAGGGCTAAGCCCCGAC
This sequence comes from Picea engelmannii, assembly GCA_009831015.1. NCBI lineage: Eukaryota > Viridiplantae > Streptophyta > Pinopsida > Pinales > Pinaceae > Picea > Picea engelmannii. The sequence goes on from ML782252.1 coordinate 928,938, forward strand.
CCGACCCCCGCCAATGGTTACAAACATTAAAGTTATATATATGTGATTTGGTATACGTAACAAGGCACAACGTATAACCCAACGGTTGGTCGGGGTTTGTTAAAACTGTGCAGTGTGGGAGGTCCGGGGGTTGAACCCCGCAGACACCAAAATTTTTACATATAAACAATAACCCAATCAACGAGTGACACGTGGCGCCCATGGATTGGGCGACGTGTCCTCATACCATTTGCCATCTACAGGACATGTGTCACTTCCGGATTCGACAATCATCAACCAAAAAAACTTGCCACGTCACTTTTGTACGGTCGTACGGTCCTGCCACGTCAGACCGTACGGACTGTACGAACTGGTACAATCAGCATCAATTTTTTTTTTGCATGTTTGGCTTGACGAACCTATCGCGATATCTTCTCCATACGGAGTCCGTTTGACAAAGTAAATATACCGCCGGAATCAGGAAGACGAGACGGACGCAATGGCATTATTTTCGTTGCATTCCGAGCACTTTGAAATTTGAGCAAAATTTGATCCCCTAATCAAGCTGGGTCACTCAAATGGAACGTTATTTCTCCTTGCATGACATTACTGATGATTTGACCAAACTTCATACTAGTATCCTTTATTTGGATCCTAAACATTAGCAATAGTGGAAATGGCGTAAAAATTCACATTGAGGATATATTGCTTGGACCTAGTTTATTCCAGAGCTTTATGACCGCTTTCACACTGACACACATCATTTGGATCATTTGACCAAGCTTAAATAGTCTAGTTGATCCAGGTGGATATTGGTGGGCACCCACCTATTCCACTTGGACCCCCACCATTGCTTCTTTCAATCTTTCAGTTTCCGCACAGTTTACTATTTTTAGCAGTTTTTTGAGTCCTGAACTTCCGGAGCCGTTTTGAGGCCCTAAACGACGTTTTTTGAGAAAATGGGGAGTAACATTCAAGTTTGTTCCTAACGTTGTAGTCCTCGGATAGATCTTTCTAACGAGGTATTGAACGCGTCAAACGGAGATTGTATGCCAAAGTTACGTCCCTGGGAAGTTGATATACCAATTTACCCAAACGAGGCCCATAGTCTTGGCATTTCATCTCCTAGGGTTAGGTCTTTGGATGTTTAGGGTTTTCCTTTGTTTCTCAATAATAAAAGGCCTTCGAGCCTCATTGTAACACAGTTCAAAGGCCAGTAGTCGCCACGTCTCTTCTCAGAGATAAGCTACCAGTGCCCTAGCTAGTTTATTTCCATTCTGTCTGTAAACGTATTTCAGTCATTTGTTATTAATGAAATGAAGTCTTATTTCTGCTGCATCTCTATGTTTATGTGTATTTCATTGTGTTCGTACATAAATCCAGATCAGTGGTATCAGAGCAGTCTGCTCGTTCTCGATCATTCTTTGCATGTCCCCAACGAGGTTGGGGTATAAGGAGTTAGGGCTCGATCTGGTTGAACATTTGCAAGATCAGCCTCGCAAACCCCGACAACCGCCCATGGGGGAAGAAAAGAAAGATGAGGGAGCAGGAGATCCTATCAAAATGTTGCTCGAGGAGGCCCATTGAGAAACAAAGGAACGTGATGATGGACAAATTGGCCCAGATCCTTCAACGGATGCTCACTGGCGGCGCATCTACATCCAACAGTCACTCTGGAGGCACCACTCCTTTTAAGGTACAAGTAAACTTTGACATTCCCATATTTGAGGGCCAAATAGATGCAGATGTCGTAGATAGATGGTTGAATCTGTTAGAAGGATATTTCTCGGTTCATGACTTTTCCGACCGAGAAAGGATTATTTTTGCACTTCTCAAAGCCGCCCCCCATGTCAAGGACTGGTGGGAAACCTACTAGGAGCAACAGGGCAAGGTGGAACCCTCTCTATTCTCAGTTGCACCCGCTTGGAATTCTTTCCCAGACGCCATAAAGGAACAATATTATCCCATGGGGAGCTATGAGGACAAATACATACAATGGACTACGCAGTGGCAGGAAAGGGACCAAGATGTGCATGAGCTGACGAATATGTTTCATACCCTACGCACAAAGTTGGGTATCAAAGATTCAGAGAAACATTTGGTGTTAAAGTACCACAATTGTCTGCATAGATACATTCGGGAGGAAATGGATTTCCTAGACATCTCCTCGCTTGGTGCGGCATACCGATATGCTGCCAAGCTTGAGCAGAAGTTCAAATAGAAGAAGCGAGACTTTGGGTCTGCGAATCAAAAGCAAGGGAAAGGTACCCCCAAAACACAGAACAAAGGACCAAGCCAAGGTGGGGCGGCCCAGGGCGACCCGCCAAAGCCGCAAGCAAAGAACAACACCACGAAGCCAAAGAGGACACGGGGAAGTGGTGTGAGTTCCATAAGAGCTCCACCCATAACACAAGTGAGTGTTAGGCCAAGCAGTCACTGGTAGCCAAGTTGAAGGCTTCTGAATCAGATGCATGCTCCAACTCTGAACCAGAACCCGACAAGGGGAATGACAGGGGGAAGCAGATTATCGATGCGGATCCCAACACCACCGTTGCCACCACAAAGATCCAAAATGAGGAACCAGTAGACCCAGAAGAGACAGAGCGTCTCTTCCATTCCAAGATGTGGGTAAAGGGTTCCCCGTTGCAGTTCATTGTCGACAGCAGGAGCCAGAAGAACCTCATCTCGGTAGAGTTTGTGAAGCGGTTGGGCTTGCCGACCACAACACACCCACAACCATACACCATCGGGTGGTTGAACCAAGGAAGGGACCTCCGCGTCAACCAACAATGTCGCCTTCCCTACAACATCAAGCCCTTCACAGATGAGGTATTGTGTGACATTGCTCCTCTTGATGTTTCTGATGTATTATTAGGCCAACCGTACTTGTGGAAGTGACATGTTGTGTATGAGTCCAGGCCTTGTGTTGTTATTATCACTTTGGGAAATAAGTTGTACAAGATACCGGAGATAGCACCGTCTACCACCATCTCTTTGGTTACTGCAAAACAATGCAGTAAGCTCATTTCCAAAACCAGGAAATTTGTTTTCCTGATGATCCGCCCTCAGGGAAAGAAGAAGATTGTGGCCATGACCTCCAAACAGGGCCCCTCTGCATGAAAACAACATATGGACAAGGTCATGGAGGAGTACGAGGACATCTTCACCTCCTCCACAGGGGTGCCTCTACACTGCCAGGTCAAGCATCCCATCGATCTTACCCCAGGTGCGTCGCTACCCAATCGACCAATTTAGTGACGCTCTGTTCTGGAGAATGACGAAATCAAGAGGCAGATTCAAGAGCTTTTGCAGAAAGATCACATCTGGCCGAGTTCATCACCCTGTGGGAGCCCGATCGTGTTGGTGCAGAAGAAGGATGGGACTTGGAGACTCTATATTAACTATTGGGCACTGAACAAGATCATTGTCCGGAATTGGTACCCGATCCCACAGATTGATGACCTTCTGGACCAACTCAAGGGGGTGAAATATTTCAACAAGATCAACTTGAAGTCTGGGTATCACCAGGTACCAATCGAACCTTCTGATGTGTGGAAGACTACCTTCAAATCCAAGGAGGGCCTTTTCGAATGGTTGGTCATGCCTTTCGGGTCGACGAATGCCCTTGCAACCTTCATGAGGCTAATGGACGACATATTGCAACCATTCACCAACTCATTTGTAGTGGTGTATTTGGATGACATTATGATCTTCAGCCAGACTTGGGAAGAGCACCTCCACCACATCCGACAGGTCCTCCAAACACCGCGGCAACACAAGTTGTGTGCCAATTTGGAGAAATGCACTTTTGGCATGACCCAGGTTCAGTATCTGGGATACATTATTGATGAGCAGGGGGTGCATGTGGATCCAGCAAAGATCCAAGTCATTCGGGATTGGCCAGCACCAACCACCCTAACAGAGCTCCGCAACTTTTTGGGTCTTGACAACTTCTACCGCAAGTTCATGTTGGGATTATCTCATATCACTTGGCCCTTGAGTCAAGTCACCAAGGGAGGAGTGAAAGCAAAATTCTTTTGGTCTGAATCTCAACAGAAGGCATTCGGGGAGTTGAAGCATCACCTCTGCTCTGCACCAGTGCTGACATTACCAGACTTGCAACAACCATTTGAGATCGAGACAGATGCCTCTAACTATGCTATTGGGGCAGTCCTTACTCAACATGGGCATCCAGTGGTATATCACATTGAGACACTTTCCGACATAGTCTAGAAGTAACCCACTTATGACAAAGAGATGTATTCCATTGTGCAGGCTTGCCGACAATGGAAGCATTACATTTTGGGAAAGGAAACGATCATCCACACAGACCACCGACCCCTGCAGTTCATACAGACACAAGGGAAGTTGCAGAACGATTGCCATCAAAAGTGGTCCACATACCTGCAACAGTTTCATTTGAACATTAAGTACAAGAAAGGAAGCACCAATAATGTTGCAGACTGCCTCAGTCGACCACCCATAATGGCGCTAACCACTGTGCTCAAATCTTGTGGGCACGAGACTTCTGATTGGCCGCTTCTCTACACAAGTCATCCATAATTCGACCACACATACAATACGCTCTTGGAGGGTAAGCAAGTTCCCAATTTCCACCTCCAGGATGCCCTGCTATGTCACCTGGGACACCTTTGTGTTCCTTCAAGCGAGCGTGCCAAGATGATTTGGGAGGCACACTACAGTCGAGTGGTTGGGCATTTTGGGGTCGAGAAAACCGTGGCAGTACTACAAAAGTATTTCTATTGGCCGAACCTTCAACATGATGTCGGGAAGTACATCAAGTCCTGCACCGCTTGCGCCATTGCCAAACTGACCATCAAGAAGCAAGGCCTCTATACTTCGCTTCCTACCCCCAATCGACCTTGGGAATCCATATCTATGGATTACATGTCGAGCCTTTTGTCTACTAAGCATGGCAATGACTATGTTTTTGTGGTCGTCGACAGATTCTTGAAGATGTCCATTATGATGGCCTGCAAGAAGAATATCACAACAGAAGCAACTACTAAACTCTTCTTTGAACAAGTGTGGGTACACTTTGGGATCCCACAGTCTATCATCTTAGATCGGGACAGCAGGTTCCTTCGTACATTTTGGTCCAGCCTCTGGTCGATGCTAGACAACAAGCTAACCAAGTCCACAACTTTCCATCCGTAAATTGATGGCCAGACAGAGGTCGTCAACCGGATGATCGTACACATTATGTGCATGTACAACTCAAAGCATCCACGCACATGGGATGAGAGCCTCCCCTATGTACAACACATCTACAACCGGGCTCTCCATAGCTCAACTAGCCACAACCCCTTTCAGATGGGCTTGATATTCCAGCCACTATGTCCCATTGACGTAGCCATGCCATTTGTGGCTACTCGAGAAGATACAACTCATGTCCAGTTTGAGGCTGACAAGGCAAACAAACTCATTGAGCACATTCAACACATCCACCAACAGGTTCATGAAATCTTGGACAGAGCCAATGCTAAGTACAAACAACAACATGATCAACATCGGGTGCCACACAATTTCCAGGTGGGCAACAAAGTGTGGCTACATTTGCAAAAGGAGCGCCTCACTGGAATCCACCGCAAGCTTCGCCCGCTCCGATATGGGTCATACACCATCACCAAGGCTATAGGGGACAATGCCTTTGAGCTCAACATTCCACCATTCCTTGGTCTACACCCAGTGTTCAATGTGGACCGCCTTCGGCCCTACTTTCCACCTCTACTAGACACATCCGACATGGCAGAACAACTCACACCAACAGAGTTAAATCTAGACTGCATGGAACAAGCCACAAATGATCAGATCATGGATACACAGATCAAGTGCACCCGACAACAAAGGATACCGCTATATCGAGTTGTCAAAGTAGGCCAACTCCTCCACCAAGGCAAGTGGCTTACCAGGGACCAAGTTCAACAGAAGTTTCCTCATCTCATGGAGGAACTCAACGTAATGGGGACCATTGCTTCTTAAGGGGGGAGGAATGATTCAGGTGGATATTGGTGGCCACCCACCTATTCCACTTGGACCCCCACCATTGCTTCTTTCAGTTTTTCAGTTTCCGCACAGTTTACTATTTTTAGCAGTTTTTTCGGGTCATGAACTTCCGAAGCCGTTTTGAGGCCCTAAACGACATTTTTTGAGAAAACGGGGAGCAACAGGTACTCGAGTTTGATGTTGCTCACCTAAAAGTTGTAGTCCTCGGATAGATCTTTGTAACGAGGTATTGAGTGCGTCAAACGGAGATCATATGCCAAAGTTACATCCCCGGGAAGTTGATGTACCAATTTACCCAAATGGGGCCCATAGTCTTCGTGTTTCGTCTCCTAGGGTTAGGTCTTTGGATGTTTAGGGTTTTCCTTTGTTTATCAATAATAAAAGGCCTTTGAGCCTCATTGTAACATAGTTCAAAGGCCACTAGCCACCACATCTCTTCTCAGAGATAAGCTACCAACGCCCTAGCTAGTTTATTTCCATTTTGTCTGTAAGCATATTTCAGTCATTTGTTATTAATGAAATGAAGTCTTATTTCCGCTGCATCTATGTGTTTATGTGTATTTTTGTATTTCATTGTGTTCCTACATAAATCTGGATCACTAATACAGTAGAAGAATATGTCGCCACTTTTGAGCAATTGGATTTCCAAATGGACGACATGTTCAACACCTTCTTCTGGGAATGCTTTATTAGTGGTTTGAAGGATGACATTTGAACCCATGTTCTAATGGCTCGCCCCCAAACTTGGCTTGAAGCTACTCACTATGCCAAGGAAGCACAACAAGTAGTCTCTTCACAAAACAAAAAATCTTCCTTTATTCCTCGGTCCCAACACATAAATCCAACGCCTCCTTCCACTCCTCTCAAGGTTCACAAATTATCCAGGGCAAAAATGGCGAAAATCCAAGTTAAGGGTCTTTGTTATAAATGTGATGAAAAATGTTTTCCGGGGCACAACTGTAAGGAGCAAAATATTTTTATGGCCATTTCTAAGGATGTTTCTGAAGATGATGTCAATGTTTCCCATTTTGAATATCTACCCCAAGAAGATGACTATACACCACCCTATGATCCACTCGAAGTTCAACCACTTATCTCATTGCATGCCCTCATTGTTCTCTCTGCTCCCCAAAGCCTTAAGTTAATTGGTTACATCAAGAATGAGAAAGTCATTATCCTAGTTGACAATGGCAACACCCATAATTTTATTTTTTTGGATTACTGAGTGGGGGGGTGAATCAGTAATAGAGCAATTTAATCCTTTTGTTAACCACAAAATGCAAGTGTTATATCAATGTAGCATTATCATAAAATAGTTGCATAGTAGATAAACAATGAACAAATGAACAATCATACACATACATAGTACACCAGTGTTTTTACACGGAAACCTGAGGTGGGCGAAAACCACGAAATGATTTTTTTTATATGTCTTTAAGAATTACATTCATTGGAAACACCAACATCCTTTGTTTTCCAACTGCAATTGGAAGGAGGCTCCAACCCCTTAGTTTCTCGGGCTACAACCTAAGGGAAGCTCCAACTCCCCAATTCTCTGGCTACAACTAGAAGGAGGCTACAACCCCCTATGTTCTTCGGCTACAACCTGAAGGTGGCTACAACCACCTGTCCTTGCCCCGTCCAACCGCCCTGATGTATAAGTAGAATGATGGAACCACTGTCACACTATCACTGTGAGATATATTGTTGTAAACCTGTACCAAACAACTTGTACGAATAACCTGAACCATGCATCAACCTGTACCTCAACCTGTAATCAACATGTACCATAAACAAGTGCATCAACCATGCACCGACCTATACCTTAACCTGTACCATGAATAAGTGCATCAACCATGCACCAAACCTGTGTGAATAACCTGTCACAACAACCTGCCCAAACAACCTATCACAACAACCTATCTCATCAATATTATCAACCAAATCAAATCTACTCACCAATATCAATCACCAAGACAACTCTCAAAGATGTGCATCAACCAAGCATAACACAACAACTCACAATCATCACCAAGATCAATATGTGCTTCTAATAATATACTAATACAAGTATGCTACATCATCCATAAACCATGTGTCAACAATACTACTAACAAGTGCCTCCAACCATGTACCAAGTATGTACCAATCATGTATCAACTACTCATCAACTATGACTCATCGAGATTTACCAACATCATCAACTATACACCTCATGTATGTGCCAACTCATCAACTACTTGTCTCAACCATGTACCCAACATGTAACTCAACCAAAAGCCCTCATCAATTTCATCATCCAAATCTGATTTGTAACTTTGTAATAGACCTAGTGTATATGATTACATACCTGCAAACCTTCCTTAACTTTAACAACAAGAGACTAACATTTTCATCAAACTTTACTTTAGTCCCACGTGACTAGTTTTGGATTAGTCAACAACCCTAACTTGAAATAATCATAACTATATACCTGTAATGAATAAAGATACAAAAATAGTACACAATGTTATTCAATGTGTTTTATGCAATTCCTCCAAGTGTCACTACTTGGAACCTCTCAGAAAAGGAGTTATAGCAAAAATGGCATACCTTGTTGAATTCTAGCTTATTCTAGAGAGCGAACTTGTAGAGCGTGCCCCACACGAAATATTTGTTGTACGGATATGAAAATTGTACACATAATACTACATACTATACTATCACCAACACATTTGGTCTTACTGAATTTGGATCTGTTATGAAGAAGTTATGACGTTTTTACCCAAAACACTTGTTTTAGAGTAGTTTCAGGACTAGCCACAAACCCTGTTTTCCACGGAGTGTAACTCCAAAAATACAACGGCCCACGTGCTAAAATTTGTACCACGGCTACTTGGATATGTTTTCTCAATGGCCTCCCAATTTCACGGTCTGAATCATTCAAGAAAAAAAGTTATTGTGAAAATGGTGAGATGACCTGTAAATAACATACCTTAGAAAGCATCATCAAAAGAATTTATCCTCCCTTGAATTTCAGCCTTCTTTACTTCACCTTCCCTCTGAAATTCGACTTAGATATCCTGTGGTTACCTCAGTCACCTGTAGATATTCAATATGCTCAAGTGTTATTAAAATGAGAGAGCCTTGCCTCTTGTTTATACTTTCATGTAGCTTCCTCAAGGGATTACCTTTTAACCATCTTAACCCACTTTCCTTATTTTAGGGTTAACCCACTTCTAATTTCTCCATTAACTTTATTATTTAAATAATTTCTTTTGTATTCACTTAGACTTAAAGTACACTCATCACTTCACTTTGTTATTGTTGAACACACCAACCACACTTAGAGGGGGGGTGAATGAGTGTGGGGTTCCTTTCCTTCTTTTTTTTCAAACTTCCCTTCACAAAACTCCTTAGTTAGCAATCAACCTTTACTCATTACTTATTGTTGTCATTTATAACTAGTTAAATGTGAACATACATCAACAACATATACCAGCAACATATATTATCAATAAGTCATCACCACAAGGAACAAAAAGAACACAAGATGTATGTACAATTTCTCTTTTATTACGGACTACAATCCTTGGGTTATCAACAACAACTGAATAGATTTACAACTCCACCAGAGAAACAACTCTATAATGCAAGACTCAGCTTACACAACTCAACTACAACTGAGAAGAGGAATCAATCCTCAACATATACCAATTTGTCAACAGGTACGCGACTTGTCAGTGGTGCAACACGCATATGTACGCGCCCTACCAGTAGTACAACTCACGTATGTACGCGGCCTGTCTGTACTACAACCTGCGTATGCCTTATGAGTATTTAGGGTTTTCTCTTCATGAAAACTTAGATCCTCTATAGCCCTCAGTCACATCCAGTTTTGTCATTTACTGTCCAATCTAAACCAAAACCAATCACAAGACATCCATGCTCTCCCACAACTTACTCATGCTCCTCAATCGTACAATATGAATACTACTTAATCATGTATAAGCAGCCAGTATACTATGGCAATCAAATCAGTATTGAATCATAAGAGTGTTGCTCACTCTATCAATCAACCAACATAACCATATCACAACAACCATACCAAGAATGCCTTAAGCATTCACCAAACAATAAGCAAGAATATCCATTAAGACAACTATGTAACCATACCCGAGTTTCTATGGCAGATCTAAGCCCATAGAATGCAGATCTGAAACTTGCTTCAGCCGTCAATAACTTGGCACCAACTCACACTCAAATCTTCATGACTTCATCAACTGTAGGCGCTCTGTCTTCCTTCAGCCCGCGTGTGTACGCACTCTGGCTGACTACAACCAACGTATGTACGCTCTCTGGCCCACTGATGCTCGCGTACTCCTTTAGAAACTAGGGTTTCTGAACTTCCGAAACTTTCGTCGTCAAGATATCAAACTTATAGAATCTTTGATGCGTCCATGAGATCCTCCAACCTCTCTCTCTCTCTCTTAGAATAGATCTCCACTATATGTTGAAGATATGTTTTTCACAAGAGACCCTTGCCTCTTATTTATACTCTCCAAGTAGCTTTAGTAGAAGTATCTTCTAGGCCACTTTGTCCACATAGTCACATATGTCCAACTTTGCCCAATTTTCCACTTGTCCTTGTATCTAATAGCGACTTGAACACTTAACCCATTTTCCTAATTTTAGGGTTAACCTTCTTATAACCACTTTCAATAATTAGAAAGTTCTCCATTTACTTTATTATTTAAATAATCCTCCTTAACTTTGTCACTTGACTTTATTATTTAAATAATCCTCTTTGACTTTGTCACTTCACTTTACTATTTAAATAATCCCCTTAGACTTTGTTACTTCACTTTTGAATAATGTCTTCTTTGCAAGCACTTTGACTTTTTTGACCTTTTGGGGCTTCAAGCTAACATATGAGGGTCCTCCAACTTCGTAAGGCCATAACTCTCAAACCGTGAGGAGTTATGTGACGTTCCACATACCACTAGAAATGGCATGACAAACACTATCCATCTAGGATAGTTTCACTAACAAATTCACTAATAGTCTTCACTTTATTCCATAATTAAGTATGGGTTCTCTAACCATACTTCTAGGATAACTCAACCAGAAAGCGTCTTCTCGTGAGGAATTTCACCATAAGGGGACCACTTTGTATTTCATCCATTTGTACTTCCTATCAAGACAATAATGAGTCATCTTTACATCAATCCAACTATGCATCATATATCAATGAAACCACATCGATCCATCTTCATCTATGCATCATATATCGATGACAACTCATTGATCCATCTTCATATATGCATCATTTATCAATGACAACTCTTTGATACATCTTCATTCATGCATGACATCATATCACTATGATTCCACTTGACATCAATCCATTCACATCAAGGACAATACATATTAGACATTGTTCCTTTGACATCGATCAATCAATCAATCCTTTGACATCAATGACAACATGATCCAACAATCTCCCCCTTTAGCATTGATGACAATACCAACATTGATGTCAACACACTTCATTGATGGCAACATGTAGACAAGGCATTGCTCTACATCAATAGTCATATCAATCACATCAATGTGACTATCTCTCTCCCTTTGACATCAATGGCAAAGGGTAGTTCTCTCCTTGGGGTTGCTCTCCCTGCCTGAACTCTTCTTGGGGCTGCTACCCTTGTTTGAATGCCTTTGATCTTCCTCTAAATAATATCTCCCTTTATGAACAAGGGATATCACTCTGATGTAATGCTGAAGATATATAGCTCATGCTTCCCTTGGAACCATCCCTGCATCTCTGTGACGAACGCTCCCCCTGGAACCATGCGTCTTTCCTCTACATCTGATAAATCTCTCGTCCTGGAATCATGGGAAGAAGAATGAATCCCCCTATGGGTATGTCTCCCCCTATCGATAATATGAATAATATGCTACCACTGCAAATGCTACTGCTCAATCGGAACATAGATCAACTGCTTTTTTTATGACGATCCTTGGACCTGTCCATGCATCAAACTCATGCCATACCATACATCATGAATCAAAAGATATGTCAACAATGAATTAGAGAATCATAAACAAAATATCAACCAAGTACATCATGTACCAAATTGTGTGCCAACCATGCACAACACCCATGTACATCAACACCATACAATGTACCATAAGATATCACCAATGGAGTGTATCAAACATATGCCAATAACATGTGCCAACTGCATATCATCCATATGCTCTTACCAATATGCCAACCATGTGCCTCAAACAAGTGTCATAAGATTTTACCAGGAATAAAGTGCCACAACCATCAAGCATCATAACAAGTGTCTCAACTATATCATCCCATATATCATGTACCAAGTAATACCAATGGTGTACTTTAGCCAAGTACTATCATCCACAAACATATACCATCTATGAGTGCATCAACATTGCACTAAACATGTATCACCACCTATACCAATCAAGTGCATCAACCATGCACCAATACCACAACAAGATGAACTACAATCAAGATGTGTCCTCATACATGAATGCCATATCAACCATAGACCACGTGCCAATCATTCTTCTAGTAGGTGCCTCTAATAATGCACCAAATGTGTACCAAAACATGCATCAATTAGAGGTCAAGCTATGACTCATCAACGATGTACAACATGACCACCTCATCAACTACATCTCCCAATATGCATTCCATCCATATGCTAAATGCATGCACCAAGATATCCAACAAACATCATAAGATATATCAATGAAACTCAAATATGTACCAGCCATGTACCCCAAAAGATCAGCGTCAACCTCCATTCGCTACAACAAATACCAAGCATCCAAAACTATATGTACTTGAAGTGTGCTTCAATAGATCAATGACATCTCTAGCTAGCATCATCGTGATATATCTCATAACCAAAGTGTCAAAACTTCACTGTCACAACCAACATTGTTCTTCAAAAGAAAAATGTCTCAATCCACACTCTAGGGTTAGTACCATGCATCCAAGATAGTGTTTCAACACTCAACCATATGTCACCATCATACATGCATCAATTATGTATGCCAACATGTAATCATGAAAACCTGCAACAAACAATGTCAGACCCTAAAACAACCCATGTCAGATCCTGCAACACAAAGTTATACCATCATACCATGCTGCAACTCATGTGCATAGCCTTCTTCCCAAAGCTTTACCACAGATATGGGGCCTGCTGCATAGACAACTAACGTATGTACGCGACCTATTCATAGGTCAGATCGCACATGTACGCTATTGTTACCATCGTAACCCACGCATGCTTATGAAGATGACAAACTTGAGCTTCCCTTAAGGCTGTCATTTTGCTCTGGTTGTTCAGTCTTCTTTACCCACTTCTGAAGGTGTCCCTGCTTCTCAGAACTTGAGCTCTGAGCTTCCATCTCTTCAAAAATGTCTTCCTTTCTAACTCCATGCCTTCTTTTAGTCATGCTATATGAAGTCCTCATCATAGACTTTCTTCTTGTGTTCCAACAGTCCTGGGATTTGTGACCAAATCCACTGCAACTATAACATCTCATGATGTGACAATGAGCAACAATGTGTCCTACTTGATTACATCTCCAACATCTTAAGGTGTTATGAAATATTTCATTATTTCTCCTTGCATACAATCTGCATTCCAAAGCTTTGTGACCATATTCATTACATGAGTAACAATGACCATGAAAAACATTTTCATACCTTTGCTTTAGTGTCCATATTGAAAGTGTCTCTCTTCTTTGAGGTGTAAAGATGGCTTCTTGATGTCTTCCTTGCTTTGTTCTTTTGAAACTCTCCTTGCCTTGTGTAGATGGTTGATTTGCAGCATTATTTCCATCCTTTGAGAGTGAGAGACTTTCCTCGTGCTTATTTGAGGTGCTTGCTTCAACATGTGTAGCTTCTTTGTTATATCCAAGACCTGATTTATCATTTGGTGATCTTTGTCTATCCAAGATCTCATTCAAGATTGTTGAGCTATTCAAGAATTTGTTTGACTTCTCTACTTTCTTTCTAAGATCAACAACTTCAGCTTCCAACTTATGACACGACTCTTCCTTTCCATTTACTTGATTCTTTAATAGCTCCTCTATCCTTTTGGCTTCTTAAATTTGGGTCTTGAGATGGACATTAACTTCAAGACTTTTGCTAATCTCATCATCTACCTTCTTATTCTCTTCTATTTCATTCTTTAGTCTTTTGATCTCTTCTTCTTTTTCTTCTAATTGAGTCTTCTTACTTTCTTCTTRTTCCTTGAGCATTTCTTTTAACTTCAAGATATGCCTTTGATTCTTTTTAAGAAAATTTTTAGTGTTATCAGAAAGATAGCTATATTCTATGTAATAATGGTCATAGTTGTATTCAAATAGACTCCATTCAACTTTCCTTTTAAGCTCTGATAGTTCTTCTTCTACTTTTTCCATGGGATAACCATTATCTAACTCTACACATACCATCTCTAGATTTTCTTCTTCACTTGTAGAGAAATATTCAACATCATCACATTTTGAAATATTGCAATCAGGGGGTTTTGGAGATTCTTTACCTTCATTGATCTTGATGGAATTGTCTTCAAGGTCTTCCTTTTTTTCAACATCATCACATTTAGAATCATTGCAAATAGAGGATTTTGGAGATTCTTTACCTTCATTGTTCTTGATGGAGTTGTATTTTGTGTTTTCCTTCTTGATTTGGTATGTCTTCCTTAGCTTTAGCCATATATCCTTGGCGGAAGTGCATTGTCCCATGTTCTCTTTTATAGAACTTGAGAGTCCACTATAAATGGTCTTGAGATCCAATGCATCATTCTTCTTTTCTTCCCTTTGAGATGCAAATTTTGACTTGTTCTTCAAAGGAACTGATCCACCAATAGCTGCCCTCCAAATACACGCTCCTATTTCCTTCAAGTGCACTTTCATTTCTATTCTCCATGTAGAATAATTTTCCTCATCGAGGATTCGAACTTCATCATCCATTTGTGTGTCCATGGATCTCCTCCAAGATTTTTAAGGCTTATAGTGAAGGCCTGCTCTGATACCAATTGTTGGACACACCGACCACACTTAGAGGGGGGGTGAATGAGTGTGGGGCTCCTTTCCTTTCTTTTTTTTCAAACTTCCCTTCACAAAACTTCGTGGTTAGCAATCACCATTTACTCATCACTTATTGTTGTCATTTATAACCAATTAAATGTGAACATACATCAGCAACATATACCAGCAACATATATCATCAATAAGTCCTCACCACAAGGAACACAAGGAACACAAAGAACACAAGGTGTATGTACAATTTTCCTTTTATTACGAACTACAATCCTTGGGTTATCAACAACAACTAAATAGAGTTACAACTCCACAAGAGCAATAGCTCTATAATGCAAGACTCGGCTTACACAACTCGGCGCCAATTGAGAAGAGGAATCAATCCTCAACAGATACCAATCTGTCAACAGGTACACGACCTGTCAGTAGTGCAGCACGCGTATGTACGCTCCCTACCAGTAGTACACCTCGCATATGTATGTGGTCTATTTGTACTACAACCTGTGTATGCCTTCTGAGTATTTAGGCTTTTCTCTTCATGAAAACTCGGATCCTCTGCAACCCTCAGTGACATCCACTTCTGTCATTTACTGTCCGATCTGAACCAGAACCAAGCACAACACATCCATGCTCTCCCACAACTTACTCATTCTCCTCAATCATACAATATGAATGTTATTTAATCATGTATAAGCAGCCAATATACTATGGCAATCAAATCAATACTAAATCATAAGAGTGTTGCTCACTCTATCAATCAACCAACATAACCATACCAAGAATGCCTTAAGCATTCACCATACAATAAGCAAGAATATCCATCAAGACAACTATGTAACCATACCAGAGTTTCTATGGCAAATCTGAGCCCATAGAATGCAGATCTAAAACTTGCTTCAGTCGTCAAGAACTTGGCACCAACTCACACTCAAATATTCATGACTTCATCAACTGTACGTGCTCTGTCTTCCTTCAGCTCGCATGTGTACGTGCTCTGGCTCACTGCAGCCCGCGTATGTACACTCTCTGGCCCACTGTTGCTCGTGTACTCCTTCATAAACTAGGGTTTCTGAACTTTCAAAAATTTCGCCTTCAAGATCTAAGACTTACTGAATATTTGATGAGTCCATGAGATCCTCCAGCCTCTCTCTCTCTTAGAATAGATATCCACTATATCCTCAAGAGATGTTTTGCACAAGAGACTCTTGCCTCTTATTTATACTCTCCAAGTAGCTTCCTTAGAAGCATCTTGTAGGACACTTTGTCCACATAGTCACCAATCTCCAACTTTGTCCAGTTGGCCACTTGTCCATGTATCCAATAGCCACTTGACCACTTAACCCATTTTCCTCATTTTAGGGTTAACCTTCTTATAACCACTTTCCATAATTAGAAAGTTCTCCATTAACTTTATTATTTAAATAATCCTCCTTAACTTTGTCACTTAACTTTATTATTTAAATAATCCTCTTTGACTTTGTCACTTCACTTTATTATTTAAATAATCCCCTTTGACTTTGTTACTTCACTTTTAAATAATTTCTTCTTTGCAAACACTTTGACTTCTTTGACCTTTTGGGGCTTCAATCCAACATATGTGGGTCCTCCAACTTCGTAAGGCCATAACTCTCAAACCGTGAGGAGTTATGTGACGTTCCACATACCATCGAAAATGGCATGATAAACACTATCCATCTAGGATAGTTTCACTAACAAATTCACTGATCTTGTTCTCATTATTCCATAATTAAGTATGCGTTCTCTAACCATACTTCTATTGATAACTCAACCACAAAGTGTCTTCTCGTGAGGGATTTCACCATAAGGGGACCACATTGGATTTCATCTATTTGTACTTCCTATCAAGACAATAATGAGTCATCTTTACATCTATCCAACTATTCATCATATATCAATGACAACTCATTGATACATCTTCATTCATGCATAACATCATATGGCTGTGATTCCACTTGACATCAATCCATGGAAAACATTTTCATACCTTTGCTTTGGTGTCCATCTCGAAAGTGTCTCTTTTATTTAAGGTGTAAAGATGGCTTCTTGATTTCTTCCTTGCTTTGTTCTTTTGAAACTTTCCTTGCCCAGTGTAGATGGTTGATTTGCAACATTATTTCCATCCTTTGAGAGTGAAGGACTTTCCTCGTGCTTCTTTGAGGTGCTTGCTTCAACATGTGTAGCTTCTTTGTTGTATCCAAGACCTGATTTATCATTTGGTGATCTTTGACTATCGGGGATCTCATTCAAGATTGTTGAGTTATTCAAGAATTTGTTGGACTTCTCTACTTTCTTTCTAAGATCAACAACTTCAGCTTCCAACTTATGACATGACTCTTCCTTTTCATTTACTTGATTCTTTAATAGCTCATCTATCATTTTGGCTTCTTCAATTTGGGTCTTGAGATTGATATTAACTTCAAGACTTTTGCTAATCTCATCATCTACCTTCTTATTCTCTTCTATTTCATTCTTTAGTCTTTTGATCTTTTCTTATTTTTCTTCTAATTGAGTCTTCTTACTTTCTTCTTGTTCCTTGAGCATTTCCTTTAACTTCAAGATACACGTTTGATTCTTTTTAAGAAACTTTTTAGTGTTATCAGAAAGATAGCTATATTCTATGTAACAATGGTCATAATTGTATTCAAGTAGACCCCATTCAACTTTCCTTTTAAGCTCTGATTGTTCTTCTTCTACTTTTTCCATGGGATAACCATTATCTAACTCTACACATACTATCTCTAGATTTTCTTCTTCACTTGTAGAGAAATATTTAACATCATCACATTTTGAAATATTGTAATCAGGGGTTTTTGGAGATTCTTTACCTTCATTGATCTTGATGGAATTGTCTTCAAGGTCTTCCTTTTTTTCAACATCATCACATTTAGAATCATTGCAAATAGAGGATTTTGGAGATTCTCTACCTTCATTGTTCTTGATGGAGTTGTCTTTTGTGTCTTCCTTCTTGCTTTGGTATGTCTTCTCTAGCTTTAGCCATAGATCCTTGGCGGAAGTGCATTGTCCCATGCTCTCTTTTATAGAACTTGAGAGTCCACTAAGAATGGTCTTGAAAGCCAATGCATCATTCTTATTTTCTTCCCTTTGAGTTACAAAATTTGACTTGTTCTTCAAAGGAATTGATCCACCAATAGCTGCCTTCCAAATACCTGCTCCTATTTCTTTCAAGTGCACTTTCATTTCTATTCTCCATGTAGAATAATTTTCCTCATCAAGGATTGGAACTTTATCATCCATTTGTGTGTCCATGGATCTCCTCCAATCTTGTTAAGGCTTATAGTAAAGGCCTGCTCTGATACCAATTCTTGGACACATCGACCACACTTGGAGGGGGGGTGAATGAGTAGGGGGCTCCTTTCCTTTTTTTTTTTCAAACTTCCATTCACAAAACTCCTTAGTTAGCAATCACCATTTACTCATTACTTATTGCTGTCATTTATAACCAGTTAAATGTGAACATACATGAGAAACATATACCAACAACATATATCATTAATAAGTAATCACCACAAGGAACACAAAGAACACAAGATGTATGTACAATTTTCCTATTATTACAGACTACAATCCTTGGGTTATCAGCAACAACTGAATAGAGTTACAACTCTACAAGAGCAACAACTCTATAATGCAAGACTCAACTTACACAACTCAACACCAACTGAGAAGAGGAATCAATCCTCAACTGATACCAATCTGTCAACAGGTACGCGACCTGTCAGTAGTGCATCACGCGTATGTACGCACCCTACCAGTAGTACAACTCACGTATGTACGCGGCCTGTCTGTACTACAACCTGTGTATGCCTTCTGAGTATTTAGGGTTTTATCTTCATGAAAAATCAGATCCTCTGCAGCCCTCAGTCACATTCACTTCTGTCATTTACTGTCCGATATGAACCATAACCAATCACAACACATCCATGCTCTCCCACAACTTACTCATTCTCCTCAATCGTACAATATGAATGCTACTTAATCATGTATCAACAACCAGTATAATATGATTTAGTACTCTATCAAATCAGTACTAAATCATAAGATTGTTGCTCACTCTATCAATCAACCAACATAAAAATATCACAACAACCATACCAAGAATGCCTTAAGCATTCACCATACAATAAGCAAGAATATCCATCAAGACAACTGTGTAACCATACCAGAGTTTCTATGGTAGATATGAGCCCATAGAATGAAGATCTAGAACTTTATTCACTCGTCAAGAACTTGGCACCAACTCACACTCAAATCTTCATGAATTCATCAACTGTACGCACTTTGTCTTCCTTCAGCTCGCATGTGTACGTGCTCTGGCTCACTGCAGACCACGTATGTACACTCTCTATCCCATTGTTGCTCGCGTACTCCTTCAGAAACTAGGGTTTTTGAACTTTCAAAACTTTCGTTGTCAAGATCTTAGACTTACAGAATCTTTGATGCATCCATGAGATCCTTTAGCCTCTCTCTCTCTCTTAGAATATATCTCCACTATATGCTCAAGAGATTTTTTTCACAAGAGACCCTTGCCTCTTATTTATACTCTCCAAGTAGCTTCCTTAGAAGCATCTTCTAGGCCACTTTGTCCACACCTATGTCCAACTTTGCCCAATTTGCTACTTGTCCATGTATCCAATAGCCACTTGACCACTTAACCCATGTTCCTCATTTTAGGGTTAACCATCTTATAACCACTTTCCATAATTAGAAGGTTCTCAATTTACTTTATTATTTAAATAATCCTCCTTAACTTTGTCACTTAAGTTTATTATTTAAACAATCCACTTTGACTTTGTCACTTCACTTTATTATTTAAATAATCCCCTTTGACTTTGTTACTTCACTTTTAAATAATTTTCTCTTTGCAAGCATTTTGACTTCTTTGACCTTTTGGGGCTTCAAGCCAACATATGAGGGTCCTCCAACTTCGTAAGGCCATAACTCTCAAACCGTGAGGAGTTATGTGACGTTCCACATACCACCGGAAATGGCATGACAAATATTATCCATCTAGGATAGTTTCACTGACAAATTCTTTGATCTTATTCTCATTATTCCATAATTAAGTATGGGTTCTCTAACCATACTTCTAGGATAACTCAACCACAAAGTGTCTTCTCGTGAGGGATTTCACCATAAGGGGACCACTTTGGATTTCATCCATTTGTACTTCCTATCAAGACAAAATTGAGTCATCTTTACATCTGTCCAACTATTCATCATATATCAATGAAGCCACATCGATCCATCTTCATCTATGCATCGTATATCAATGATAACTCATTGATCCATCTTCATCTATGCATCATATATCAATGACAACTCATTGATCCATCTTCATCTATGCATCATATATCAATGGCAACTCATTGACACATATTCATTCACGCATAACATCATATGACTGTGATTCCACTTGACATCAATCCATTCACATCAAGGAAAATACATATTAGACATTATTCCTTTGATATCAATCAATCAACCAATCAATAAATCCTTTGACATCAATCATTTTACATCAATGACAACATGATCCAAAAATATCCCCCTTTGGCATTGATGACAATACCAACATTGATGTCAACACCAATCATTGATGGCAACATGTAGACAAGGCATTGCTCTACATCAATAGTCATCTCAATCACATCAATGTGACTATCTCTCCCCCTTTTACATCAATGGCAAAGGGTAGTTCTCTCCTTGGGGTTACTCCCCCCGCCTGAACTCCTCTTGGGGCTGCTCCCCCTGTCTGAATGCCTTTATTCTTCCTATGAATAATCTCTCCTCTTTTGAACAAGGGATACCACTCTGATGTAATGCTGAAGATATATAGCTCATGCTTCCCTTGGAACCATGCCTGCATCTCTGTGACCAATGCTCCCCCTGAAATCATGTGTCTTTCCTCTGCATCTGATAAATCTCTCCTCCTGGAATCATGATAAGAAGAATGACTCCCCCTATGGGTATGTTTCCCCCTATCTGTAATATGAATAATATGCTACCACTGCAAATGCTATTGCTCAACCGAAACATAGATCAACTGCTCCTTTTATGACAATCCTTGGACCTGTCCATGCATCAAACTCGTGCCACACCATACATCATCAATCAAAAATATGTCAACAATGAATTATAGAATCATAAACAAAACATCAACCAAGTACATCATGTACCAAATATTGTGCCAACTATGCACAACACCCATGTACATAAACACCATACAATGTACCATAATATATCACCAATGGAGTGTATCAAACATATACCAATAACATGTGCCAACCATATATCATCCATATGCTCCTACCAATATGAAAATTGTGTGCCTCAAACAAGTGTCATAAACTTTTACCATGAATCAAGTGCCACAACCATCAAGCATCATAAGAAGTGTCTCAACTATATCATCCCATATATCATGTACCAAGTAATGCCAATGGTGTACTTTAGCCAAGTACTATCATCCACAAACATATACCATCTATGAGTGCATCGACATTGCACTAATCATGTGCATCAACCATGCACCAATACCACAACAAGATGAACTACAATCAAGATGTGTCCTCATACCTGAATGCCATATCAACCATAGACCATGTGCCAATCATTCTGCTAGTAGGTGCCTCTAATAATGTACCAAATGTGTTCCAAAACATGCATCGATTAGGGATCAAGCTATGACTCATCAATGATGTACAATAAGACCACCTCATCAACTCATCAACTACATGTCCCGATATGTAGTCCATCCATATGCCAAATGCATGCACCAAATATCCAACAAACATCATAAGATATATCAAAGAAACTCAAATATGTACCAGCCATGTACCCCAACAAATTAGCCTCAACCTCCATTCACTACAAAAAAATACTAAGCATCCAAAACTATATGTACTAGAAGTGTGCCACAATAGATCAATGACATCTCTAGCTAGCATCATCATGATATATCTCATAAACAAAGTGTCAAAATTTCACTGTCACAACCAACATTGTTCTTCAACAAAAAAATGTCTCAATCCACACTCTAGGGTTAGTACCATGCATCCAAGATAGTGTTTCAACACTCAACCATATGTCACCATCATACATACATCAATTATGTATGCCAACATGTAATCATGAAAACCTGCAACAAACAATGTCAGACCCTGCAACAAACCATGTCAGATCCTGCAACACAGAGTTATACCATCATACCATGCTGCAAATCATGTGCATAGCCTTTTTGCCAAGGCTTTACCATAGATACATGGCTTGCTACAAAGACAACGCACATATGTACGTGACTTATTCATAGGTCAGATCGTGTATGTACGCTACTGTTACCATTGTAACCAGCGTATGCTTTTGAAGATGACAAACTTGAGCTTCCCTTATTGCTACCATTCTGCTATGGTTGTTCAGTCTTCTTTACCCACTTCTGAAGGTGTCCTTGCTTCTCAGAACTTCAGCTCTGAGCTTCCATCTCTTCAAAAATGTCTTCCTTTCTAACTTCATGCCTTCTTTTAGTCATGTTATATGAAGTCCTCATCATGGACTTTCTTCTTGTGTTCCAACACTCTTGGGATTTGCTACCAAATCCACTACAACTATATCATCTCATGATGTGACAATGAGCATCAATTTTTCATACTTGATTACATCTCCAACGTCTTAAGGTGTTATGAAATATTTCATTATTTCTCCTTGCATACAATCTGCATTCCAAAGCTTTGTGACCATATTCATTACATGAGTAACAATGACCATGAAAAACATTTTTATACCTTTGCTTTGGTGTCCATCTTGAAAGTGTCTCTCTTCTTTGAGGTGTAAAGATGGCTTCTTGATGTCTTCCTTGCTTTGTTCTTTTGAAACTTTCCTTGCCTTGTGTAGATGGTTGATTTGCAACATTATTTACATCCTTTGTGAGTGAAGGACTTTCCTCATGCTTCTTTGAGGTGCTTGCTTCAACATGTTTAGCTTCTTTGTTGTATCCAAGACCTGATTTATCATTTGGTGATATTTGACTATACAAGATCTCATTCAAGATTGTTGAGCTATTCAAGAATTTGTTTGACTTCTCTACTTTCTTTCTAAGATCAACAACTTCATCTTCCAATTTATGACACGACTCTTCCTTTTCATTTACTTGATTCTTTAATAGTTCCGCTATCCTTTTGGATTCTTCAATTTGGGTCTTGAGATGGACATTAACTTCAAGACTTTTGCTAATCTCATCATCTACCTTCTTATTCTCTTCTATTTCATTCTTTAGTCTTTTGATCTCTTCTTCTTTTTCTTCTAATTGAGTCTTCTTACTTTCTTCTTGTTCCTTGCGCATTTCCTTTAACTTCAAGATATGCCTTTGATTCTTTTTAAGAAACTTTTTAGTGTTATCAGAAAGATAGCTATATTCTATGTAACAATGGTCATAGTTGTATTCAAATAGACCCCATTCAACTTTCCTTTTAAGCTCTGATAGTTCTTCTTCTACTTTTTCCACGGGATAACCATTATCTAACTCTACACACACTATCTCTAGATTTTCTTCTTCACTTGTAGAGAAATATTCAACATCATCACATTTTAAAATATTGCAATTAGGGGTTTTTGGAGATTCTTTACCTTCATTGATCTTGATGGAATTGTCTTCAAGGTCTTCCTTTTTTTCAACATCATCACATTTAGAATCATTGCAAATAGAAGATTCTGGAGATTCTTTACCTTCATTGTTCTTGATGGAGTTGTCTTTTGTTTCTTCCTTCTTGCTTTGGTATGTCTTCTCTAGCTTTAGCCATAGATCCTTGGCGGAAGTGCATTGCCCCATGCTCTCTTTTATACAACTTGAGAGTCCACTAAGAATGGTCTTGAGAGCCAATGCATCATTCTTCTTTTCTTCCCTTTGAGCTGCAAACTTTGACTTGTTCTTCAAAGGAACTGATCCACCAATAGTTGCCTTCCAAATACCCGCTCCTATTCCCTTCAAGTGTACTTTCATTTCTATTCTCCATGTAGAATAATTTTCCTCATCAAGTATTTGAACTTCATCGTCCATTTGTGTGTCCATGGATCTCCTCCAAGCTTGTTAAGGCTTATAGTGAAGGCCCGCTCTGATTCCAATTGTTGGACACACCGACCACACTTAGAGGGGGGTTGAATGAGTGTGGGGCTCCTTTCCTTTCTTTATTTCAAACTTCCCTTCACAAAACGCCTTAGTTAGCAATCACCATTTACTCATTACTTATTGTTGTCATTTATAACCAGTTAAATGTGAACATACATCAACAACATATACCAGAAACATATATCATCAATAAGTCATGACCACAAGGAACACAAAGAACACAAGATGCATGTGCAATTTTCGTTTTATTACGGACTACAATCCTTGGGTTATCAACAACAACTGAATAGAGTTACAACTCCACAAGAGCAACAACTCTATAATGCAATACTCAACTTACATAACTCAGCACCAACTGAGAAGAGGAATCAATCCTCAACAGATACCAATATGTCAACAGGTACATGACCTGTCAGTAGTGCAACACACGTATGTACGCACCCTACCAATAGTACAGCACGCGTATGTACGTGGCCTGTTTGTACTACAACCTACGTATGCATTCAAAATATTTAGGGTTTTCTCTTCATGAAAACTCAGATCCTCTGCAACTCTCAGTCACATCCACTTCTATCATTTACTGTCTGATCTGAACGAGAACCAATCACAACGCATCCATGCTCTCCCACAACTTACTCATGCTCCTCAATCATACAATATGAATGCTACTTAATCATGTATAAGCAACCAATATGCTATGGAAATCAAATCAGTACTGAATCATAAGAGTGTTGCTCACTCTATAAATCAACCAACATAACCATATCAAAACAACCATACCAAGAATGCCTTAAGCATTCACCATACAATAAGCAAGAATATCCATCAAGACAACTATGTAACCATACCTGAGTTTCTATGGCATATCTAAGCCCATAGAATGCAGATCTGAAACTTGCTTCAGTCGTCAAGAACTTGGCACCAACTCACACTCAAATCTTCATGACTTCATCAACTGTACGCGTTCTGTCTTCCTTCAGCCTGCGTGTGTACACGCACTGGCTCACTGCAACCTATGTATGTACGTTCTGTGGGTCACTGCTGCTCGCGTACTCCTTCAGAAACTAGGGTTTTTGAACTTCTGAAACTTTCGTTGTCAAGATCTCAGACTTACATAATCTTTGATGCATCCATGAGATCCTCCAGTCTCTCTCTCTCTCTCTCTCTCTCTCTCTCTCTCTCTCTCTCTTAGAATAGATCTCTACTATATGCCGAAGAGATGTTTTTCACAAGAGACTCTTGACTCTTATTTATACGCTCCAAGTAGTTTCCTTAGAAGCATCTTCTAGGCCACTTTGTCCACATAGTCACCTATGTCCAACTTTGCCCAATTTTCCAGTTGTCCATGTATCCAATAGCCACTTGACCACTTAACCCATCTTCCTCATTTTAGGGTTAACCTTCTTATAACCACTTTCCATAATTAGAAAGTTCTCCATTTACTTTATTATTTAAATAATCCTCCTTAACTTTGTCATTTAACTTTATTATTTAAATAATCCTTTTTGACTATGTCACTTCACTTTATTATTTAAATAATCCCCTTTGACTTTGTTACTTCACTTTTAAATAATTTCTTCTTTGCAAGCACTTTGACTTCTTTGACCTTTTGGGGCTTCAAGCCAACATATGAGGGTCCTCCAACTTCGTAAGGCCATAACTCTCAAACCGTGAGGAGTTATGTGACGTTCCACATACCACCGGAAATGACATGACAAGCACTATCCATCTAAGATAGTTTCACTGACAAATTCACTTATATTCTTTTCATTATTCCATAATTAAGTATGGGTTCTCTAACCATACTTCTAGGATAACTCAATCACAAAGCGTCTTCCCGTGAGGGATTTCACCATAAGGGGACCACTTTGGATTTCATCCATTTGTACTTCCTATCAAGACAATAATGAGTCATCTTTACATCAATCCAAATATGCATCATATATCAATGAAACCACATCTATCCATCTTCATCTATGCATCATATATCAATGACAACTCATTGATCCATCTTCATATATGCATTATATATCAATGACAAACCATTGATACATCTTCATTCATGCATGGCATCATATGACTATGATTCCACTTGACATCAATCCATTCACATCAAGGACAATACATATTAGACATTGTTCCTTTGACATCAATCAATCAATCAATCAATCAATCCTTTGACATCAATCATTTGACATCAATGACAACATGATCCAACAATTATTTACCTTCTAAATTCTCTTAAACCACTTTGACTACTTTGACCTTTTGGGGCTTCTAGATGACTCATGAGGGTCTTCCAACTTCAGATGGCCATAACTCTCTAACCGTGAGGAGTTATGTGACATTCCACATACCACAGGAAATGGCATGACATGTACTATCCATATAGAATAGTATTTCCTGCAAATATATCAAAACTCATACCATTATCCATCAAACAAACTTGGGTTCTCCAACTTCTCATTGCCATAACTCTCTAACCGTAAGGAGTTATGTGACGTTCCACATACCACCGGAAATGGAATGACATGTAATATACATCTAGAATAGCGTTACCTTCAAATATATTAAAAATCATACCATTATACATGAAACAACCTTGGGTCCATTACCCAAACCTTTGTGTTACCAAAATTCACTATCGAACTTTCTCCAAGGGCTGACATCAATCACTAAGGGTTGACATCAATCACTAAGGGTTGACATCAATATATAATATCACTCTCCAATGGTTGACATCAATGACAACCAACAATCCATACCAACTGTCTATCAACCTAAGCCAAATGTCTGACATATTCATCGTCGCATTTCCCAAGAGACCATGTGTTTTATCTGTGCAATCAACAATTTTCAAATCATGATCATTAATGGTGGTTCCATGAAATGCGGGGACTGTTGTGAAAATGTGTGCCTACAAATTGGTTAATACCACTTGAAATCTCATATGTTTGTTATTAACATGGGCGGTTGTGACATTATGCTCGGTGTTGAATGGCTATGCACACTAGGCCCCATCACCTTGGATTTTAAGTAATTAACCATGAAATTCCAACAAGATGGACAAAAGTATCAATTCCAAGTCATCACGACAAGCTCCCTAGAGATCATCCGCTCCCAACGAATGGAAAAACTACTCAAAAAATGTCATTTTGGCATTATTGCACGACTCCATACCAATCAAGCAGTTGAGACCCCTCGCATATTGTTCATCCTGACATCTAGTCTCTCCTCTCCAAACACCAATCTATTTTTGACAATCCCCAAGGACTTCCTCCTTCCTATGGCACCCATGATCATTCCATTCCCCTTGTCCCTGAGAGTCTTCCTCCCAATGTTCATCATTATTGTCACCCGTTTGCCCAAAAAAATGAAATTGAGAATTTGTTCACGAATTGCTAGCGGCGAGTGTTATTTGTCCTAGTACAAGTCCTTATTCTTCTTCTATCATTATGGTACTCAATAAAGAAGTCACATGGAGCATATGCCCTGATTTTCATGCCCTCAACAAAATGACCATCCAAGATAAATTCCCCATTCCTATCATTGGTGACCTTTTCGATGAATTGAGTGGTGCTCGGTACTTTACCAAACTTGGTCTATGGTTTGGTTACCACTTGATATGTATGAAAGAGGTTGATATTCCCAAATTTTCCTTTCAAACTTATGAGGGCCATTGTGAGTTCTTGGTCATGCCCTTCGGCCTGTGTAATGCACCTTCCACCTTTCAAAGTGTCACAAATCATGTCTGCCATCCTTTCCTTCGTCATTTTGTCTTAGTTTTCTTTGATGATATCCTCATCTATAGTAAAACTTGGCAAGCCCATCTGGCCCATGTGGATCAAGTCTTACACTTACTGTCTCAACACAAACTCTTTCTCAAATAGTCTAAATGTGCTTTTGGAGATTTTGAAGTAGAGTACATGGGCCATATTGTTGGAAAGGATGGTGTCTGTGTGGATCCTAATCAAACTGAAGCTATAAAGGATTGACCTCATCCTAAAACTCTTAAGAGTTTGAGAGGTTTCCTGGATTTAACGAGCTATTATCACAACTTTGTTCATAATTATGGAAAAATTGCAGCTCCCCTTTATTCGACAACACAAGTATTCCAATAGAGGATGGACACCTTCAATAACCACTCACAGAACCATATCAAATGTTGACACACCGATGTTTTTATGTGGTAAAATGTCTATGGGAAACATCCATGGCCCCAACCAATGTGGCTACTTGGAGCAATTTATTAATGCAAAAGAAAATATTATAAAGAGAGTTACAAGAGAGTTTGTCACAATCGATCATCGACAAATGATCCTCCATGCTCTTTAAATAAAGATCATGGACCAATCAGGTGTCAAGCCATTAATCAATGTGGTCATTAAGATAAAGGAGAATATGAGCCATCGGATCACTCTATGTCGAGAACATATCGTGACCATTGAATTACCTAACTGTAAGTTCATACTAAAGAAACACACTTTTACCTAGCGACACATTAGACCAAGTTTATCTTAACTGACTCCTGAGTGTCTAAATATCCTAACACCCCCCCTTAAGGACACGTTGGGATAGGATTGAAGGATTTACAAATGTTACACATTAAGAAAATAAAGAATGCATTAGAGCACACAATATGAGAAGGAAGAAGGCATTAGAGCCCATCTCCCCTTAATGACAACTTCATGAACTCCTAACATAGATCAAAGTTTGAAAATTTTCACTTCTATAAGAGACTTTGTGAAAATGTTTGCAACTTGATCTTATGTAGTGCAAAAGAGCACTTCAATAACTCGATCGTGAATCACATTTATGATGAAGTGCATGTGTAGCTCGATGTGTTTGTTGTGCTAATGTTTAATTGGATCTTTGGAGAGCTTGATG
>ML782252.1:982686-994223 GCA_009831015.1 Picea engelmannii
GTTCACATTACAAATCTTTGTCAATGCATTCTCCAAAATCTTGTTGAAAGCTTCAACTATCCATTTTCCTGAGGATGATAGGGTGTGCTCTTCTAGTGATAGACTTAAAATTCTTCAGTCATCGTCTGAATGGTACTATTAATGAAATGCGTTCCTTGATCACTCATCAAAATCCTGGGACATCCAAATCTCGTAATCACCTGCTCAAATAAGAAGTGTGATGTTGTCTCTGCACTACAATCCTTGACCGATGATGCTTCTGCCCATCTAGTTAAGTATTCAGTCGCAGTAATGATGTATCTAACTCCTGACCTTCTTGCTAGTGGATTGATAGGTCTGAAAAAATCTATCGCCCACTTGTCAAATAATTGAAGAGTTACTTGGGGTTTAGGGGCATCTCAATCCTCTTGTTGGGTTTGCCAACTCTCTGACAAACATCATAGTTCTGACAATATGATTTTGCATCTTTGTGAACTGTTGGCCACCATAAACTTGCGTCCAATACCTTCTTCATAGTAGCTTTTCCTGCATATTTTCCTCTAGCTATACTTTCATGAGCTTCAGCTAGAACCATGAGTCATTCATTTTCCAATACACACATTCTCAAAATGTTGTCTGCGCCCAACTTGTGTAAATGACTTGCAATTAGTTGATAGTCTGCAGCTCTGACTACCAGGTTTTTCTTTTACGATGTACTAAACTCCTTTGGCGCAACTCCTGTACTCAAGAATTCAATTATATCAAAAAAATACTCATCAACTATCTGTACTGAAAATAATTGTGCATCAAGGAAGTTGTCTTCTAAGTTTGTAGGTTTTTTTCCATTGGTTACCTTTGATAAGTGATCTGGTCCTGCATTCAGTTTCCCTGGTTCAACTATTACTTCAAAATCAAATTCCTGGAACAATAATAGCCATCTACAGATCCTCCCTCCCCTCCCCCCCCCCCAACACTGGCTTGTTGACTAGATATTTGAGGGCAAAGTGATCTGTGAACATTTTAAAATGCTTGCCCAATAATTAATGCCTAAATTTATGCAGTGCATATACCATGGCTATACCCTCTCTTTTTGTTGTGTTGTAATTATGTTATGAGTCTGATAAATTCCTGCTGGAAAAAGCTATAGGATGATCCAAATCACCTACTCCTAGTTGCGCCAAAATTGCTCCGAGTGCTATTGCTGATGCATCTACATGCACTTGAAATGTCTTTTCCCAATCCGGAAACACTAAAATAGGTGTTGTCACCATCTTTTCCTTCAAAGTATCCAATCCCTGCTGACAATCCTCATTCCATTGGAATTTGATGTCCTTCAACAATTTTTCCATCAACGCGGTAATCTGTGCATATCCCTTGATAAACTTCTTGTAGTACAGTGTATGTCCACGTGTGGCTCTTAACTGGCGCAATGACTTTGGTGGTGGTAATTTCACAGTTATAACAATCTTAGCAGGGTCAACTAGTAAACCCTGTCTACACACTATATGTCCCAACAATATCCCAAAAGGTGTGCTGAAAATGCATTTCTTGATGTTCAACGAGATCTGACATTGCCTGCATCTTTCCAACATTAGTATTAGGAGTTTTACATGATCTTTCAAAAGACTAAAAACAATCCAGTCATCCAAATATACTTCTAATAACTTATGTATGAAATCTTTAAAATCAACTATGACCACCCTTGAAAAGATAGTTGGTGCATTCTTCAATCCAAAGGGTATAACTGTATACTCATAGGAGCCCCATTATGTAGAAAATGTAGTCTTATGCCTATCCTTTGGAGCTATTTTGATCCAATGAGAACCTGAGAATCCATATGTGAATGAATATGCTTCCTGGCCTCTCACATTTTCTAAGACCTCATTTGTAAATGGGGTAGGAAAAGGATCATGTAAGCAGGCATCATTTAATTTCCCTAGGCCTACACAAATCCATATTACCCCTTGCTTCTTCTCTTGGACTACCATGGGACTGATCCATTCAGATTCCTCCACTGGCTTTATGATACCAACTTCTAGCATTTGGTCAAGTTCTACTTTTACTTTTTGTTTACACACTGGGTTCAACCTGTAAGGTCTTTGTCTGACAGGTTTAGCGTCTAGTTTTAGGGGTATCTTCATCTCACCTAGCTCACCTGCTATTCCTTTCATCTCTATAAATGTTGTTGGAAACAAGTCACTATATTCACGCAGTATCTCTGTTATCCTTTCTGGTGTCTGCTCATCCCATTAGTCTCCAATGCTTTCCATTTTAGGGTTTTCTTTTGTCCCAATGCTACTTTTCTTGACCTTAATTGGTGCAACAAATGCCTCTGACTCCAGAGAGAGACCTTCCACCTCTAGTTATCCTTCAATCTCTGTTATCTAAATGTTGCGCGGATCATCTTCATCTAGTGCTTCCTCTGCGACATGATAACATGAGAGTAAGTCCTTGATTGTCTGTTTGTTATGCTGCTGATATTCTATTATGATTTCCACCTTAGGTTCCTCAACAAATATCATTCCATGTATCAACTTTAGCGCTGAATCAATATTGGGGTTCTCATGCTCAAATGAGAAAGTTACCACAAAATTCTGTTGTAATACTAGCCATTCTGTAGTGCCTATGCACATATCCTGGTCTATGTACTAGTTCCCTAGTATCCCTTCCAGTGTATGAATAAAGTAATGAGGCCATTATTTTGGTGGTGTCAACCTCCATTGCGTTCTGCATTTCTCTAGGTGCTCAACTAGCCTTCTTCGTCCATCATATTTCTATAATGTAGGGTTCCCCTATTCTGCGCCAAATGTAATGCATATCAACCTTTTACACTGATACTAGTCTTGAATTGTTTCCTTATGCACACCCCAACATCTTGCAGGTGTTGCCTTGAGTGAAATATCAACCTCTGATTTTCCAAGACTTATTCCTCATAATTTGTCAAGAATTCCTTTAAGTCGCTCAACCCATGAAAACTGGGAGGTTCCCTTATCTATGTACCAACCCACCTTACTGTGCAGTTGATTCTTGCAGACCTCCTTGTGGAGACTTCATGTAGTCTCTTCTGCTAGTTCTCTAAACCCGTGTCTGAGTCTGAGGCACACGATGTAATTCTTCTCCAATTGAGTACTCCATCTGCAGTTGGATTGACATAATCTTCTTCTCTTGCGGTAGTCCTATATAACTGATTTATTTCTTCCAGATCCAAACATGTTGCCTCTACAAACCTTTCTCCTTCTGAAGGATCCAATGGTGTAAACACTCTATATTCTCTCAATTCAAAAGTCATTTTTCGTGTCTTCAGGTTGATCATTACCTGGTTATCAAATGTCCAGTCCAATCTTAGTAATGTTGGATAGGGTGTTGTGTTATCCACTATTTTGATAACTTCGAATTCTACCACATTGCGCACTCCATCCAAGTCTACTATCACACCTTTAAGTCTGCCAATAGGTAATACTCTATGCTGATTTGCCAATTTCAACTGAACAAGTGAGCATCCTAATGTGGGTTCTTGCATACACTGCCATGTCTTTTTAGGTAAAACATTCACTTCAGAGCCTAAATCAAGTATGATATCTCGCATATCGAAATCCCCAATGTTGTCATTTAACCTGAATTCCCTAATTGTTCTTCTTCTTGTATGGAGATGATTGATTGTCTTTTGTTCTAACTTCCCTTCTACTTTTGTGTTGCATCTTTCTAGCAAATTTTGTAAGACCGTAATGGATGATGGGTCATTTAATAACTTATCACAAGATTACAAAAAAGTCTTTATGTTACTTACTTGCTCTGATGATTGTCCTTTGCTGGTGTGATCCATTGAAGATGGCATCTCATACATTGGTGGATCCTGAGTTTGCTGCACAATTGATGTATATGCAATGTTCTCTTTAAGAATCTCTTGTCTGGCTTCCTTAAATGTTTCCTTTTCTTTCTGCGCGTCAAAATGCTTCCGTGGCTCAGTATTCTTCTTGACCCATTAGTGATGAGATGGATCTTGTTTTGCTGCATCAACTCATGTCTTGGCTCCTCCTCAAGTAACTATGTTGATGTTCTTCCCATGATCCGTAGCTTCTGCGAAAATCCACTGGACATTCCGATTGTTCTAGTTCCTTTTTTCCTGTATTTTTCCCAACAATGTCAGACAATCTTATGTGTCATGGTGTACTGCACGAAAATACATACATGTCGCAGGTGGAAGTGGACATTCTCTTGCATAATGTCCTGGTTGTTGACAGTTGTGGCAAAGTATTGGCCCTCTGCCTCATCCAAATCCTCCTCTGCCTCGGCCTCCACATATGAATCCACCCCTATCTCTTCTTGGTGCATTGTATTGGGGTACCTAGTTATACTGCACAAGATTACACTGTGGCTGCGCATTGTATACTGCGGTTGCACGAGATTAAATTGTGGTTGCACATTATTGAATTGTGGTGCATCTTTCCCTATCATCATCTCTTCTTTCACCATGTAAGTATCTGAAGTTCTTTCTCTCATCAATTCCAACGTTCTATAGTCATTATCATCATGACCCACTGATTTGCAAAAAATGCAGTAAGAATTTTTTGCCATTGTCTTATACTTCTGCATCATTGGACAATGATATGGATCATGCCCATGTGTCTTACAAATTTCACACCATGGTCCTCCTGTTGGAAAGGGGTTTGGCACCCTTGTTTCCAAGTACCGTGCAAAGGTTGGGAATTCATTCTTATCATGTCCTTATGTCTTGCATAACGTACACCAAACAACTTCTCTCCTCTCTTTCCCCTTATTCCGGTTTAATTGAAATGTCAGATTCTTCAGATCCTCTTTCAACTCCTCTATTGCTGGATTTGTTTGTTGATACTGGTTTTCTTCCAACTACAGGGCTACTTGCAGAGCCTCTGCTTGAGTTTGAAACTTTTGTTTTCTCAAAGGATACTTCAGCTTACCTTTCAATCATTTGAACCTTTAATCAATCTCCCTTACAGACTCACCTAGTTTCTGCTTGATTTCATTTAATTCATGTACTAGTCTTCTGAGCTTGGCTTTTGGAATTCATTTACCAAATACTTTTTAACTTCTGCGACAGTCTTTGGTGCTCCTTCTGGACTGTTTACATCAAGGCTCATGTACTAGTCTAGCGCATGGTCTCTGAGTGTTATATCTAACTGCGCAAATTTGTATCCTCATCTATGATCTGCTTTGCTTCCCAGATCTTTTCATAGATGAATAAATTCTTTTTAGGGTCCTCTTATGCCTCGCTCCGAAACTCTGGTAATCAGATAGTGGAATCTAGTCCTGCCATTTTGAATTGTGTTGAACTATTACCTCTGCGCGATGTAGATAGTTGACTGTTTCTTCCTGAACTTGTACCTCTAGTTGGTTGTCCTCTATTGGACCCTTGACCTGCTACTCCTCTTCTACTAAAAAATGGTTGTCTAAAATCTAGTGTTCTTTTAGGTGTATTAGTCGCACATGGGGTTGTAGGTTCCACACTGACTATGATCTGGATTGGAGTTATGCCTTCTGTTCCCGACCCTGGAATTTTTATTTTCCTTTCATATGTTGCACGTTAGATTTCCTCAATCTACTCCATAGCTCAAAGATCATCTACCTCTTTTTCATCGCTCGCCAAGCCCTCTCTCTCGGTGGTGGCCCTCCTTTTTTTATTCATCTTATATTGGTAAGGTCTACTACTGCGCGTCTTTTCCAAAATTTTCCATTATCTACTTTATCTGGTCTACTTCCATCATGATTGGGTCCATGGCCTCCTTATGCTTCCCCTTATCCATCTCCTTGTCCATATCACAGACTCCTGTCAGTGCTTCCCCCCCTTCCCCCATGCACACATAGAAGTTTAGATGTCCGATTCCATGGTCATCACACCTTTTTCATACAATAAAATCTTAATAGAAGTAGATAGTGATCTGATGTACCTACCTCTGGGTCACTTTATAAAATCCTGCTCTGCAACAATTTATGACTTCGCAGTATCAACTGTAAATTCAATGATAAATCTTGCGAGAATACTGTCTAACCAGAAATCTATTGCGTGTGTAAATTTATTATTGACTTGCTGAAACTGCATGATCTCCATTGAATTCCACTCTAGCTATCTGATTCGATTCGTAGGATGGTTTTCCTTCAACCTCAATAACCACTCCTACAATAGATGCAGATATTCACAGAAAAATACTTCATGCAAGTCGCTAAAGACATATTTGTCAAGATATTTACATGGTGTATATTTAGGGTTTATGTTGTCCTTCTACACAAACTTGAGTTCCTTTGTCCTTAACCATCTTTCAATCTCTGCCTTCATTAGATTCCGTGCCCTGAACATTCCCTTATATGTTCTCATTCTCCCTTCTTTCTTCAACGGATCCCTTCCACTCAATCCTGTGCAGTTCCAACCGACCACATAACCATTTATTGTATGCTTGGGCTGACCCAGGTTCTGATCTCAATAGGTTTCTAACAAAACCTTCAAATTATCGGCCCTTCTAGTAAACCATAAGGCAACATTGTGCACATAGTGCACAATGCAGTCTCACCTAAGATAGATTAATGGGGGACTTGCAATACTCATGTATTTGCAGTCTAGGAAGGGATGGGATCGGTGTTCTAATCCTTTTCCTCATGCACCAACATTATTATTCATTTATCTAACTTTAGTATTCATTCATTCATCTAACTATGAATGCATGCTATCACAATCTGTTTAATCACTTATTCTTTGACCAATAATTAACATAACATCAAAACAACTAGTCAAACACATTAAAACACTAGATTTATCGTGGTTCACTCCCCCTTGGGGCTACGTCCACAAAGATCTGCTTCTTCTACTCTTTTATTCATTCTTCTGAAAAATCTGCATTGCACACATTAAATTGTTCAGGATTACAATCAAAAGGAGGGTAAATACCCTCTATGAGGTGGACTAGATCGCAACAGGCTCCACAACATGTGACCTAACCCTAAAACACTAGCTTATTCAAATCAACAATATATCTCCTCGACTAATCAACCAATCACCAACCTCTCCTAGACCTCCTAGGAGTTTATTTATACTATTCTATTGGCTTATAGCCATTACATTCTTGTAAAAAACCCTAACCCTAACATGGCTAGGTCTGTCTGCATGTACGCCACGCTGCTTGTCCTCCTTCTTCCACATGTCGCTTTTCCTTCTTTTTCTACATGCTGCTTTTCTGCTGCCTATGACGCGCGCTCCAAAAATAGGCTTCTCTTTCCAAAGATAGGCCTTTGCCCAAAAATAGACTTCTTTCTCCCCAAAATAGGCCTAAGCCCAAAGTAGACTTTCTTCTCCCAAAATAGGCCTGCACCAACACTAACTATTGTTATTTTGTAAGGAGGGCTCGAGCCTTCTCACTGATCTCGACTAAGAAAAGTTTTCAATGATCATCATACTGTCTATACTTCTTGTGTAGGAGAACCACTTCTACATATTTTGTGTCCCAATAGAAAGTGTTGTGTTAGGAGGCCTTAAGTTCTATTTGGCCCTTGGAAGTGGTAATGGGTCGAGAAGAGGAAAGTGACCTATTTGAACTCACATGATTTATTTTAGGTATCTTATCTTCTATTTTGGATTGAAGTTGAATGGTGTGCTTTGGGGAAGTAATAAAGAAAAGTTACAATTGGTTGTTAGTTGCTAAATGTTGGGTGTGGGTTTGCTACCATCTAATGGACTAGTCTTCCATGTGAACTTTAGTGACCAAAATTTTGTTGGCCCTTTTAAGTTTGATTGTGTCCTGAAACAAGCCTCAATATTATGTATCCAAGAGTCAATCTTGTCATATTTATTGAGAGTCCCATCAAACATTGGGACATGCATTTCATGTCCAACTTGAAGGCGTACTAAATAATGGGATTTTCTTGGTGGATATTGGGTTGAGGTTGAGATTGTTTTTGGGTCTATCACTTACTGACAATGAGTTGTTGGAGCATACTCATCATATAGTGCATCATTTTATCTTGAAACTCCTAGTATTGAGTAACAAGGGTTTTTGGCAAGAGATGTTGTTAATCCGACATTTGTTCAACAAATATTGGGGCAAGGTTGGAGTCTTGGGAGTCTCCGAAGTTACTGAAGGTGTTACAGGAGCCATAAATACAAGGAAATGCTTATTAGTAACGAGAATTATGGATCTATATATTATGGTTGTATATTGGGAAGATCATGAAAAAATGCAAAGGTGGGATCATTTTATCGGTTTAACCAACAAAACATAGGTTTAAATTAGTAGAATAGCCAAAAGACTGAAAATAAACTGTTGAAAAGTAGAAATGGAAAGAGAAATTCAAGCAAAAATAGGTTACTTATGAATTGATAGGCTAGAAAAAGGAATTAGTGACGATGCCATGCCTGGAAATTGCTCAAATTACTCGAGGAGAGTTTAAAGAAATATATCACGTGGAAATAAAATCCAAAAGGGGACTAGAAAGGTGAAGTCCTCAAAGGTCCCTAATATTAAGGCTTTAATACTAATTGATATGCTCACAACTACCAACAACTGAAGAACGTCACTCATACACAAGAGGGCAAGTGTGAAGTGTGTAAGTATTAGAGAAGATTGTTAGAAATTGTACACTAATTATACTCTCATTTGTATTAACTACATATAGAGTGCAACATTGCAAGGAGATTGATCAAAGTTGACCAAGTATTCTAAAATATAATAATTTGGGTGAGTGATAAAGATGAAGATAAAGTCACCCAAAAAGGGATAAGGATAAATTACAAAAGTACAATAAATATAATAAAGTGGGTGAGTATCAAGGATAAGGATAAAATCCACGAAAAAGAGATAAGGATAAAGTACAAAATAGATAAAGTATAAATGTAATACATGTTTACACATGTTCACTAAACTAAGTTTCATCAATTTCCTCCCTTTTTATCCCATAAAAAACATGCTTTTACAACAATAGATAACAACTATCCATAATACAATAGAATTTTTGTCATTTTTCTTAGCTAACTATATTCCCAACCTTGGCCAAGAGAGGACAACCAAACCTTTGCCAAGAGAGGACAACCAAGTTGGTGAGATTTGGGTAGTGATATAGCCCCCATCGAGGTTTAATTCCTCAAAAAGGTGGTCAACATGCTCTCGTAAGGAGGTGATTGATTAATGACACTGCCATGGTCATTAAGTCAAGTCAACGATTACATGTTGATGCCTAAGTTAGTTAGTTCAACCAACCAACATCTCAACACTCTTATGAGGCTAGATGGGAGGATAGAGTGGAATATAATTGAGTATTTATACCCCCCCTATTGCTTGAAATCATCCAAATTCATCATAATGAGTACTATCCCAAAATTGCACAAGAATGGTTTATGTCTAAAGTTGTAGCAATTAAGGACACTTTAATTTTATTTTATATAATTTATATCTTTCTATGCACTTATTAAAAGAACAAGTTCGACAAAAAAACAAATCAAATTAATGAAAATGAATAATCAAATAGAAATACAATTGTGAATACACCTTGCATTTTTATGTATATGTTGTTTTGTAACTCACTTTCATAATTTTAAATGAAAGGAAAGGAAGTATAGAAACAATGATCAAACACATACAAGGCATGACAAAAATCCCATTTATCCTTATGCTCATATATAAAACAAGTGTGAAGGTGGTGGGGACGGGGAAGAGAAAGAAATGAATGGCCAAGCATGAAAAGCGATTGGACGAGCTTCAAAATAGGGTTGCAAGGGATACTTGGGAGAGGTGAGGGCCCGACGGTCAACTTGTATGTCTCGGAAATTTTGAGTGCAAAATTCGTAAAACGGAAGAGGGCATGATGGGGCAGTCCAATAGTTACTTTGTATATCATGGAATTTCGGGTGCTGTTTGCAGGTCACGAAACAAATGAAGCGCAATCTTGAGCTCGCCTGTCTCAGAATCCGCATTTGAAAAAGTGGCTAAGTATGGAATAGGGAAATGGTCGATCAGACTCGTTTTCGGTAATATATTAAAATTTGTAATAGATATCCCATTACCTGGTAGGATCTTTTCTTCATGTTTCTGGACAAGTTGTGTAGGGATAGTCAGTGTGATTGTCTCCTCGAGGATTTGAGTCATCAATGAAAATCTTTACGGTTGTTGCATGGTGAGCTGTTAGCATTAAACCTTAGTTATTGCATACTTGGAAAGAAGTGCGAAGGTGGCAGGCACAGGAAACATCGATTAGGAGTTGGATATTTTGTGAACCCGCCAACTAGACAATCCACGAAAGAGATTCCAAGAAATGGCCAAGTATGGAAAGCAAACAGACGAGCTTCAAAATGGGGTGACAATAGTTCCCCAAGAGACGTGAGGACTTGACAGTCAAATTGTATGTCTCAGAACTTTTGAATGCAAAATGTGTAACACAGAAGAGGGTATGATGTGGGAGTCCGACAGTAAATTTGTATATCGCAGAAGTCCGGGTGCTGTTTGCGGGTCATGGAACAATGGAAGTGCAATATAGAGCCTGCCTGCCCGAGAATCCGCAATCGAAAAAGTGGCTAGGTATGGAATGGGGAAATGGGTCAGTCAGAGTCACGATATAAAATCACGAGTGCAAATGTGAACCTGTGAGTCCACCAACTTGTGTAGTTAGACATTTTTTGAAAAACAACTAAATAACTAGAAAGAGAAAGTAGAGGGGAAAAAGAAATGAGAATTTGGTTAAGTATAGAAGAGGGAAAAGAAGGGCTAATATATTCAAATCTGTAATAGATATCCCATTTCCTGGCAAGATCTTTTCTGCATGTTTTTGGACAAGTTGTATACTTATTGCATAAACTTGGAAAGAAGTGTGAAGGTGGTGGGCATAGGAAACAACGACTAGGAATTGAAAATTTTCTGAACCTGCCAACTCGAGGATCCGCGAAAGAGATTCCAAGAAATGGCCAAGTGTGGAAAGCGGTTAGACGGTCTTCAAAATAGGGTGACAAGGGTTGCTGAGGAGATGTGAGGCCTCGACGGTCAAATTGTATGTCTCAGAAATTCTGAGTGAAAAATGTGTAACACAGAAGACGGGATGATGTGGGAGTTCGGAAGTCAATTTGTATATCACAGAAGCTCGGGTGTTGTTTGCAGGTCACAGAACAATGGAAGTGCAATTTAGAGACCGCATGCCCGGGATCCTGCGATCGAAAAAGTGGCTAGGTATGGAATGGGGAAGCGCTCGGTCATAATCGTCATATAAAAGCATTAGTGAAAATGTGAACTCGTGAGTCCGCCAACCCGTGAAACAAGACATTTTTGGATAAACGACTAAGTAACCAGAAAGATAAAGTACAAGGGAAAAAGAAAGGGGAATTTAGTTAAGTATAGAAGAGGGAAAAAAAGGGGATAAAAGAGAGTGGGAAAATAGAAAAGCAGAGGGAAATTTTCGTAAGTGGGAATTGGTCTCAAACAAGCCCCATTGTTGCAAAACCATAATTTTCTAGTCCAATATTTTATCCACTTACTCGTTTTTTATTGTGCTTGTACCATTAAAAAGGGTGTGAGCAAATGCTTTGTTGAAGATTTGTTTTTATTGCAACTTGT
>ML782252.1:994273-1014180 GCA_009831015.1 Picea engelmannii
ATATATATATATATATATATATATATATATATATATATATATATATATATATATATATATATATATATATATATATATATATATATTCGCGAAGAAGAAATTTGGTAATTTCATTAATAAAGTAAAAGTGCTCAAATAGAGGCCAGGGGATGGACAACTAATACAATGTTTCCTTTTGGAGTAAAGGAATCAAGGAAGCGAAAGGGAAATAAGAAA
Organism: Picea engelmannii; assembly: GCA_009831015.1. NCBI lineage: Eukaryota > Viridiplantae > Streptophyta > Pinopsida > Pinales > Pinaceae > Picea > Picea engelmannii. The sequence goes on from ML782252.1 coordinate 994,490, forward strand.
CCGTTTGATCAACAAGGTTGACATGAAAATGAAACTTCTAGGGTGGGGCCTCGACTACCGCATCGTGAATTAGTGTTGCTATGTTCTATTTACATTGCGAATAGGATTGAATGTTGGTTTAAAACTGTCTGAAATTCATTTAAGTTTCCATAGAATCCTGATGGGATCGACACAATGCATTGTCATATAATTGTTCAATGCTCCATATTAGATCATATTACTTGAGCTAATACAATATTCAAGAATTACGAGACCATCGAACCATGCAAACGAGAAGAGGTGTTAAATCCAACAAAGAAGCACCAACCAAGATTCCAAGGCAAATTTTTTAATAGTAAATCTATAAAAAAAAATATTGAGTAGTTTATATTTATCCACAGACATTGGACTAACTTCTTTGCACTGAAGCATTGAACATATTTGTCATAAATACAGGTACAGGAGCTACAAAAAAAAAAGAAACATGCATACAATTCTGTGTTGTTCCTCTAGTGGGACAACATGCAAGAGCCATCAATATGCTCTTCAACATGCATACAAAACTCATTACCATGTTTTTTTAGGAATTCCTTGTAGTATTCTCCTTAGAAGGTCATTGTTGGCTGCCGTAATCTCAATATCTTGCGGAAGACCTAAGGCGACAAAGAAACAAGAGAGTGGTTCTGTAGTGGAATAATTCTTTGGCTTGAAGTAGGTCAACAATACTCGTGCTCCTGACGCTGGTGATCTAGAGACATTGCAAAGCACCACTGAATTGTATAAATAATAGGGAAAAGGCTTTGGTGAGAAGAGTTTCCAATCCGCGACCACCACTGCCAAGAGCATGACATCCCACAACATCGCTCCAATGACCCACCCCAGTAAGAAAGCAACCCAAAATTCTTCAAACGCAAGAGGACATAAGACCCATCCTCGCGGTAAAATTGATAGTTCTCACAAGCTTCCCGTGAGGAAGAAGAGAAAAAATGTTGTAGGGCAAGTGGAAGAGCCCAAAAATGAAAGTGAGGACACACCAAGAGACCACCTCCTTATAGTCGAAGACTTCAGGGACACAACCTCCACGAGCAATTCGAGAGGTCCAAATTAATTTGTTCTAGGTGGAAGGGGACCAAGAGAGCCCCTCCTTCAGGCAAAGACTTTAGGGACACATGCTGCACAGGCAATTCTAGAGGCCCAAATTAGTCCGTTCTGGGCGGAAGGAGATGAGTAGTAGGAATATGCCTTGCACTAGTGGGAGTTCTGGTCCTTATCCCCTAAAATGTTAATTGTATATCCAGAGAAGAGGAGAGTGGTCCCGCAATTGAATAATTATTTGTCTTGAAATATATGTTTGGGTGCATCAAGAGACCATTTCCTTATAGTGAAATACTTCCACCCAGAACAAACTAATTTGGACCTCTGGAATTTCTACTCTCAAGCTGCGAAGCGACTATTGCGTTCAACATCGATTTATTTTCTGAAACCCTTCCTTTGGTCTTGTCAGGGATGTGATCGCCGAGCCGGGAAGAGCCCCCCATTATGGTTGATTTAAATTTGGGCGTAAGAGTGGGAACAACGTATGCATTGCCATCATCCATCGCAGTATCATCGTCCATCAGATAATCTTCTTCCAGCTCGAAATCGACCACATCAACCTCTGCGTCGGCCATCAACATAGGTGGGCATAATATCTGAGCAGGGGGGGTTGCCTTGGAATTATTTGGCTTGAATTATATCTCTTAGTGCACAAAGGGACCATCTCATTTTTTTCTTCTGGGCAGAGGGAGATGAGTAGTAAGAATATGCCCTGGAGCACTATAACTTCTGGTCATCATGCCTAAAGGTGTTTACTGTATATGGACATAACTGTTGTCAAACTGCTACCATAAGTTAATGAGAATGTTTGTTTGCTCTAGACGATGTTTGAAATGAACAATCAGAAGGGATAATATAACCCTCTGTAAATCTTGGTTTAATGCATATCAATGGGAGATCTCCTCGAGCCTTTCGCTGATCAATGACAATCTCTACGGTTCGTGCACAATGAGATGTTACCATTAAATATTACTAATTGCATATTTAGAAAAAAGTGCGAAGGTGGCGGTGATGGCGAAGATAGATTAAGGATTGGAGATTTTGTGAAGTCACCAACTGGACGACGCACAAAATAAATTGCATGATGCTTGAAATGAACACTTGGAAAGGATAACACAACCCTCTGCAAATATTGGTTTAATTCGCATTAATGACATATCTCCTCCAACCTTTCGGAAATTAATGACAATCTTAACGGTTCCTGCACGATGAGCTATTATCATTAAAGCTTAATAATTTCATATCTAGAAATAAGTGCGAAGGTGGCGGGGATGGCGAAGAGAGATTAAGCATTGGACATTTCGTGAACCCGACAACACGTGAAAGAGATTCCAAGAAATGGTCAAGTATGGAAAGCGGTTGGTCAGGCTTCAAAACATGGTCACAAGTTATATCAGGAGACATGAGGGGCCGATGGTCAAATTGTATGTCTTCGAACTTTTGAATGCAAATGTGTAACACGTAACAGGGCACAATGACGAATTTCGACGATCAATTTGTATATCGCGGAATTTCAGGTGTTGTTTGTAGGTTGCAGAACAATGGAAGCACAATGTTGAGCAAGCCTGGTCGGGAACTGACAATGGAAATAATGGTCAAGTATGCAATGGGGAAGCGATTGGTTGGACTCACGATATAAAAGCATGAGACATATTCGGAATAGAGAATACTGATTGGATTGAAAACAGGGCCACAAGTGATACTGATGAGACGTGAGGGCCCGATGGTCAAATTGTATGTATCCAAAATTTTGATTGCAAAATGTGTAACATGGAACATGGCACAATGATAGACTTTGATGGTCAATTTGTATATCGCGAAACTTTAGGTGCTGTATATAAAAGCATGAGACATTCAAAAAAACGACTAAGTAACCAGAAAGGGAAATTAAAGGAGAAAAAGAAAGGGCCATTTGGTTGTCAATTTGTAGATCGGGGAAGTCCGAGTGTTGTTTGTAGGCAACAAAACAATGGAAACGCAATGTTGAGCCCGCCTACCCGGGAACCCGCGATCCAAAAAAGTTGTTGAATATGGAACAAGGAAGCGGTCGGTCGGACTCGTGATATAAAAACATCAGTGAAAATCTAAACACGTGAATCTGCCAACCCGTGCACCTAGACATTTTTCGAAAAACGACAAAGTAACTAGAAAGGGAAAACAGAGGGAAAAAAGAAAGGGGATGGAAATTTTTAGAAGCGATAATTGGTGTTAAGAAAGCCCCATTGATGGTCTTAACAATAACTATGAAGTGCATTAAACATGTGAACTAGCTCTTCAATCAAGGAGTAGATAAAGCGAGTCATGCTTATAGTTTCCAAGATGTGTTTGCATAAGAGAAGCATCGAAAAGCCATAGGAAAAACAATTTTGGGATGTTCAAGTAAAATTATTGTACTGTCAACTTCACCATAATTATAACAACGACGAATTTTAATTTTAATTTTCTGTGGTTGATATGATAGTTCCATTGGACTTCACATAGCATATATCCTTTTATTTCAAAATATTTCTGAAGATGAATTTTGGTAAGTTCATTGATCAAGTAAAAGTGTTAAAACGAGCCACACACTACATTTGCATCAGAGAGCTTATATTAAAAGGCAAAGCAGGTCCTGTATATTCTTTAAGATCATAGAAAAACTGCTAAGATCTTGAATGTATCATTAATTTTCCAGAACGAAGCATACAACCAAGAGAGAAGTAAACACCAAATGTATTGAAAGTCGAGGCACAAGGAAATGCATGAACACAAAAGGTGCCAAGGAAGATCGCACAAGGGTCCATAGAGAAGTACACATCGACCTATGCATCAAACAATTTGATATAAAAAAAACATATGTGGCATTGGTTTTCTCTTACATATGGTATATGTCCCCACGAGAAAATAACCAGGCCCATGAGAACCCTGAACTACAATAGGAAAGCACATGAACAAAAATCTGCCAAACATAAGACAACACAAAACCAACAGAGATTCAACATTGTATCCCAGCTATAACCAAACCCCCAAATGGGCACCAAGAAACTTTTCGATTACTATTTTACCATGAAGCAAGATTACTATGGACATTTGCTTCTGATAGTGCTATGTTCTATCACTACTAGTTCTAACAATGCCAAATTTCCAATATTATTGGAAATGCATGATGGTTTTGTTCAGAGGAGAAATCCATTTCGACGGTTCAAAGGATGGTTTTGATTTATTCACAATTGGATACTTTGTATGGGGTTTGTCCTCATGCTTCCCATTTCTGGACTGAACAATCTTATGCGCTTCCTGTTCAATTTGCCATGGCACTGCAAAATTCTATTCATATCCTCATTGGGTAGCATGGACAGATACACATGAGATTGTTTCATTTCCTGCCAATGCTTGATATGATTTTTTTTTGTTTTGTTTATTTATTTATTTATTTATTTTTCAGCCGATATGCAGTATTGCATTGTCCTCATTTGAGGTAAATTTGCTATGGATTCGAAAGTCACGCATCATGTAGACACTGTTTTACTTTTTCTATAGGTATACTTCATATGGCAATTCTGCTAGCCCATGAAGCACATCTTGTAACATAGGCTGTGTAATTGTAAAATGCACGATTGTGTTGTCGACAGTTCGGACGTCAGCGTTGAGGCAAAGTCTATATATGTAAGGGATTTTTTTATTGCATCGTAGACAATCATTTTTACCATCATTTATGAAAGCAGAGGTAGAAGCAGGAGAGTTGCATTTGGCACATACAGGCTTGAAGGGGGTCGAGTACAGATTCATTACAACCAAAACACCCTCAACCTGGGCACATGAGTATAACAGTTAATATATTGAACAATATAATATACATCTGCACAACAAAAAAAAAGATGCAGAAAATTGGTGAAGGCAATTTGTATGAGCAAAATGAGGATGAAATTGTAGATGTATACACACAACAGTTGTCAAGCTAGTTAGTTTATTGAGATCCTGTACTATATCTGTTCACAATTATGTTACAAATGTTGCTTGGGTTGTGTGAAATATCCTTTCTTTAACATCTCTTTTCTTTGTTATATTTTTGAAGAGCATAAGTGGAAATTTCCCTTTTTGCAATTGTTGTTCCATTGAGTAAAACAAATTTGAATATGTGTCGAACAATTGCAACTGCAACATGGAACATTGCAATAGTTGTGTAACATAACCGAGATACATGGACATGTGAAAGTTAAGGACAAAACTAGACATGAAGAACGGTACCATTTCCTTGTTGTTGTCTGACTCTCCGTATTTTATATGTAGAATGTGTTACGAGCCAAGTTTTCAACTGCACCAATGGTTCTGATTGGGTAAGTGTCATTTCTCTGTGCAAGTTGGATGATTTTTGTGTCAGGTACGAAACGATATTCTGAACAAATTGCGATAATTTTTTCCACAATACTTGTTTCATTGAGCGATATAATTTGATCGCAATCACCACGGTCATATACTGTTTTGGGAAGTATATTAAAATTTGTAATGGATATCCCATTACCTGGAAACATCTTTTCTGCATATTTCTCGACAAGATGTGTAGGGATAGTCAGTGTGACTGTCATCAGGGCTTCGTTGTCTGTCATGTCAGCATGCATAATGCATCTAGTTTTGTTTGCCTTGTCCAAGTAGGTGCTATAGATGACCATTATGTCCCTGATGAACACTTGTCCAGTTCAATGGATGTTCAAGCCTTCTATTGATAGTATTTTGGGTGTTATAAGTTTAGACCTGGTGACATTTTTTGAACAAGAAAAATAATGTGAATGGTAGTTTGCATTATTTTTTATTTTTTATTTTTGGCATAAATGTACAAGTAGACGCACAACTTGGATGAAGTATGGAGGCCAAAGTTTTGTAACCAGACCTCTTATTCTGCGGAACTTGTGCTATATTTGGCGTCTCACTTGCGCTCGTCGATACTTCTTGTGAACTGCAAAGTATGTGTTGTAGATGACATCAACATATTTATCATGGCATAGATGAATAAATAGCTCAGGATATTTGTTTGGTAAACATATCAGGAGCACAATATATGAATATTTACCTTTGGCCTTGTCGTTCTGTTGATGTTTGCGATGATTGACTGCTCATGCCCATGTCACTAGTCCAACTTTCTCTGATGCAAGCATGTGTAGATGAACATCAGAAGGACTAAAAAAGCATATGCATTGTATATTGTGCATAATTGTTCTGAATGTCACATACATGCTCGAAGAAGATGGAATATGAAATAGGGTGTCGGATACTCAGGAAACATGAGGACCCGACGATCAAATTGTATGCCTCAGATTTTTTGACTGCAAAAATGTGTAACAAGGAATAGGGCATGATGGGGGAGTATGGCGACCAATTTGTATATCGTGGAACCCCCAAAGATAGAGGCACAATCTTAAGCCCGCCAACCCAGGAATCCGCGATCGAAAAAGTGGCTAAGTATGGAATGAGGAAGTCGTCAGTCGGAATCGTGATATAGAAGCACTAGTATAAATGTGAACCCGTGAGTTCGCCAACTCGTGCACCTAGAAATTTTCGGAAAGATGACTAAGCTAAGCAACCAGAAAATGAAAGTAGAGGAGAAAAACAAAGGGGAATTCGGTTAAGTATAGAAGAGGGGAAAAAAGGGATAATAGAGAGTGGAAAAATAGAAATGGGGAGGGCAATGTTTGGAAGCGGGAAGTCTCAACAAAGGCACATTGTTTCCAAATCATCGATTTCTAGTCCAATATTATATGTACCTACTAGTTTTGTGTGTTTTATTTACTATCACAATTGACACACCTTTTCAAAGATTGTACTTCAGCCCCCTCTGCTGTGGCATATAAGAATTCATCTTCTTGTCCAACTAATCTATTTCTTTCAATGTAGCAACACAAAAAATATAGTGGACATGAAGGTAAGTTAATCTGTAGAAAGACATGTAAAAAATAAATATAGTTCTATTTATTTTAATGTAGCAGCACAGAGAATACAATTCACATGAAGATAAGTTACTATGTAGGAAGATACATAGTATCTACATGCAATAAATTAGGTGCAAAGCAGTAGAACAAATATACAGAGAGTAAATGAAATACTAAACAATGGAATATGAAATAAGAGTAGAAGCATGCACTTTTGTATCTCCTCTTCTACATTTGCGGTAAAGAGTCCCTCGTCTTTTCCAGTTATTATGTTTGTTTAAATGTAGCAATGCATACAATACAATGGACATAAAGGTAGGTTGGTATGCAGGAAGACATGTAAAAAAATAAACAGAGTTCGATTTATTTCAATGTAGAAGCACAGAGAATACAATTGACATGAAGATAAGTTATTATGTAGGAAGATACGTTGTATCTACATACAATAAATTAGGTATAAAGCAGTAGAACACATATACAGACAATAAATGAAATACAAAACAATGGAGTATGAAATAAGAGTACAAGCATGCACCTTTGTATCTCCTCTTCTACACTTGCGGTAAAGAGTCCTTCGTCTTCTCCAGTTATTCTGTTTGTTTCAATGTGGGAACACACAAAATACAATGAACATGAATGGAAGCTCGTATGCAAGGGAGAACAAGTAATATGCACATACAGTAAATGAGAATCAAAGGAATAGAATAAAAGAGAGTTAGAAACATGAACCTTTCCTTTTGTTGATCCATGGTTGTAATTATATAGAATTTTTCCTGTCCAAAATATATTACAAGCCAGAAAATATTAAGAAATCACATGGTTGTAGCTGAATGATTTGGTTTTGTGCAACAAAGTATCCAAATATGCTTTGAGACATGGAAATATAATTTTGCAATATCTTTGATGTATATTTCATATTTCAAGTACAAGAAAAATTGTATCGTGGTCAGACCAGTCTGTGTATAGGATAAAGAGGTTGTATTGTGATATGGGCACATTTCACCATATATGGGTAATAAGTGCGTTTTGCACATGTTTTATCTTAACCAAAAGAAAGCGGACATTGTAATTGCACATGTAGTTGGCCAATTATTTGTTATGCCACTATTTTGTAGCATGTCAACACTGAAGTATCCTAGAATGATAATGGTTTCGTCTAGATGCAAATGGTGTGATGCTTTTGAGAACACATTCATTATGTTAGCAATGTTGCATGCGAAGTGACATAGAAATTGAATATTGCAATTTGCAATCCAAGAAACACCACTCTTGCTAGCACCATCTCAGTATATTTTTCTTCTACAAGAACATTTTGCAAAGGCATGTAGGTATGGTTCAGAGTTAGGAGAAAAAAATGGAGCAAAATTTAAGAGTAGGATGGAAAGATATGCCAATTTTGTGCAATTTTGTTGCAGCCTAGGCACGGTTGTACCATAACTAGCCCTTCTACACATACATGCAGTTTTATTCTACAAGAACATCCTGCAAAGGAAACAAGCTTGACATCGTATTTTTCATTCGAAAGACACGAGTTCGATTCCTGTACGGGATAGGCAGGTACGAGACAAGCGCTATATTTCAACTTCGTCACACACGACAAAGGACAAGAATTTGCAATGCTAGAAAAAATGACAGCCAGAGTTATGCACACGACACTAGCATGGACATGGTGCAGAGTCCCGAGAAAAAATCGGAGGAAAATTGAAGAGCAGGAGAAAAATATATGCCAACATCTATGGAAAGTCTGCAGGACAAGAACGATGAATAAATACTTAAACATTCTTACTTGCAAAATGAAAACGACGAATAGTAAACAATGAACACGAATGAAAGTATACTATTGAAAATTACTCGTTAATGATGAACGACAGAACTGTAGGTCTAGTTGTGGGTGCAGTACTTGAACATCGAAAGTGCAAAAAAACAGCTCCAACTGCTGGCGCAAGACCCCAACCTTGCAAAGCCGAAGTAAACAAAATAAAGCAACAAGCAACAAACCATCGAGCAAGCACCGATAGGCCCAAATGCAGTTGTAGGACCTGAAACTTGCAAACTTTAACCAAACAACAACAAGCAACAATCGTCGAACCAACGAACCAGCGAACAAGCAACAACCACTGAACCAGTAAACAACATATGTATCTTCAATGATGACCAAATTGCACCCCAAGCAGAGAAGAAATCTGAAACATATGACAACCATGCAAGTGGAAATAATTAAATATTCTCACTTGCAAACTGCAAACAGTAAACAACAAAGAACTAATACAAATGAAATTATGGCATCGAAACTTACTCGACAACGATGAACGAAAGGAGCACAGGTTGAATTGTGGGTGCAGGACTTGAACCCCGCAAAGTCAAAAAATAGCTCCAACTGGGGGTGCAGGACCCCAACCCTGCAAAGTTGAAGCAAACAAAAGCAAGCAACAAGCACCAATAGGTCCAATCGCAGGTGCAGGACTTGAACCCCGCAAAGTAAAAAAACAGCTCCAACTGCGGGTGCAGGACCCCAACCCTGCAAAGTTGAAGCAAACAAAAGCAAGCAACAAGCACCAACAGGTCCAATCACAGGTGCAGGTCCTCAACCTTGCAAAGTTGAACCAAACAACAACAAGCAACAACCAACGAACCAACGATCCAGAGAACAAGAAACAACCACCGAACCAATAAATAATATATGTCTCTTCAATGATGATTAAATTGCATTCCAAGCATAGAAGAAGTATGAAACATACGATGACTATGCAACTGGCGGTGGACAACAATATTGTTCAAATTCACTGCAACATTAAATGTAAAAATTCGAGGAAAAATGTAAACATTTAAGGCTGTCAGGGCTATTTAAGGGCCCCGCGCTATGCAAACATTTAAGCTGTCAGGCCTGTTTAAGGGTCTTGTGCTATGTAAACATTTAAGCTGTCAGGCATATTCAAGTACCTCAAAAAGAGTGTCAATGCTCTAAACTTTCGGTATGTAAACATTTCAATACAAATATAAATAATAAAAACATTAAAAAATAGCGTCGATGCTCAGAACTTTCGGTATGTAAACATTTTAGTAAAAAATTAAAAATTAAAAAAGAGCGTCTAAGCTAAAAACTTTGGATATCTAAACATTTACAACATTGGAAACAACAAAGATGGCAATAAGACTTCCAATCTATTCTCCAATGAGACGATGACATATAAGATTTTTTGTATTATATAAAAAATAATGTTTTTACTTTTATAGTTCGAACAATACAAATGATGCGGAAATTTATAGTCAAAGAACATATTAATATGAAGTCAACGAATTATCGATCGCTATAGTCCCTCTACACCTTCAACATGGACTAATAATGACGTTGTCAAAAATTACAATTAACAAAAACTAGGAGTTTACTACATCAAATACTAAAGAGAATTTGATGAATTAATTCTACTCACTTTGTCTCGATGTTTTTAAATCCATACAAAGAGAAAGTCTAGGTCTAAAATCCAAGAGAGAATAAAAACCAATTAAGTGCATTTGCTAATCCCAATTAAGTGCATTTGCTAATCCCAAAGAGGTCACCATTTTTATCATACAAATGCAAAATTTACATGTGTTAACCAACTAAATAGTGTAGATCTACTTTAAAAAAGGTCACCATTTTCATCACATAGATGCAAAATTTACATGTGTTAACCAACTAAATATTGTAGATCTACTTTCAAATTGGTAAATGAAACATAAAATAGTATACCTCATTCACATGAAGATATTACTTGACCCAAACTGAAGATAGTATACCTCGTAATATTGGATTCTTACGAGTTGAAACTCGAATGAAATCGAGATTGGATTTAAACATTACAAAATAGAGTTTTGGTATACCTCACTATCATCCCCTTTCTTTGTTCTTTTATATTTCCCTCTCTTTTAAAGAGTTGAAAAATCAATTAGCAATTAGAAATTAGCTTATATAATTAATAAATAGTAAATAGTTGTCTTTTAAATTTATAATACATTAACTTTCTTTGTTTTTTTATATTTGCCTCTCTTTTAAAGAGTTGAAAAATTAATTAGTAATTATAAATTATAAACTAACTAATATAATTAGTAAATAGTCAATAATTGTATTTTAAATTTATAATACATAAGGAGGAGCAAAGACATTAATGTAAAAGGTTTATAATACATAAAAAGGAGCAAAGACATTAATGTAAAAGAGGGACGAGGACTCTAAGTTAGAATTAAACTTAACTTATGGCCTACCACACCAATAAAACATTTGGGTGAACTATCAACTTTTGTTTACTTTTAAGTTTGTAGACCACGACTTCTCATAACCTTTTGGAAATTATCTATCTCCATTTAATAACTTCATAATTTGAATAAAACATAATGCTACCATTTGTTACTCCATTACGAATGTTATAAGAACATAATGCCCCTCACCATAGCCATCCCCAGTAGAAACATATTAAACATGTTCTTATCCATGAGCAAGCATAAATAACATGTGGATAGGAAGTGATCAGACGCTGCAACAGGTTTTAAAATGGTGGATACCTCTCCTTCCCAACTTCTCGCCTTTCAGGAGGCAATGTCCATCTACCATGAGAATGGGCGGGAACTAGTTTTTTTTTTCAAACCCGCAACAGGTTCCAGCGAAAATGGTGGATACCTCTCCTTCCATACCGGCCTAGCTTTGGCGGAGGTCATCTGGAGATGACGGGGTCTTTATTTTTGTGTGCGAAGCTACTCAGATGGGACACATATGTCTTAAATTTTCTTAATTGTGCTACAAACAGAGATCTCATGGGTGGGCAATGCTTTTACGAGCCTGTCATATCGGTCATGTGTTCTTACTGATCCTGAGAGTTGCGCCTCTACTTGACGACAAGTTTAAGTTGTCCCTAGGCTTGTGGAGCCCTTAGTGGATATTAGGTGTCTTCTTTCTGTTGTTGCTCGAAGCTTTCATGACGGAAGCCGCTGTCAGCGCACTTATGAGTGCGTCTGACCAAGAGGCCTCGAGGAAGGCAGGCTTATTTAATTTTCCCGCAAACAAAGCTACCGCCTCACCTCCATCTTCTTCGAAACTTAATGCTTCGACGCTAGTGCTTACTACTGATTTGACTAGGTCGGGGGTGAACTTAACTTTCCCTCCTTCGATTGTGTCTGCTAATTCTGTAGCTGGTTTTTCTAGGCCGAGTGTTGTAGATTACCAGGGTAGGAGGGATTTTGTCAGTGGTTGTTACTAGCCTTAGTTTGTTAAACCTTCCCCTGCAGTGAAGTCTGCACCTCGGAGGAATACTGGTGCGAAAAACTGGATCCCCAACCGCTCTTGACGCAAGATGGTGTTGGGGGATGACTTGGTTTTAAAGGAGGTAGTTAGTCTATCACTAAGCACTTTTGTGGGGTGCTTATCTTACAGTTACCGGTGCTCTACGCCTATTACAGATTGGGTTCAACGGTTTTGGGTCTCGTTGCTGAGATATGAACCAAAGTTTTTTTTTCTCCTGAGAAGTTGATTTGGCTTTAAGTTTTCCTCGCCAAAGGATTCTTCAAAAATTCTGTAAACACTCTGGATTTTTGATGAGGGGAGCTTGATGCTCAAGCATTGGAGGTTTAGTTTTGACCCTTTAAATGACTATTTTCAATACAAGCACCTATGGGTCCTGCTCCTTGGTTTACCTTTAAACCTATGGAACAAGAAGGCCTTGACTGCAATTGGAAATTCACTAGGCCGGTTCATTAAAGTTGATGAATAGGCGTTGTCTGCTCCGGAAAGAAGGGTGGGGAAGACCCTGGTTACACTCCCGACTCAGGAAGGAGTACTATTGTGATTCACCATGTGTTGACTCTTTTTCTCAAGCTGCTGATAGTACTGGTTTTGTGGAACCTCAAAGTATCACAGCTTCGTATAGGGTCACATATAAATTAAAAGTTCTTTGTCCTTCTTTTTATTTTACCCATACGACATGGGAAAGAGATTCTCTGGATTCCATTATTCCCTATGTGGCTAGTTTAACATCCCCACAACCTCCTCCCCCACTAAAGTTTAGAGAAGGTTCCTCCTCTCGTGAGATTGCTAGCGGGAAAAACCCCCTTATGACTACACCAGGGTTCAGAATGCAGGCATATCAATTAACCTTTTAAAAGTCAACTACTTCTCTAAGCTACCCCAAACATATCAAAACTCATACAAAGAAATCAAGAAAAAGGAGATCGGGTAACTATATCTCAAACCCCACGTCTGGTAATGACCTCCTCACGCTTGGAAGTTTTGCTGATTGCACGCCTCCTCCCAGGGATGACCTGCATCCAAAGATTGACAAACAGGAAACGACAAACATGTTATTCCATATACAAATTAGGGTTAGATGTTAGAATGTCAAAACATAAACCAATAAAACATTCAGTACACCATGATTTGGGACAGGAAAAGTAATTCTTTTATTAATAACTCAATGATTATACCTTTACAATCAAAGCCGACTACCGCTCCGCGAACCTAGTCTGGGATCCTCTTCACGAATATCTAAGTGCACCTTTATATAAGCTTCTCCTCTCAACCTTATGATATCTTCTTGGGAAGTGCATGGGTTCTGAGGGAGGAAGAAGGGGATAGTGGGGGAATGCTGAGGAAATTCTCACAAAAGGGCTGCAATGACTTGGGCAAGGAGGGGATGTGAAATCGGGTAGAGTTTCCCTATTCTTATGTCTAGATGTAAAATGAGACCCCAACACCTCCTTTTATATGAAAAAATGATGGTTATTAGGTTAGGTGACGGGCTATAGGTGGTGGATTAGTTGGGAAACTACCCAATAGCCCGTAATCTCAACAAATTCCTTACAACTTTTGTAAGTATACACGGGTTGTAATGGTGCAACATGTGTATGTACGCGAGCTGTAGTGGTGCAACAAGCGTATGTACGGGAGCAGTAATGGCGCAGAGCACGTACATCTTTAAAAAATTGTTTTTTAAGAAGAGAAAATCAGTAGTGCTTTGGAAAAAAATGCAAGTAAGAGGGCCAAAGGCCATGTATGCATGTGTAGATAAATTTAGGGTTATAGCAGAGATTTTTCCCTATCCTTCTGTGAGGGACAAGTCAGATTCTAGTCTCGAGTTGGAGAATTCTTCCCCATTAGGAGAAATAATTATTTCTGTCTCGCCTTCTGGTATCTCGTCTCCTTCTGGGGGCTTACGGATTGAGGTTGCGACAAACTTTCTGGGGACCAGGAATGGGACTAGTGAGGAGGAGAGGGACTATTCCCTACTACCAGGTTACAAAGAGTCGAAGCCTAGTGAGTTCTCCTTAGGGGAGACCCTGGAGTCCCTTTTGCTGTTGCACAAAGAGGTTGACACCTTTCTCTCGCTTCCCACTTTTCAAGGGCGAAATATTTATAAGACTAGTTGTCCTAGACACACAAGACAATTACTTATGTCGGGGGGGATTTGGGATCAGAATTCTCTTGGTCAAAGGGCCTGGGTTTTGAGACTTCTCCTATCAAAATGAGGAGTTCACGTAAGAAATCTTCTGGTTCACTTTCTTTTACAGTTTCCTATCCTATTTCTGTTACTGACAACGAGGCACTTAGAGGCATGAAAGCCCTATCTAGGGATAAACCATGATTTTACTATCCTTAAATATCAAAGGGGTGGGAGACACCCTGAAAGCGGCCTCCATGCACAGATTGCTGCGTAAGACTCATCCCGACATTATCTTCTTACAAGAAACTCTTGTGGATGATCAAAAAGCTAGGTTATTTATGTTATCCTTTTTCCCTTGCTGGTTATCGTGTGCGGTTAGTTCCGTTGGAAACTCTGGAGGGTTATTGGTTATGTGGGATCCAAATAAGTTTGTTTGGAATCATTTTATCTGCTATGGAGGTATTCTGTTGTCAGGTATTTCTTTGGAGAATAACAGTTAGATTAATTTTCTCAATGTTTATGGGCCTTGTAGCGAGAGGAAAGCTTTCTGGGAGTAGGTGGCCACTCGAGGTTTGCTGACTTCTAATAATTTGGTTGTTGCAGGTAATTTTAATCTTACTACTAGAGCGGATGAGATCTGGGGAGCTTCGACACATTTGGACAAATTGGCGGGCTTCTTTAAAGACTTGTTCCAGGCACATCACTTAGTGGATTTTCTCCCGGATGTCCTGGTCCTGACTTGAAGAAATGGTAGAGCATGGGATGACTCTATTGCAAAATGTTTGGATCATATTTTAGCTGTGGATAATATTTTATGTCAAGCGGGCCGTTTCAAATCCTGGGTGGAGTACCCTTACATATCAGATCATGCTCTGGTGGTTGCTCAATTTCATTTTCAGTATTTTCCCACGACCTACCCTTTTAAACTTAATTCATCCTGGTTGAAGGAGGCAGAGTTTATTGAAATGGTTAAAGAGGTTTGGATGGATCAAGGTTTTTTAATGGAATCAAATATTCAACTTAGATTTGTGTGGAAGCTAAAAGAGCTAAAAAACCAAACCAAATCTTGGGCTTGTCTTTAGAGAAGCGAAAAACTCATTAGATTAGAACTGTTGGAGGAGGAGTTGAGTGAAACTCTCCATTCCATCTCGAGGTTTGGGAGGGACTCAATTTCTGATTGTCACATAAAAAACTTGGAGGCAAAACGTAATTCTTTACTTCTCCTTGATGAAGAACTATGGAGACAAAGGAGCAAAGCTACCTGGCTGAAAAACGATGATCAAAATACAAGGTATTTTCATAATTTTTCTAGTTCTAGAAGAAACAAAAAACATATTTGGGAGATTCATGATGAGGAGGGTCATTCTCACAGGGGGAAAGAGGCTCTAAAAAGAGAAGCTATTAGACATTTTAAAAGTTTGTTTTAACTTGGCGATCCTCCCTCCCCATTGGGCCAAGCTTATACAACTAGTCTCTTTCCTCGGTTTGTAAATGAGGAGGATAACCTTCTCTTTGATCGTCCATGCACTAAGTCATAGATTTGGGAGGTACTAAAACAATTTTCCAAAGACAAAAGTCCAGGCCTTGATGGATGGATGGTGGAATTTTTTACTCAGTTCTTAGATTTACTTGGTGATGATCTACTAGAACTTATGGAGGACTCTAAGATTAGAGGAAAGGTCCAAAGCTCCTTAAATTCTACTTTTCTGGCACTGATTCCAAACGAAAATAAGCCTTTGAATTTTGGTGACTACAGACCCATCACATTATGAAATTTATGTTACAAACTGATCGCAAAGGTGGTAACAAACATATTAAACCCTATTCTCTCGAGGTCACTATCAAGTGAATAACTCATATTCTTAAAAGGCAGACAGATTTTAGACTCTATTGGGACGGCACAAGAATGTCTTCACAGTATTAAAATGACAAATCTTAAGGCACTAATATTAAAGCTGGACTTAAAGAAAGCTTATGATTGTGTAAAATGGGATTTTCTAAGATTGATTCTGATACAAACAGGGTTCAACTTGTCCTCTATAAATTGGGTCATGAGTTGTGTTGTCAGTTATTCTTTTGCTATTCGTATAAACAGGGAGGCCTCTTCTTTATTTCGTAGTGATCGTGGTATAAGGAAAGGATGCCCTTTGTCGCCTCCATTGTTCATTTTTGTTATGGAAAGTTTTAGCCTATTGCTGAAAAAAGCCCAGAATGAGGGAAGTTTGTCGGGGGTGAAGGTCTCCAGGATTGTTAAAGTTCTCCATTTGTTTTTTGTGGACGAAATTTTAATCATGACAAAGGTCTCTCTCGAGGAGTGGTTGGAGATAAACACTCTTCTGAAGATGTTTTGTGGTGCCTTGAGCTTGAAAGTAAATTTGTGCAAATCTACTTTTCATCATTCGGGTATTCAAGGGGAGTTATTGGACAAGTTTAAAGAAGCCTTTTCCTTTAATTTTGATGATTTGGTGGAGGGATTGAGATATTTGGGATACTTCTTAAAAGAAGAAAAACTAAAGTTTGATGACTGGATATGGCTCCTTTCAAATCATGAATACAAAATTGGACATTGGTACAATAGGTGGTTTTCCCTTGGTGGCCATTGTATTCTGGTAAAACTGGTGCTGGAATAACAATCGATATACTGGATGGCTCTTACGGCGGTCCCAACTTAGTGCTTAATAAAATTCGTCAGATGATATATGATTTTCTTTGGTCGGGAGGTGGCTTAGGTCATCACTTCCATCTCTGTAGCTAGGAGGCGATTACAAAACCGAAATATTTCGGTGGACGGGGGCTTAGAAATATTTTCCATTTTAATCGAGCATGGTCTGCAAAGTCTTTGTGGAGTGTTTTGACAAAGGAAGAGGTTTGGCACATGGTGATTAAGGATAAATACTTACCCTATTTTTCTATCTGAACCTGGCTCAGATTGGCCTCGACAGCTCAGCCTTCGGCCTCACAAACCTGGAAAAACCTTTTAAAGTCTCTTCTTCTTATCACTCAATGGTTAAGTTGGTTTCCTGGAAATGGGCACTCCGTTTTAATCTGCCAAGACAAGATTCTGGGTATTGGAAGCCCTTCTTCTCTCACACAGGATCTCTTATTGGCTCCGAAATATAAGAATATCAGGTATCTCTATCAAGCAAGGGCTCATAATTTACAGGGGTGTTTCACTGCTCACTGGAAAAGTAGCTCAGATTTGGGCCTTTTGGGTGCTCTAGCTAATTAATGGAGCTCCTTCTGCAAGGTTTTAATTAGATCTGGGGTTCAACTCCAACAAAGAGAAGACATCCTAATCTGGACTAGTGGAGACAACTCGAGATTTCTATTTGTTAAAAATGTATATAATGCTCTACAAAAAAAGTTTGGCAGCAACAATTTGTTGGTTGGAGGAGGCAGTTATGGTCTTGGGATATTTCTTTAAAGATTATATTTTTCACATGGCTTGCAGTGGAGGAAAAAATCCTCAATTGGGATAATCTTATCAAAAAAGGATGGGAAGGACCAAGCCTCTGCCTGCTGTGCTCCAGGGCTTCAGAGTCTGTCTTGCACCTTTTTGTCGAGTACTCTTTTACTCTTTAGGTGTGGCATAAGTTATACTCTGCTCTCCATACAAGTACATCTTGGGAAGGTGACACTTTATCTGATTGTTATGCTAGCTGGACAAAAAATGAGTGGGCTTACAAAACCCTGGCTTCCTTATCGTGCTGGTGCATTTGGCTAGAAAGAAACAAAAAAGTATTTGAAAATTGTAATCCTTCTTTTCAGTCTGTGGTTATTAAAACTTGGGAATGCTAAAAGCCTTTGAATATGTGGGGTCTCAGAAAGGGAAGGGTCCTAGGATATTAAAGAGTCATGTATTTACTCTGACTAATGTGGGGTGTTTTGATGGTGCATCTCAAAAAAATGGGAATCCAAGTGGGGCAGGAGGTGTTAGAAAAATCAATGAGGACACTAGCTACAAGTGGATTTTTAACTATGGCCCTGGTACAAATTAAAGGGCTGAACTTTTAGGTGTTTGGGTGATTTTAACTTTGGCAATCCATCTGGGACTAGATCAACTTCAAGTTTTTGGAGATTCAAAAGTTGTAATTGAGTGGTTGAATTGCAGGGGAAACTTAAATGCTACTGCTCTAATGGGCTGGAAGGATAGGATCAAGGATTTACTCAAATCTTTCAACACCACCATATTTGAACACTTACTAAGAGATCATAATGTGGAAGTAGATGCTCTCTCCAAAAAAGCGCTCTAAGCTCCTGAAGGGAAGGTTACATACACCAAATGGATTGAAGGACATGAGGGTCCTTCATACTATCTTCATCTCTATTAATGATCTGACTCTTCTTTTTGTGGAGACAATTTTTGATTTTTGAAGAATTTGTATTACCTAAGAAATCTATTGCGGTAAATCCGTGTAGTACTCATAAAGATGCTATCCTATATGATGTGGAAGATCTTTAGTATGGACTTGGTTCTCTTGCTCTTGTAGAGATGAATGTATCTTTCTTTTTTGAAGGAACACCTTGCGGTGTGGCCTGGAGTTTTCGGTTGGTTATCTAGTCTATGTACATGTACTTAAAAACACTATATATTTTAATATATCGAGATTTTTTTTGCTGGAAAAAGAGAGCATAAATAACATGTTTTAATAACAAATAATATGTTTTAATAACAAATAGTACTGTTAAATTTATTAACTAATGATTAAATATTATCAGACAGATTTATAAAATTATCAAATAGAATAATATCACAACTCCATTATGAATGTTATAAGAACATAATACCTCTCACCATAACCATGCTAAGTAAAAACATGTTCTTATCCATGGCTAATCAAAGATAATATGTTTCAATAACATATGCTATTGCTAAATTCATTAACCAATGATCAAATATTATCAAACAAACTCATAAACTCATAAACTTATCAAATAGAATAATATATAACATCTCTCTCTCACACACATATTTTACATTATCATTAGAATTGTTAGAAGTAACATCCCAGGAAATGAGTTGAAGATGAGAGGCAGGTCTATCAACTTCTCGAGATGAATTTTTGTTGGAAGAAAACTCAACAATGCGCGGGTGTGAAGGAATATGGGAAATAGAGTAGAAGGGTTGGGATCATGAAAATTACCCAATAACAAATGTCATGTCTAGGCTAATTTGGGAAACTCATCTAAATATGCATC
This sequence comes from Picea engelmannii, assembly GCA_009831015.1. Taxonomy (NCBI): domain Eukaryota; kingdom Viridiplantae; phylum Streptophyta; class Pinopsida; order Pinales; family Pinaceae; genus Picea; species Picea engelmannii. Next base: position 1,014,072 of record ML782252.1, read on the forward strand.
AACGTGCATTAAGAACCTTGTTCTCTTCTTTCCCTTGCCTCACCAAGTATTGCTTGTTCTACCATAAGGGGGAGCACTATCATTTCCATGCCAAAAATCATATTTAAAA
>ML782252.1:1014280-1039548 GCA_009831015.1 Picea engelmannii
ATTAATAGTACCATTCAGACGATGACTGAAGAATTTTAAGTCTATCACTAGAAGAGCACACCCTATCATCCTCAGGAAAATGGATAGTTGAAGCTTTCAACAAGATTTTGGAGAATGCATTGACAAAGATTTGTAATGTGAACAGAGATGATTGGGATTTAAAAATACCTACAGTATTATGGGCATACAGGACTACATGTAAGAAATTGATAGGACAGACACCATTCAGATTGGTGTATGAACAAGAAGTAGTGGTTCCATTAGAACTTTTGGTACCCATTATGGATGTAGCAGCAATCACAAATATGATAGAAAGAGGTGCAGTACAAGAACAATTAAGTAAACTAATGGAACTGAAAGAAGACAGGATTCCACCAAGAGGTGCAGAAAGCAAGGGAAAAATCCTGGCATGACAGACACATAAAGAAGAAGAGCTTTAAGGAGGGAGACCTAGTTCTCCTCTATGACAACAAGTTTTTGCAACATCCCGGTAAGTTCAGAATACATTGGCTAGGGCCATATGAAGTGAATCATGTCACAAATGGAGGATTTGTGTAGCTAAAAGACCTGACAGGAACATAACATCAAGGAATGGTGAATGGTAGTTGAGTGAAACTTTATAGGGACAGTCGACCTACTAACTGTTGGTTGTGGAGCCTGATTACCTTCCTGATTAAGAGGTCTTTATTTTCAGTCGTGTTTATACCCCATGAAAACCTTACACCTTGGAAAAATGTACACTCCTCCATGTGGAGGAGTGCAGAGGGGGGTTACCCCCTCTGCGGGGTCTGGGGGCAAGCGGGCCCCCGGCAGGGGTTCAAGGGAGAAACCCCCGAAGGAAAAATTGCTTGTAAATGTACATTGTAATTTCGTTGTAAATCTGGACCGTTCATTATAAGGTCCAAGATCTGATGGTAGAAGTTGTGTTAGGGTTTTTTCCCCTAGAAGGCAACCCTCTTTTATGAGGGAAATGTATTGCAACTATGCATCATTGTGAATATTGTATTCTGAGTGAGGAGACTGTGAGAGAAAGAAGAGGAAGTTAGAGGGGGTGTGTTGTAGGTTGTATCCCTTCATTTGTTGGATAATAATAAAGGAAGGACCTGGAAATTTCTTTGGTGGACGTAGCCCACACTGGTGAACCACGTATATTTGTGTCTCTATTGTATTGTGTATCTTTTGTGTTTTATTTCCGCATTTGTTTTATTTTATTGCTCCACGATCATGTTTTTCTAACACTAACTCTCAGTAGTTGCGGCACAGTAAAGAAGCCCTGTGTATAGTGTATTATAGTAGATATTAGCAGAGAAAACTTATAAAAATAAATAAAAGGTAGAAAAAGGAAGACAAAAGCAGAAGAAGAAGAAGAAAAATACAAAAAGAGGAGGAAGTTGGTTGAATGATGGAAAATTGGAAAATGTTGCATGTAGCAGACGACAAAGCCAACATGATAAGAAGTAAAAGATACCGCATGTAGGATAGGACTGATAGAAAGCAAACACAGTGCACCATAGAAAATTCACAGTAGAAACATGCGACGAACCGAAAAAATACAGTGCACCGGAAAATGAGCCAACGATAAGAAAAGAAGAAACCGATCATCGGGATAAAAAGGCGCGTACCGAGCATTAATGAAATTTAATGAAGCACGCCCAAGAAGCCTTAGAACATTTATGGAAATAAAGGAAGCGTCTTCGAGAATATTCATGACAGTTATGACACCCCATATATAACTGAAAAGAGGGCCAAAAAGCCCTCATTGTGAATTTAAGCATACGCAGAGCTAAGGAACACGAAGACAAGTAGTGAACAGGAGATTTCAAAGATTTTAGCAACTGGATTTCAATAGCAGAAGGAAGGATTACACAAGATGACAGCACCAAAGGTCGGCGCACCTTGCCAAGTGGAAAGAAAAACATGAAGCAATCATAGGTTGTCACAGGAACCTGTGGAGGAAGAACATGTCTATACACATCTGGAGGGAATCGTCGATGTCAATGTTATTCCTTCACCACATCTTGAACCAATGAGCACCACACTAGTAGAGGAAGAGGGGTAGGCTCCAGTGACAGTTGAGACAGACATTGACTCACGGGGCATTGCGAGGGGCCAAAACCCGTTTGTGAGAGGAAACCCACAGCAACCATCCAGAGCCGAAGTATCCCACCCAATGAATGGGATTGACAGTGAAAGAATGGAATCTGATGGGCCAAGGTCACAACCTATGTTAGGGTTCACGCAGCAAGATGAAGTGCAGCTCAAAGATATCACGGGACAACTAGAATCAGGTGGGGAAGAAAGGGAACCAAAGGTTGGTACATCAAACACGCTAACACGGAGAAAAGGGAAACAACCCATCACGAGGTCCCCTTGCAAGCAGCATGAGGCCTCTATAGTCTTACCGTGCATTCCATATGGGGTGTGGGCCACACCAGGATTGTTGGGATATGTCAAGAAATTGAGATATGCAGACCATGATGTGTCTGACACTAGCAAGTTCCGAGAATTTGCATAATAGGTTTACATGGAAAGCTCAGGCATAGGGACGATAGGAGATCTAGTGTTGTAGCCGAAGAAATGGGTAGCAGGATTGGTGAACACGGGGATACTTCATTTTCTAGAGATTCCTCATTTTAGCAGGGGGAAAGATGTTAACAACTTCGTCAAGTAGTTATTGGCAGACCTCCATGGAGGATTCTTGTGGTTGGATAGATCGGTGTCCATTGATGTCGAGTTGATTTCATTCATCACAGGACTGCCATCAAATGGCGAGAAGCCTGCGTAATACATGGATGACAAAACAAAGGAAAAGGCACTCACGGAGGAAATGAAGAAAACCTATGGAACAGAGAGGGGATCACGAGGCATTATAATCAAACGGATCAGTAACATAGCCACCAAGATGGCAACAAAGTTGATGGCGTGCAAACTCCATCAAAAATGTGGCAAGGAGGAGGTCCCCACAGGAGTGGTAGCAATAGCAGTGCAGTGCGCAAACGTCACCATGCTAAGTTGGGCCCTGTACTTGTTGAATCTGTTCCTAGATGACTGCAAGGATGCCTAGGACTTGGGGACTAAGTTCCACTATTTGTGGCTAATAGTGTTGATAATGCAGATCGGTTGGAAGGATCCTAAATACTCTCACTTCTATGACAGAGTGGGACAATGTCGCGCAGCACGATACAAATCCTTGGGGAGCACTGCAGATCCGAAATGGAGAAGTGGCAATGCTAGCATATTTGTCAGGTATCTAAGCAACATGAAGGAAAAGATAGCCAATAGCTGGCAAATAACTCCCGAGGTGGTCGCGCAGTACTAGGGGATAGCTAACTTCAAGGCTACGCGACACAATATGTGGATCCAGGCGTGCAGGGACCAAGATAGGGAATGACAACAACTTTGGTACTACTTCAACACAGAAGAGGTAGACTGAGCAATAAAGGACTAGGTAGATGACTAGAAGATCCATGTCATAACCAAATACATGCCCAAGGGTAAAGAAATTGAAGCAGGGTCATCAAAGACATATGCAGGTGGAAGCGCGACAAAACCAGGCTCTAAGTTAGTGCAACAAAAGAAGGAAAGTGCCCCAAAGAAGAATGGGTAGAGAGATATGAAGGATAATGTCCCTGCTCAGGAGGAACAAGGAGGGGGGGACACAATGACACAAGGAACCCCGATGACGACGACCCCACAAGATACAGGGCCACCCAAAAGGTCAATCATACAAATAGGGGGGTCGTGCAAGAAGGCCAAGGCATATAAGGATATCCTAAAATACACAATCATCGAGGATGATGTCGACTTGGTAGCGGAGAGGGTTCAGGACCGCACGGCTGAGGAATATGAGGAGGTCGAGAACAAGAGAGAAAGAATTATGAAGGAGTTGGCAGAGGTTAAATAGGTCCTAGAACGGATACAAGTGGCACAAACATGGGATGGGGTAGCAGAACCAATCCCGCGAATGACAAAGGTAGGGGATAGAAACCCGCAGGACGAGGAAGAAATGATCCAACTCATACCGCAGGCAAGTCCAAGGTTCCCCATTATAACATATATGTTGTAGTTCAAGGAGGACATGGCACAAACACCACTTAAAGACTTGGCACACGTTGATTTGGTCTTAGCCAAAATACCAACGAAGGCGTTATACATGTTGCAAGTCAGTGTCACACAGGAAGTACAGCCACGGGCCAGGGCAGATGTGACAAAGCTAGAAATCACCATAGATGGAAAGGACGTGATACAAATTGTTGTAGAACAGGTCAAGCTAGAGACACGAGAGGAGAAGTAGCGCACGGATAACCTTGAGCAGAAGCTGAAGGAAGTCTTCACAAATATTCCAAACAGTGCGCATCCAGCCATGAGAAACACCGAAGAATAGATCCAAATCATCGCGCAGACACTCAAGGGGTATAAGAGGGAGATAGAGGAACTTAAGGAAAATTTAACACTGGCAACTCTTCCTAAAGTCACAACTGAAAGTGAACATTAGGCAGCTCTGCAAATAGATATGATCCAAAGAGAAGCCAAGGAGTTTGCAAAACTCTTTAAGAAGACTGCGCATATATGGACTAGTCTTTAGGAAGACGAGAAGGTCCAACAGTTGGATCAATAGGAAGAGAAGGTCAACACGGCAATGCAAGATTTGAAACTGTGACAGAAGGCCATGACCATCATTGAAATATTGAAAGGGATGCAATAGATGAAGAACCTGCAAATGGAACTCAAAACTATGTAGAAAAATAAGTAGGAAAGGCAGGCCCAATTAGAACCACTCCAAGAGCAAGCAGCACAAATAATTCCTAAATTTGAGGATCAAAAGGCAAGGATGGCACAGGTCCATAAAGAGAGCGCAGAATCTCTAAAGGAATGTATTAAAACACATATGGTAGAGGAACTCACAGAGAAAGTTGTGCAGGCGAAAGCCAAATGGGAGGAACTAGAAGGGAAGTTCCATGACTTCGAGAAGGTTGTGCAGGGAGTGCACACCACTTGAGGGGCTCGGGATGAGCCACATGTTAGTGTTGGGGGCCTGTTGGCACAGGCCTATTTTGGGAGAAGAAAGTCTACTTTGAGTGCAGACCTATTTTGGGGAGAAAGAAGTATATTTTTGGGCAAAGGCCTATTTTTGGAAAGAGAAGCCTATTTTTTGAGTGTGCGTCGTAGGTGGCAGAAAAGTAGCTTGCAAAAAAAGAAGGAAAAACAACACGTGGAAGGAGGAAAAGAAGCATGGCGCGCATGTAGAGAGACCTAGCCATGTCAAGGTTAGGGTTTTTTACAAGAATGCAATGGCTATAATCTAGAAGAATAGTATAAATAAAGGCCTAGGAGGTCTAGGAGAGGTTGGTGATTGGTTGATTAGTTGAGGAGATATAGTGTTTTTTTGAATAATATAGTTTTTTAGGGTTAGGTCATAGGCTATGGAGCCTGGTGTGATCTAGTCTGCCTCACAGAGGGTATTTACCCTCCTTTTGATTGTAATCCTAAAGAATGTAATGTGTGCAATGTAGATTTTGCAGAAGAATGAATAAAAGAGCATAAAAGACAGATCTTTGTGGACGTAGCCCCAGGGGGGGTGAACCACGGTAAATCTAGTGTTTTAATATGTTTGACTGGTTGTTTTGATGTTATGTTAATTATCAGTCAAAGAATAAATTATTAAACCGATTATGATAACATGCATGCATAGTTAGATGAATGAATGAATACCAGAGTTAGATAAATGAGTAATAATGTTGGTGCATTAGGAAAAGGATCAGAACACAGTCCCCATCCCTTCCTAGATTGAAAACACATGAGTATTGCAATCCCCCATTAAGTTATCTCGGGTGAGATTACGTTGTGCACTATGTGTGCAACGTTGCCTTATGGTTTACTAGGAGGGCCAATAGTTTGAGGGTTTTGTTGGAGACCTATTGATATCATAGCCTAGGTTAGCCCAAGCATCCAACAACTAGCTAGAGGCTTCTACATAGATATCATTGTCTCGTCTACAATAAATTAACATTAAGTTGATTTTGATGGCCAAAAACTGCATAAGAGTGATGAAGAATCCTTGTTCACACAAAACTTCCAAATCAAGAACAAAATGGTCTCTATCACCATGGAGAGTGACAACTATAATAATTTAGTGTCTACAAAGTTAGTAGCAAACTTCAAGTTACCAACCATAACTTACCCCAAGTTGTATCTTCTTGGATGAGTTAAGGAGTTTGGATATCCTATTCTCTTCACTTGGAAGTGCTTCATCGCGTTTTCAGTTGGACCTTTTTGTTACATGGTGGAGTGTGATGTCATTCCTCTCAGTTGTTCTAACTTTGTTTTGGGTGGGCCATATAATTTGTTAGATGTGCACAATATGATACTTAATTCAACACCTACATGTTTCAAAATGATGGTAAGATATATAAACTCGCTTCAAATTCATTTTCTACTACCTCACTTGTACTTTTTGGTAGAATGATTGTGAGATGTGACACTCTAAATTCACATTGATGTGCATTGACAACCAAGACAAATAAGGTGATAAAGGGAATTTTCCTCCCTCTAATATATAATGGATTATTGACTCATACATAGACGTGTCTCAAGAACCCAAGGGTTTATCTCCCTCTTGGAACATACAACATTTCATTAAGCTTATTCTTAGATTGTCCTTGCTTGACTTCCTTGCATATTACACTTTAGCTAAGGAGAACGCATAGAGTAAGTGACAAATCATTCAAATTTTGGAGGATGGAAATATCAAGCCTAACACATCGCCTCATGGATCCCTTTCCTTGGTGGTTCCTAAGAAGGATCAAAAGTAAGAGTTGCATCTTTACACAAATTATAGGGCCCTTAACAAGGTCAATATTACGAAGTGTTACCCATTTCCCTAGATTGATGACCTTCTCGAACAACCCAAGGGGGGAAATTATTTCACCAAGATGGACCTTCATGTTATCACTAAGCTTGTGTGGAGCCTAATGAAATTGGAAGACAACTTTCAAGAGCAAGTTTGGTCTCTTTAACTAATGCACCTACCACTTTCATGAGGATCGTCAATGACATCATTTAATGACATGTTAATAAGTTTGTAGTGATTTACTTAGATGATATTTTGGTTTTCATCAAGACTTGGTCAAATTATTTGTAGATTGTTTGGATTTTTTTGTACCTCCTCCACCAACACGACTTGCATGCCAAAATGAAGAAATTATTCTTCAACCATACTTTTGTCTAATGTCTAGGTTTTATGATTGATAAGGCTAGAGTTTGCATATATCCTACCAAAGTTGAGGTCATAAAGGATTGGTTCACTCCTACGACCACTATAAATCTTCATAGCTTCTAAGGAAGCATGCAACTGTATAAGAAATTCATCAACCATTACTCCAACATTTCTTGCCCACTAAACTAGTTTAGTAATTAGAGGACTCTTTATCAGACTATTGAAGCAAAAGGATTTTCCCTTATGTTTTCTCTTCTATACCCATGATAGCCTTTGGATATTGAAACATATGCTTCCCAATATGTCATACACATTATTCTTAGGTGGGAGGGATTCTAGCAACATATCATTCAAACATCTTGTCTTAGGCCAAGATAAACTATAACATTCACAATAAAGAGGCTTGTGTGTTGATTTAAGAACTCTACCCATGATGATATTACATCCTTAGCGTGGAAACTATCTTACACTCTAATCGACATCCTCTCTATATTTTGAATCCTTGGTCAAAAATTTAGGAGCAAAGACATTTAAAATATGATCCTTACATCTAGTAGTTTCATTTGGTCATTAAATATAATGTTAGAAAAACAGGATCGCGAAGCAATAAAATAAAACAAATGCGAAAATAAAACATAGAAGATACATAATAAAATAGAGACACAAATATCACAAATATACGTGGTTCACCCAATGCATGCTATGTCAACCAAAGAAATTTCCAGGTCCTTCCTTTATTATTATCCAGCAAATGAAGGGATACAACCTACAACACACCCGTTGTAACTTCCTCTTATTTATCTCACAGTCTCCTCTCTCGGAATGAAATATTTGCAATAATACACAGTCGTAATACAATTCCCTCATAAAATAGGGTTGCCTTCTAGGGAAAAAAACCCTAACATCACTTCTATTGTAAGATCTACACCCTTATAATGAACAGTCCAAATTGACTACGAAATTACAATATTTGAATTACAAAAAAAACAAAAATTTTGACTGTATCCTGTAGTTTCTTTGACCTGCATATGAATTAGGAAGACAATCATGATCCACAACCAACAATCTCCCACTTGGAGACTAATCACAAAAACTCCATTTTTGTTGTACCTGTTGGACTATCATCCACCTTGGACTTGGCAAATTTCTCGTCTTCACCTTCATTTTTGAAGGCCAACTAAAACTGAGCAGGAACTCAGTTTCTCCCTGGTTACTACCTTTGTTAACATGTTTATGGGATTCTGCTGGTATGTATATTTTCCAACTTCAAATTTCCATATTCCAAGACGGTTCATATGAAATGGTACATGATCTTTATATGCTTAGTCTTCGAATGGAAGGTTGAGTTCTTTGCAAGATGAATGACACTCTCGCTATCACAGTACAACTTGCTATTTTTTTATTCTTTCCCAATTCCTCCATAAACCTATGTAACCAAATCATTTCTTTACTAGCCTTTGTAGAAACAACATACTCTGCTTCCATTGTTGAAAGTGCAACAACCTTTTGCAGTTTCGAAATATAACTTATTGTTGTTCCACCTACTGTAAAAACATACCTTGTGGTGCTCCTCTTGCTATCTTTATCACATGCCATATATGAATCAACATATCCCTGTAGACCAGTGTCTGAACCTCCAAAACATAATGCATGAGTAGCAATGCCTCTCAAATACCTGAGAATCCACTTTACTGCCTCCCAATGTTCTTTACCTGCATTGTTCATATTCCTACTCTCAACTCCCACAACATGTGCAATATTTGGTCTTGTGCAAACCATCACATACATCAAGCTGCCAACTGTTGATGAATAAGGGACCCTGGACATATATTATATCTCTTCCTATGTTTTGGGACACATTTCCTTAGTTAATTTGAAATGGTTGGCCAAAGGTGTACTAACTAGTTTTGTATTCTGCATTCTAAACCTCTCCAACACCTTATCTGTGTACTCACCTTGAGACAATGTCAAATTGGGATTTTTCATGTCTCTTATTATTCTCATACCAAGAATTTTATTTGCAGCACCCAAATTAATCATCGCAAATGAATTAGTTAATTTCTTCTTGAGCACATTTATATCCTGCATATTAGACCCTGCAACAAACATGTCATCTACATACAATAGCAACATAATATCACTTCCATTTTCTAGCCTTCTAAAATAAACAAAGTGATCATAATGACATCTACTATAACCTTGTTATGTCATAAACCTATCAAACTTTAAATACCACTACCTTGGATCTTGCTTTAGGCCATACAAGCTCTTCTTCAACTTGCATACCAAATTCTCCTTTCCTTTGACCTCATACCCATGTGGTTGTTGTATATAAATCTCTTCCTCCAAATCCCCATGGATAAAAGTTGTTTTTACATCTAACTGTTCAAGATGCAAATCTTCTACTACCACGAGACTTAAAATTGTCCTAATTGAAGCCATTTTAACAACATGAGAAAATATTTCATCAAAATATATACCTTTATTTTGTGCAAACCCCTTTACAACAAGTCTAGCCTTGTACCGCTTTTTGCCTCCATCTTCTTCCTTCAACATGTAAACCCATTTATTCTGCAATTCTCTTTTTCCTGCGGGCAACTAAACCAAGTTTTGAGTCTGGTTATTTACCAAGGAATCCATCTCCTCTTTCATGCCTTTCTCCCACTTCTTTTTAGTATCTACCTGCATTGCCTCTTCATAGCATTATGGTTCACCAGAATCAGTCAACAATAAATAATATAATGAAGGAGACTATCATTCATAGGGTCTACTTAACCTAGTAGATCATCTAACAACACTTGCAGGAGTTTGAGGTACATGTTGCTCCTGTTGTTGTACATTTTGATTTTCTGGTACTTTTGGAATTTCTTTTTCAGTGATCTCATCAAGCAATATGTATTCTAGTTTTTCTTTTTATTGTTTCTTTCCCTACAACTAATCTTTGTACATGACCTTCTCATTGAATATGGCATCTCTACTCCTAATGATTTTGCGATTTTCATAATGCCATAAGAGATAACCAAAATTATTAACACTGTATCCAATAAAGGTACACTTCTTGGATTTTGCCTCAAGCTTTGTTCTATTTTCTTTATCATTATGGACAAATGTTTCATAACCGAAAGTCTTCAAAAAAAAAATAGTTAACATTTTTACCTGTCCAGACCTCCTCTGTTATTCCACCATCCAAAGATCTTGAAGGTCATATGTTTATTAAGTAAACAACAGTATCTACAACATCTGCCCAGAACTATAAGGGAAAACCAACATGTAATCTCATACTCCTTGTACGTTCCATGATTGTCCTGTTCTTTCTTTCTGACACTCCATTTTTTTGTGGTGTTCTTGGAACTATTTTCTCTCTATGAATCCCATGGTATGAACAGTAATCATAAAACTCTGTGTTGCAATATTCACCTCCATTGTTTGATCTAAGACACTTCAACCTTTTTCCTGTCTCATCCTCAACCAAATCTTTCCATTTCTTGAAAGTATCAAAAACATCAAATTTTTTTCGAATGCAATAAACCCAAGTTTTTCTAGTTGCATCATCAATAAACGTAACATAATAATTAGAGCCACCAAGAGGTGATATCTGAGTTGGTCCCCATACATCTGTATGCACAAGATCTAACCTTTCACTCTTCTTTTCTTTTCCCACTCTGAGAAAACTGACTCTCTTATGTTTTCCATAAACACGGTGCTTACAGAAATCCAAATCAATTTGTTTAAGATTTGGCAACAAATTCCTTTTTTGAAGTATTTGCATCCCCTTCTCACTCATGTGTCCAAACCTATGATGTCACAGTGTTGTATCCACTCCTGTAGAAGCTAAAGAGACAGAAGAATCAGTATTACCAGTACATAAATACAATGCACCTACCTTCTCTCCTTTTTCTATCATCAATGATCCTTTGGTGACCTTCCACGCCTTATCTGTAAATATAGATATACAACCTTCACTTTCCAACTGCTTCGTTGAAATTAGATTTTTCCTTATATCTTAAACATGTCTTACCTCTTTCAACAACCATTGGTTTCAATTCTTTTTCTTTATTTGTACCTTACCCATTCCAACAATTTTGCATGGTGCATCATCACCCAAATGAACCTATCCAAAATCACCTTGAACATAATCTATAAAATGTTTCCTATGGGGTGTGGCGTGAAATGAAGCCCCTGAATCTACTACCCAAGACTCGGAAATATTATCTACAGAAAGAATCAAAGAATCTTGTAACGCGTCACATGTTACATTTGATTCCCAAATTTTCTCTTGTTGTCCATCTCTTTGTTTCTTTGGAGCTCTACAGTCTTTCTTCAGATGTCCTTTCTTCCCACAATTCCAATATTCTATCTTTCCCAGTCTGGATTTGGATCTTCTATTCCTAGAATTCCCATGATTCCCTGAGTCATTTTTTCTATCCTTTTTTCTTCCCCTGTTCTCCATAGTCAATGCATTGCCTAATGTCTCACCTGTGCTTTTCCATCGCATTTCCTTGCTAAGGATAACACCAACACCATCATCAAATTTTGGAGTGTTTGAACTAGAGATAGTTACTTACAACCATGACCAATCCATTCCAACTTTATGGAAATGAGCACAAGATTAGAAGAGCCTTGACCTCATCATCAAAGTCCACTTTTACAGAACTTAGTTGATTAGTAATCGTATTAAATTCATTTAAATGATTTGCAACAAACCCACCTTTTGACATCTTCATATTAAATAATCGCTTCATTAGAAATACCTTATTGCACGCCGAGGGTTTTTCATACAATTTATCCAATGCATCAATCAACTCCTTTGTTGTCTTTTCTTTTGAAATATTGAAAGCCACCAACGTTGCCAGGCTCAGTCATATCGTTCCTAGTGCCTTTTTGTCAAGAACCGCCCATTCTTCGTCCTTCATGGTCGTCGGCTTCTTTGCTATTCCGCCAAATGGTAGGAATAGATCCTTCTAATATAAATAATATTTCATATGCATATTCCATAACTGATAGTTTTGGTCATTAAATTTTTCGACCCTAAACTTTCCATCTTCCGCCATTGCTCCCACTCGAACCAGGAACCCTCTTTTCCTATGAGTTACCTTTTGCTATGATACTAGTTGTTAGAAAAACAGGATTGTGGAGCAATAAAATAAAACAAATGCGAAAATAAAACACAGAAGATACACAATAAAATAGAGACACAGATATACGTGGTTCACCCAGTGTGGGATACATCCAGCAGAGAAATTTTTAGGTCCTTCCTTTATTATTTTCCAACAAATGAAGGGATACAACCTACAACACACCCATTGTAACTTCATCTTCTTTCTCTCACAGTCTCTTCTCTCAGAATACAATATTCACAATAATACACAGCCTCAATTCAATTCCATCATAAAAGAGGGTTGCCTTCTAAGGAAAAAATCCTAACATAACTTCTACCATCGGATCTATGACCTTATAATTAATGGTCCAGATTGACTACAAAATTACAATATTTGAATTACAAAAAAACAAATTTGCCATGAATTGTGTATTGTGTAGTTTCTTTGACATGCATATGAATTAGGAAGATAATCATGCTCTACAACCAACATATAAGAATAATAGTCGAAGTAAAATTCTTGATCTCCTAAGAAAATCCCCTACCAAGGCCCTTTATATCCTAGATTTAATATGTGCAACCTATGAGGACTAGAAAATCCAATACTTTTATCAACTCCTACTTTGGTCCTATCATGGAATCTAACTAGTAGATCACCATGGTCAATAAGACCCCTTCCTATACTATACAGTTACGTATGGTTTCCTATGCAAGCTAAATCAATTGTGTGTACCAACTTGTCTAACTTGGATTCTTGTAATCAAGATGGGTCATTCTTCATCTTCTGGGTACATTTTGGTGTGCATAGAACTTTGTTGCACCTATAGAGGTATTCACTTTGGCCATTTATCAAGAAACATATAGAATTTTACATCCAAAGGTGTTGAGACTGAAGTAAAAGCAAGCCTTTTAACAAGAAACTTAAGTTTGCACCAACCTTTGTCAATCTTGTCCAAGCCATGGGAATCCATCTCCATGAATTGTTTTAGTGATTTTCCTACCACCTAGCAAAGGCATGATTGTATCCTTATGGTAGGCTACAAATTCATAAAGATGACAATTTTCATTCCTTACAACAAAACTATCAAGGCGTCTAAGGTCGCCAAACCCTTATTTCAACATGTTTAAAGCCATTTTGGCTTACCTTCAATTATCATTTTTAATGGTGAATCTACAATTCTCAATCGCTTTTACAAGTCTTTCATGAAATCCTTTAAATTATACCCTGTGATTTTCTACCTCTCCCCCTAGATCGATGGACAAATCAAGGTAGCTAAAAAAACCTCGGTTCATGCTCTTTGTATCTATCATTGACATAATAAATAGTGGGAGTGTTACCTACATGCCTTAAAACACAACTACCACAGGGCCACACATATGTTTATTGGGCACTCCCCTTTTGAGGTCTATTTTGGTTTTCAACTTCTTTCCTTGACAATATCTGTATTGTTCTCTTATATTCATCGGCATCCCACTAGTAGAAGGACCAACAGAAAGCTTCTTATTTTGTGCATAACCTAGGAAATATCCATAATAGGGTTCATGCCATCCTCCAATAAACACATGCCAAATACAAGGAACTACACAATCAACATTGATTTTCTCCACATTGTCATGTTGGTGATCGAGTTTGGTTGCATTTAGATGAGCACCACTTCAACATTAGCAATGCCACAAGCTCAAACCCATTTGGTATGGTGTGTACACCATCATCCAACAAATTGGTTCTAATGCCTTCAAGTTGGACCTCCTACCTTAGGTTGGCACCTCCTACCTTAGGTTGGCATCCATGATGTGGTGAATATAAGTCATTGAATCAATGTTTGGTATCCGTGCTATGGTGAATATAAGTCATTGAATCAATGTTTGGCATCCGTGTTGTGGTGAATATAAGTCATTGAATCCATGTTTGACACCTCACTTGGAGGAATCTATTATAATTATAATCCAAATGTCACCATTTCAGACCTTAAAACTTCTCTTCTTGATGTTTGCACCAAAACTAATAGACATCATCAAATCACCATTTAATTTGTAGTTCACAAAGGCTCTTTGCTCACTCAATCCATGAGGTTTTCCCAATCAACACTCCAGTGATAGTTTCCCCATATCCAACAAAAAACAGGGATAATTTTCTCTAAAGCAAGGAGGAATTGAGGAGACTTAGTCTAGTGAAAGTGTTCATATATGCATTATATTTGTGCTTCATCTATTTTATACTTTAGTATAGTTTTCCTTATTCCTTTTTGGGTGACTTTGTCATTATCCTTATCCTTATCACTCACCTACTTTGTTGTATTTTATTGGAAGCTAGGTCAATGTTTATCACTCTCCATAGGGTACCAAATGTATTATGTAGAGCAGAAACATAATTCTTATAACAATTATCAACATACATAGAAAAATCTAGAGCACAATAATGCAATTGATTCCATAAATGATACCTTTATTATATCAATGGCTAAGTTCACTTGCCTCTTCGAGGGAGCAACCTCCAATGGAGTAGAGGTCAATTACAAAATTATTCTCAAGACAAAACTTTTCAATGCTTTCTACTCATATTTATACTATTTCAACATTTTAGAGAACATTCTAGAGGAAGACCTTTCTAGAAGCAGAATCTTCTATTAAGTTTTCTTACATTAGACGTGTTCACATTATTACATATGCCTTATTTACTAATTTAATCCTTTATTACATAGAAAACATATTATTATATCTACTTGAGGGGTTAGGGAGGTTAGGACCCTGACATGCCCTCCCCCTTGAAAAATCAACCTTGTCCTCAAGGCTTGAGATGTGGAAATTGTTGCAGAATGGCAGTCGGCTCCCATGTGGCATCCTCTGGTTGTGTAGCCTTCCACTGAACTAAAATTTCCTTGATTTTGCACTGAGGGAGATGATTCTCGTGGTGGTCCAAGACTGCTTGGGGATGCAACCAAATGGAGCCTTCTTCATCAAATTCAGGGAGACTAGTTTGAGTCTGGCACTTGGTTCCAGTCACTTTCTTCAAGTAATAAACATGAAAAATATGATAGAGCTTAGAGTGACTAGGGAGAGCTATCTTGTAGGCCACATACCCCACACGCTTGATAATTGTATAAGGTCCATAAAACTTGGGAGCAAGTTTCGGACAATGATTTGCTTTGAGAGATGTTTTCTGATAAGGTTGCAGACGAAGAAACACATGGTCACCTTCAACAAATTGGCATTGTGAACGACCCTCATTAGCTTGTTGCTTCATGTGATTCTGAGCCATGGATGAATTCTCTTTGAGGGTACGGAGAATGGAAACTCAGACTATAAGGGTGTTGTCTACGTCTTGGACCTTAGAGATATTGGGCAGGTAGGAGAATACAGAAGATGGATTTTGATCGTAGACTGCTTCAAAGGGAGACATGCGAGTGGTAGCATGGAAAGATGTGTTGTACCACCATTCAGCCAGTGGTAACCACTGAGCCCATTGAGTTTGTCTATCATATATGGAACACCTCAAATATGTTTCCAAACACTTGTTGATAGCTTTATTTTGACCATTGGGATGATAGGATGAGCTGAGATTTAATTGGGTTCCCTTGAGCTTGAACAATTCTTGCCAAAAGTTGTTGGTGAAAGTTGGATCACAACTGGAGACAATAGAGTGGGGAATTCCATGAAGTTTGAAGATATTATCCATGAAAATTTGAGCCACAATGGATGCTATGAATGGGTGTTGAAGGGCACATAAATGATCATATTTGGAAAGGTGATCGACTACAACCATGATGACGGATTTATTTTCATATTTGGGTAATCCAACATTGAAGTCCATAGAAATATCCATCCATATAATAGGTGGAATATAAATAGGTTGGAGTGTGCCTAGAATTTTGACTGTTTCACCCTTATTGTGTTGACAAGTATCACATTTAGCCACAAAGTGTGGATGTCTTGTTTCATGCCTTCCTAGAAAAAATAATGTTTGATCCTTTCATATGTTTTGTGAAAACATGAATGCCATGTTATTGGTGAAGCATGAACTTCGGAGAGCACAATGGATTTAAGGTGATATTGTTTGCTTAAATACATACGGCCTTTATAGTGAAGCTCCTCATTGTGCCAAGAGTATCTTGAAGATGCATGAGGATCTTATTGCAAATTTTGGATTAGGCGAGATAATTTAGGATCTTGGAACCATTTCTGACAAACTACCTCTAACCAATTTGACACAATGAAGGAAAGTGAGAAGAGGGACTCTTCTTCTTCATATTTCCTTGAAAGGGCATCAACAACCACATTTTATTTGCCTTTGTTGTAAATGTTCTCATAATCATGGCCAAACATTTTGGTCAATCACTTATGTTGCTCGGGGGATGAAATTCGTTGTTCCATGAAATATTTGAGGCTGCAACGATCTTTTTAATTTGGAAGTGTTTCCCAAGAAAGTAAGGACGCCAGAGATCCATTCCATGTAGAATGGCCAACATTTCCTTTTCATAGGTAGATTTTCCCAAGTGTCTCTCAAATAGTTGTTTGCTAGTGAAAGGCAAAGGTCAACCATCTTGCATGAGAAATATCCCAATGCCTTACCCAGAAGCATCACATTCTAGAACAAAAGTCTTGGTGAAGTCTGGCAATGTTAGAACATGAGCCATGCACATAACTTCTTTCAAGGTCTGGAAGCATTGATCAACTATTGGAGTCCAACTCAAAGCATTATTTTTAAGGAGATCAATGAGGGTGTTGCTATATTTATACAATTAGGAGTTAGTTAAGATCAACTTGGTTTAATGTGTCATTAAGTAAAAGTGTGTTTCTCTAGTATGCATTAGTATGGATTTGTAGTTAGGTAATCTGACGATCACGATAAGTTCCCGACATATAGTGATTTGAGGACTCATATTCTCCTTGATCTTAACGACCACATTGATCAGTGGCTTACCACTCGATTGGTCAATGATCTCTATTTAAAGAGAATAGAGGAACATTTGTCGATGATTGACTGTGAGAAACTCTCTTGTAAATCTCTTTGTATATTTTCTTTTGCATTAATAAATTGCTCCAAGTGGCCACATTAGTTGGGGTCGTGGATGTTTCCCCAAAGGGGTTTTACCACGTAAAAACATCGATGTGTTGATCTTTGATCTAGTTGTGTGAGTGGTTACTAAAGGTGTTTGTCTTCTATTGGAATACATGTGTTGTTGAACATGGTATCAGAGCACATGTGAAGATCCGCTCCCTTTGTAGATCGAGATCATGAAGTCGTGTTGTTGCATCTCTAGTTTCTGTTATTTCCATACATTTATGGGCCAAGAGGATTGTTTCATTACATATGGAGCGTTCCTTTTAGTTAGGAACTCCTTTCGTTTCACTTGAAATGATTTTGTTTTCCCAAGATACGACCATTTCAGTCATATCCGAAGGTATAAAGCTTGAATATGCCCTTTTAAATTTTTTACAAAGATAATATTTTGGTTTTATTTCGACTTTATATTTTTTATTTCTGAGTTACTATTCTTTTCAATACGCATATGCTCTTTTCCCTATGCTTTGTACGATCTCGACAAATCAGAAACATAGCGGAAAATGTTTTCTTGTCTACGGATGTTTTTTGTCACGCGCTCTGTGCAATCTCGATAAATCAAAAATACATGGAAACTTTGTGTTTTCTAGGTAAGCTAATTGAGATCTAATCCTTGTTGTTGTCGAGAAGCGAATATTTTTTGTGTGTGTGAATGCATGAAAATAAGTTTTTATTGAGCATGCACTCAAAGGTTGTCTTTCACAACAACAACAACACCCCCAATCCTCCTTCTTAAGACTATAATGTGTTTTGCACTAGCTCACTTGGTTGAAAGTTACTATACTTGGTAAGAGGTCTTGAGTTCAAGTCTCTTGTTTGTTACTTTTTTTTGAAAATTTCATGCATTCATTATAAAATGCATTTCACTTAATTATAAAAGTGAATCGCTATTAAATAACTTTAATATTTTATTTTAAGTTATTTGTTTTGCACGTAACGTTCATTTATAAAGTAACTTCATTGTAAAAGTGATTCATGTTTATTCTATAAAGGTGGGTCACTTCATAAGTAACTTATTTAAAAATGAGCTTATATGCAAAGTTAGATAAGGAAGAGCATCACCACGTGGATCAACTTCTACTCGCCACGTGGTTCTTTGGTTACCGTTTATGCCTTTTTCCAAAAGGGCATAACTTTCACATCCAAAGTTAGTTTTTAGTGTCATTTTTTTAAATAACCTATTTTTTCAAGATCTTTCCATCTAGAACATCGGTTTCATCTTTTTCTGCATATTTTAATATGGCATATCCCGATGATCTTTTGCTTACCAGTACCAACTACTTCTCATGGAAATATCATATGGAAGATGTATTAAGAAGTAAAGGATTGTACCAAATTGCCTTGGGAAAAGAACTAGAACCCATTGATGATGAAAAGAAAGTCAAATGGGCTAATAAGTGTCACAAAGCACGTTGACTAATTGGAATGTCCATCTCTCTTGATTTAAGGTTTCACCTTCAAGGAATTAATGCTCTCGATGCATCTTAGATTAAGCTTGAAGATGTGTTTCGTAAACACAATATTATTCAAGCCCACCATATACAAAATCAATTAATGACTCTAAGTCCTAATGATTTTTCTTGCATTGAAGATTATTTATCTAAGTTCAAAACACTTATACTTTTATGTATAGATTGTTAAGTAGATCTGAAGGAAGACTAATGCATCTATATTATTCTTTCTAATCTTTGCAATGCATATCATGTCTTTGTATCCACCTTTTATGCCACTAGAGATGCTCTAGCGAGTACCTATAAAGATCCCACTCATGAGTCTTTTTTTTATGTTTTGATTAGAGAGCAAGATAAACTTGTGCAACATGGAGTAATCAACACTGCAAGTAGCTCCAACAAAGCCTTAGTGTCCCAACAGAAACAAAAACCTAAGAATCCCAAGAAGAATCATCCTCCTCACAACAACAAGAAAAACAAGGGTCCCAAAACCTCTCAGCCATCTTCCGCTCCTAATAGTGACAAAGGAGTAAAATATAAAAATAAGAAGACTGAGAAACATTGCAAATTTTGTGGGAAAGATGGTCATGTGGAGTCCAAATGTTTTAAGAAGATGGAATCTTTAGAAGCAACGATGAAGAAGCATGACATAAATATTGATTCTTCTTCTTCTTCTTCTTCTTCTTCTTCTCATGGACATGCACTTTCTGCTTTTGGTTTCTACTTCAATGAAACTTCTACTTCTTCTAATGAGTGGATTATTGATTGTGGAGCATCTTATCATATGGATAAGGATAAAACCATATTTTATTATATTAATGAATGTAACATCAATAAAATATTTGTTGATGATGATAGATCTCTCAGTGTTGTAGGGTCTGGAACAGTTCAGGTAGATAATGGTCATTTCAATGATGTATTATGTGTTCCAAGTCTTTCCTACAACCTTCTATTAATGTATCAAATCACTCATTCAGGTGAAGGTAAAATCATGGAATTTTCACCTCACCAAGTTGTGATCAAGGATTTAAAAGATCCTAAGCATGTTCTTACAACTATAATTGTTAATGATATTACTAGGTTGTACAAGTTTGACAACTTTGGGTCATCATCTTTTCCATCCATTTTTTTTGCTCATAGCGATGACTTGAGAAAATTTTGGCATGAGCAGTTTGTTCATCTAAACTATTGTTCATTGCAACAACTATGTAATCAACATATGGTGATTGGTCTTCCTCTTGTTTCTTGCAAAGATGGTGTTTGTGACGGTTGTGTTCTTGACAAACATCATTGGGACAATTTTGACAAACGTGCCTCTTGGCATGCCTCGACCCCTTTGCAGCTTGTTCACAGTAACTTGTGTGCTCCGCTTTCTTCTCCTTCTTTTTCTAGGTGCAATTGTTTCTTAACTTTCATTGATGACTTCTCCAGACACACTTGGGTATTTTTAAAACTTAAGAGTGAAGTGTTCGATAAGTTTTTGACCTACAAGGCCCTTGTAGAAAAACAATTTGGACATCAAATTCTAAGGTTAAGAACAAATAATGGAGGCGAATATGTGAGCAACAATTTTACAAGTTACTGCACTGTACAAGGCATCCAAATGGAACACATTGTTCGATATACACCACAATAAAATGGTGTTTATGAGAGAAATTATCACATATTAAAAAAAATGACTAATTGCATGATCCAAGGGACCAAGTCTTAATTATTGGGGAAAAGCCATTAATTATGAATATTACATAGTAAATCACACTCCCACAAAGGCTCTAAAAAATATAACACCGGAAGAAGCATTGATCCTGATTATTTTCGACACGAAATAAGAGCGGAGATATAATAAATAAATGTACAGAGATATCTCGGATATCCAATAATATAATAGAAATGTATCAGAGATGCAACCATAAACACAGAGATACAGTAATACACATTTTTCTATTAATGAGCGAAAATGTACAAAGACTGTAAAAATACAGAGTGAAAGACTCGCTAGAATGGTGGCAGCTTATCTCCGAGAAGAGATGTGATGGATACTCACATTCGCAAGAAGATGATTTTAAAATGAGGCTCCAATGGCCTTTTTATCATAAAGAAAATCCAAAACCCTAATCCCAGAAGATGAAAAGTCAACAGTTTTGTGGACCCCGTTTTGGGTAGTTTGGTGTATCAATTTCCCGGGGGCGTAACTTTGGCATACGATCTTTGTTTGGGGTGCATGATAGCTCATTGGAAAGGTATCGTCAAGGAGATTCATTTTAGGGAATCAATTAGGGACTTTGGCTCTTATTGAGAAGCTCAATCCCAAAAATCCTTCATTTAGGCCCTCAAAATGGCCCCGGAAGTTAAAAACTGCTAAAAGTAGTAAATTACCAAAATTGCGAGAAAATTGTTTTGAGCCAGTTGGAAAAGGTAGGTGGCCACCGATATCCACTTGGACCAATCCTCCCTCCTTGGGAAGCAATGGTCTCTATTGTGTTGAGTTCTCGGGGGAGAGGCAAAAATGTTTGTTGAATCTGCATCTTGATGAGTTGTTTGCCTTGTTGGAGAAGTTGTGTTGCTTAACTTATTGAAGGTTGTCACGAACCTGTGGCTGGAAGGGTTGGACCTTTTTAACCAGTCTAACTACATGAGATGCTTGTGTGAAGAAGGAATATTTACACGTTGTTGCAATCTTGTCGACCTGCTTCTGTTGGATAGAAGGTGCTTGGACTTAGGCTGCAGTGGTGTTCTTTTGTTCACGCTTTGAACAAACTGTGAAGAAGCTAAATTTTGTAGTATGAGATACTACTTTGCGGCATTGTTTAGGTGGGACAATAGTTGGAACTACCTCTAGTATTTTGTAGAGATGACCCCCCAAAGTAATAATGACACTACAGGGTCGAGACTCATAAACAGCATGACGCTTCCACATATATGGTTGTCCCAAGAGAACATCACAGACATCCAGTGGGGCAACATCACATAATACCTCATCCTTGAAGGGATGGAAGTCATACGACAATCGACATTGCTGGCTGACACGAAGATCTCGTCCTTGGTGAAGCCACCTAAAGTTGTATGGTTGCGGGTGTGGTGTTGTCGACAATCCCATATGTTTGACGACCTCTGCTGAGATGAGGTTCTTATGGCTTCCGCTATCAACAATAAAATGCAGAGGGGTCCCTTTCACCCACATCTGTGAATGAAAAAGGTGCTCCCCCTCTTCAGAATCTGTCGGTTCTTCTGGTTGAATTGTTGCGGTCGCGAAAATAGAAGTGGGGTCTCCGTCGATGATCTGTTTGTTACCAGTGTTTTTGGAATCATATTTTGAATCAGGGTTCGGCTCCTTGTCTTTGATCTCGGTCGCCAATAATTGTTTTGAGCGAGATTCATTGGTGTTGTGCCAGGGGATTTTGTGGAAATCACACCATTTTCCGGTGTCCTTCGTCTTTCCATGGCCCTTCTTTTACTGTGGCTTGGACTGGTTTTCAGGAGGCTATTTGTTAGGGTCGTCTTTATCATACTTTGGTTGTTGCAGATTTGCAGACCCAAACTCTCATTTGTTTTGGTGCTTAAACTTCTGCTTGATTTTAACAACTTATCGATAAGCAATATCGAGTGATGAGATGTCTAGAAAATCCATTTCAGTCTGGATGTATCTGTGTAAAGCCCCATGGTATTTTAGAACCAAATGTCGTTCAGAGTCTTTGATACCCAACTTGGTGTGTAAGGTATGGAAGGTATTGGTGAACTCCGGAACTACTTGGCCCCTCTCTTACCGCAATTTGGTCCATCTCATGTATTGATCCTCATAGTTGCCAACAGGGTAATATTGTTCCTTTACCGCATCCACAAAAAATCTCAAGTGGGATCAACTCCATATATTCCAAATTCCTCTATGGAAATTTTCTCCCATTAAGTTTCCCACCAATGTTAGGCATGGGGAGAGCCTTAAGGAGCACAAAGATGATCTTTTATTTGTTGGAAAAATTGTGAACAGAGAAATAACCTTCTAACAGATTTAACCATTTGTCTAGGGCATCTGCATCTATCTGACCTTCAAATATAGGAATATAAAAATTGACATGTACCTTGAAAGGCGAGGTGCCTCCAAAGTGGTCGCTTGATGAAGATGTGCTTGATGCTATCGGAAGGCGTTGAAGGATGTGGGAAAAATTCTCCATCATTTCGTCCCTCTGTCGCGTGAGAGCTTGCTCAAGCAACAGATTAATAGAATCGTCTGCTCTATCATTTTTCTTTTCTTCCACCATTGAGGGTTTCTTGGATGTGCAAGAGTGATTTTCCTCAAGAGAGACAAGCTAGAGACCCAAATTTCTATACTCAGACCTCATCGGAGAAATGCATTGAAAAACGATCAAGAGAAACCTGCTCTGATGCCACTGATCCCGATTATTTTTGGCACGAAATGAGAGCGGAGATATAATAAAGAAATGTACAGAGATATCTCAGATATCCAATAATATAATATAAATTTATCATAGATGAAGCCATAAACACAGAGATACAGTAATACACAGTTTTCTATTAATGAATGAAAATGTACAAAGACTGTAAAATACAGAGTAAAGACTCGCTAGAATGGTGGCAGCTTATCTCTGAGAAGAGATATGATGGCTACTCGCATTTGCAAGAAGATTATTTTACAATGAGGATAAAAAGGCCTTTTTATCATAAAGAAAATCCAAAACCCTAACCCCAGAAGATGAAAAACCAACAATTTTTTGGACCCCGTTTTGGGTAGTTTGGTGTATCAACTTCCCAGGGGAGTAACTTTGGCATATGATCTCTGTTTGGGGTGCACGATAGCTCATTAGAAAGGTATCATCGAGGAGATTCATTTTGGGGGCTCAATTAGAGCCTTTGACTATCATTGAGAAGCTCTATACCAAAAAACCTTCATTTAGGCCCTCAAAATGGCCTCGAAAGTCAAAAACTGCTAAAAATAGTAAATTACCAAAATTGCCAGAAAATTGTTGGAAAAGGTGGGTGGCCACCGATATCCACCTGGATCAAGAATGGAATAAAATTAATCCATATGTAAGCCACTTCTATGTATTTGGCAGTATAGCATGGGCTCACATTCCTGATGAGAAAATGAAAGCTTTATAGCCTAAAAGTGAGAAGTGTATTTTTGTTGGATATTTTGGAGATGTCAAAGGTTACAGACTTCTTCAACCTCATTCCAATGAAATTATTATTAGAAGATATATTAAATTTGATGAAAATATCTTGGCCTACGAGCCTAATTTGACGTTTGTGCCTTCTTTGGCCTGCGAGTTATCTTCGGTCTGTGTGTCATCTTCTATTCCTATTATGGTTTCTTCTTCTTCATGTGATGAAAGTGAGGATGAAAATCCACCTCTGCCTGCTCACCTTCCTCCAAATGAGTCCATCAAACATGAATCTACACTGACACCACAACTTCCCAGATTTGTCTGTTCAACTCATGAAGCAGCTAGTGATCTTATCGGTGATCCTTCATATCGACGTCAGACATGTTCATAGTTCCAATGAGCCTCTTCTCTTTTGGCTCAAGTTTTAGAGACTCATGATCCAGAAACATTTGCAGAAGCTTCAAGTCATCCAGATTGGGATACAAAAATGAATGAAGAGTATCGCTCTTTGATGGTGAATGATACTTGACATCTTGTACCTCTTTCGAAAGGAAGTAAAATTGTCGGGTGTAAATGGGTGTATAGAACTAAGTATGCATCAGATGGAAGTGTTTAAATACATAAGGCTTTGTTAGTTGCTACAGGGTTCTCTCAAGTTGAAGGTGCCCCTATAGACAAAATGAATTCCATCCGCCTTGTTCTAGCCCTTGCTACCTCACATAAATGGGAGGTCCATTGGATGGATGTTAAATCCACCTTCTTGCATGGGGATTTGCAAGGAGAAATCCACATGAAACGAACTCCTAGCTATGTCCAGAATGAATCCATCATTGCTTGTCGCCTTAAAAAATATATTTATGGTATTAAGCAAGCTCCTCGAGCTTGGTATGCCAAAATGGACAACTTTCTTCTTGATACTATCTTTTCTAGATCTCATTATGACCCTAATGTCTATACTAAGAAAGTAGGAATCCATCTCATAATCCATGTTCTTTATGTTGATGACCTTATCCTCACTCGTAGTGACCCAAAACTTTTGACCCATGTGAAATCCAGCCTTAAAAAAAATTGAAATGACAGACTTAGGCTATTTACATTATTTCCTTGGCCTCCGAGTATTGCAAACCAAGGAAGGAATATTTATTTCCCAGTATAATCATGCTTGTGACCTTCTTCACTTCTTTCACATGGATGATTCTAAACTAGCCCCTTCTCCCTTCCATTTTGGAGCCAAACTTGTTGCCACTTGTACTTCTCCCGAAGTTGATGACACTTTGTATCACCAGTTAGTTGGTATCCTCTTATATTTGACTCATACCCA
>ML782253.1:4309-72588 GCA_009831015.1 Picea engelmannii
TTTTTAATTTTTAATTTCAATTCTTTTATTTTTCTTAACTTTTTTAGTTTGTAATTTATAAAAAAAAAATTGAATTATATTTGTTTGCTAAATAGTTAAAAATAATGTTATTTAACTACAATGATTTTCTATGTATTGAAGTAAAGGTAAAAAAATGTGTTAAAAATGATATTTTCCACTACATTTAAAAAATATGGAACCATAAATTAATTAAGAAGACGACAAATCTTAATTTCAAAAAAGCAATTGGTAAAAAATATTTTTAAGATTGAAAGAAGCATGGAAAAATAAATAAAAACACTGTTGATTTTTTTTTTTTTTTTGAAAATAGATGGAAAAACAAGCATTTAAAAAAATAATGTGGAAACATTATGGATCATAAAATTTAAAATATCAAAAAATGATGTAAAAAGGGAGGGGGGTGCTACCGGTAGCACCATTTTTAAAATCATGATAAAAAATGTGACCCCCCAAAAAACGAGAACTCTGTAGAGTTCTCGTTAAGTTGGTAACTATGTTAATGAAGAAGATAGATATGCAACTCTAAGGTTTGATGGTTTTCCCAGTTAAGGGTTTCCAAGGTAAATCTCTGTTTACAGTGTGTATGCTAGTGTTGTTGTTTCTATTTTACTTAAGAATTTGTATGCATTGTTTCACTTCAAAGGTTTAAAAATTACATTTAGTATCATAGTGAAATCATTGGCTTCATGGGGACACCTTTGTTTCTAAAGGTTCAACTCATTTTTTATAGAACAAGTTTATCTTGGGTCTATGATAAACCTAGTTTCAATGGGAGATCTACAATGGTGATTTTTGTGTTGATATAGAATGGTGAACGGTTCTAAAATCGAGATTGAGAAATTTAATGAAAAAAGCTTTGAGCTATAGAAGCTCAATATGAAGGACCTTCTTGTAGACAAAGGATAACGGGTCATTGTGAATACTACATACGGGTACGTTGACAGAAGACTGAATGAAGTTGGACAGGAAGGAAAAGAGTACAATCCGTCTTTCAAATTCAGTGTTATTAAATGTATCGGGAAAAGCTACAACCAAGGCATTATGGGATAAGTTAGGGAATTTGTATTAGTCTAAGTCCCCGATAAACAACCTTTCCCTTAGAAATAAGATGTACCTCCTAAGGATGGATGATGGAGAGTCAGTGGCAAAGAATCTGAATTCCTTTAACACTATGGTAAGTCAGTTGTTGTCTATTGATATTAATTTTTTTTATGAAGATAATTGCAATAGTTTATTGTGTTATTTGTCAGATTCATGGGATAGTATAGTTGTAGCTATTGGAAGTAATACAACCACATTAACATTTGATGATGTGGTTACATCCTTGCTATCAGAAGAAATGAGGTGGAAAATCATGGATAGTTAAAGCACAAATGCCTTATCTGTAAGAGGTTGCTTCCCAGATAGAAATACAAATAAGTTTTTAGGGGGAGAATTTAAATCTAGAGGTAAATCTAAATATCTAGGAAAATAGTTAAGGAAATGTTGGAAATATGGTAAAGTTGGGCATTATAAAAAGTATTGTAGATCTAAAAATGTTTATAAAAGGAAGGGATATGATGACGTTCATTCCACAGAAGGGAAGACCTCTTCAAAGGAAGGAGGGAGTGTGTACTTAGCTTCTACAAGCACAAATTCAGATCATTATGTATGGTTTATCATCTCAGGTGATTATTTTCATATGAATCCGCATAGGGATTGGTTTTGTGAGTATGGAAATTATAATGGAGGTGATGTTTTCTTAAGAGATTACTCAACATCCAGAATCACAAGACATGGAAGCTTTAAATTGTTTCTTAAGGATGGAAGGATTAGAACACTCCCTTTGTTTTTTCACATTCAAGAGTTGGTTAGAAACTTGATATTCATAAGTAATATAAAGTTTCTGTGAGGGGAGTTTGGATTGGAACACTGTATAAACTATTGGGAAGCAATATCATTGATGAGTGAAATAGTTTTGTTGTTAACAAGGGTAAAATTAAGAATATGAAACCCCTCCTGTCTCTAGAAGAAATACAGTGCTATGGAATCAAAGACTGGGACATATTCGATAGAAGGGTCTTCAAGCATTACATGGTAAAGGTATGGTTGAAGGTATGTCTGATTGCACACTAGATTTCTATTTCTGTGAAAATTGAATATATGGTAAACAAAATCATTTGGTTCTACAATATCAAAGGGAATATTAGAGTTGATACATAGTGATGTGTTTATACCTACGCATATTACAACATTAGGTAAATCTATGTATTATGTTTCATTCATATATGATTTCTCAAGGAACACATGGATTTATTTTCTTCGAAAGAAATATGAGGTCTTTGATAAATTTAAAGAGTTTAAGGCTCATGTAGAGAATTAGACAAAAAATAAAATAAAGGTGTTTAGGACATATAATAGTGTAGATTTCTATGGAAATGAATTCGATGAATTATGCAAGAAGTGTGGAATATCAAGGAAAAATGCTACTCCATACAAATGATACAGATTTATGAGCGGAATGAAATGACTAATAGAATGAATAGAATAACATAGAGATACAGAGAACAACAACATATATCCAGTGAACAATAACTTCTATTGAATAAATGAAATAGGCTGAAACTGTAAAACTGTAGAACTGAAAACAGTTTGATCGAATGGTGGTAGCTATCTCCGAGAAGATATGTGGTTGTTACGCGCATCTGTCTGAGTAGAATGATTACAATGAGGCTCCAAAGGCATTTTTAACATTACTCATGAATTACAAAACCCTAGACATCCAAAAACCTAACCCGAGGAGGTGAAACACCAAAAGTTATGTGGGCCTCGTTGGGTAAGTTGGTACCTCAACTTCCCGAGGTTGTAACTTTTACATATGACCTCCATTTTAGGCGTGTGATAGCCCGTTGGAAAGGTATTTTCGAGAACTACACATTATACTATCAAACTCTAACTTTGTCTATAGTTTAACTGTGACAAGCCAAAAAAACACTGTGTAGGGCCCCAAAACGACCCTGGAAGTACATAAAGATGTGTTGATATGAAAAATTCCAAAATAAGCTAGATGGATTAGGGGGGAAGCCACTAGTATCCAACTGGAAGATGTGCAGGTCTTCAAACAAACATGAAAGTGTAGAACCCATAATTACAAATAAGTACATAAGAAAGTGTCGAACTAAAAACTTTCAGGAGGAGCCAGTTGGAATAGGTGGGTGGCCACCAATATCCACCTAGATCAGTCCTTCCCCATTAGGAAGCAATGGTCTCCATTGCATTGAGTTCCCCCATCAGGTGAGGAAACTTCTGCTGAATTTGGCCCCAGGTGAGGAACTTGCCTTAGTGTAGGAGCTTCACTACCTTGACAACATGATAAAGCTAGATCCTCTGTTGGCGAGTTCCATTGACCTGTGCGTCCACTATCTGATTAGTGGATTCCAATTCCATGCAGTCAGGGTTGAGCTCTGTTGGTGTAATATTTTTTGCAATCTCTGAGGTGTCCAATAGTGGTGGAAAATATGGCCGAAGAAGGTCCACATTGAACACTGGGTGCAAGCCAAGGAAGGGTGGAGTGTTGAACTAAAAAAAATTGCTACCCACAGCCTTGGTGATAGTGTAAGGCCCATAGCGCAATGGGAATATATTTCGATGGGGCTTTGTAAGGCACTCTTTCTGCAAATGTAACCAGACCTTGTCTCCCACCCGAAACTGGTGCGGTACCCTGTGTTGATCATGACGCTTCTTGTACTTAGCATTGGATTTCTGCAAAATATCATGGACCTGTTGGTGGATGTGTTGAATCCGCTCAATGAATATGGTGGATTTTTTGGTCTCAGACTGAACATGGGAAGATTCTTCCTGTGTGGTTGCAAGAGGTAATGCAATATCAATGGGACCCAAGGGTTGGAATCCCAACCCCACCTGAAATGGGCTATGGCCAGTGGATCTATGGAGAGCTCTATTGTAGATTTGCTAAAAATAGGGAAGAGTTTTATCCCATGTACATGGATGCTTAGATTTGTACATGCGAAAGATGTGCACAATCATCTGATTGACGACCTTTGTTTGGACATCTATTTGGGGGTGGAAAGCAGTGGATTTAGTGAGCTTGGTGTCCAACAATGACCAGAGACTTGACCAAAATATGCTGAGGAACCTACTATCCTGATCAGAGATGATGGTCTGTGGTATCCCAAAATGGACCCACATGCATTCAAATAAGAGATTGGCAGTATTTGCTGCTGTGATTGTCTTCTTACAGGCTGTGATGATGACCATCTTCGAAAACCGATCAACTACCACAAATACACAATCATTTTCTTTCTTGGTGGACAGAAGGCCAGACATGTAATCCATCGAGATGGATTCCCAAGGCCTCTCGGGAGTAGGAAGAGGGGTTTATAACTCTTTCTTCTTGATGAATGGCTTAGCAATGGCACATGCAGTGCAAGATCTGATATACTTGCTGACGTCCTGTCGAAGTTTTGGCCAATAAAAATGTTTCTGTAGAACGACCATAGTTTTTTCCACGCCAAAATGCCCTGCCATCCGATTGTAGTGAGGCTCCCAAATCAACTTTGCACGCTTTCTTGCAAGAAAACAAATATGGCCCATATGGAATAACAGTCCATCCGGAATGTGAAAATTGGTGACATTCACACCTGTACCCTAGAGATGATAGGTGGTGGCGATTTCAATATCTTGTTGATAAAGTTGGGGCCACTTAGATGCCTCATGTCCACAGGAATGGAGCATGGTGGTGAGTGCAGCCACGAGAGGTCGATTGAGGCAGTTAACAACACAAATTGTGGTCCATGTATTATACTTGATGTTGAGATGGAATTGCTGTAGGTAGGTGGATCACTTTTGATGGCAGTCATTCTTCAACTTCCCCTGTGTCTGTATGAATTGCAAAGGCTTGTGATTAGTGTGGATGATTGTTTCCTTTCCCAAAATGTAATGTTTCCATTGACGACAAGCTTGTAAAATGGAATGCATTTCCTTGTCAGAGGTGGGGTATTTCCAGACAGTATCTAAGAGTGTCTCACTATGGTATGCTACCAGATGACCATGTTGAGTGAGAACTATTCCTACAACATATTTGAATGCATCCATACCAATCTCGAATGGTTGTTGCATATCGAGTAAGGAGAGTATTGGAGCTGAGCATAAGCAATTCTTTAGATCATCAAATGCTCATTGTTGTTCCTTCTCCCATGAAAAATTTTCCCTGCCACCGCCCTTGTTCACTTGGATGAGGGCCCATGAAATATGGGAGAATCCCAACACGAATCGTCGGTAGATGTTGGCGAGTCCCAAGAAGCTCTAAAGCTTGGTTAGTTTGGTCGGGGCTGGCTAGTCACATATGACTTGGATATTAGCTGGATCAACATGTATGCCATGCTCATCAACAATGTATCCCAAGTGTTGGACCTTGTTCATACCAAAGTAGCATTTTTCCAAGTTGGAATATAGCTTGTGCTGCCGCAGAGTGCTCAAAACTTGCTGAATATGATGCAAGTGCTCCTCCCAAGTTCTGTTGAAGATGAGGATGCCATCCAAATATACCACCACAAAAGAGTTGGTGAACGGTCTCAATACATCATCCATCAACCTCATGAAAGTGGCCAGTGCATTTGTTAAACCAAAGGGCATGACCAACCATTCGAAGATACATTATTTAGATTTGAAAGTTGTCTTCCATACATCAATTGGTTCAATGCGAACTTGGTTCTAGCCAAACTTTAGGTCAATCTTGCTGAAGAAATTTCCCCCCTTGAGTTGGTCAAGAAGGTATTCAATTATGGGAATTAGGTATCAATTCCTGACTGTGATTTTGTTTAATGCTCTGTAATTAATGCAGAGTCATCAGGTCCCATATTTCTTCTGCACTAGTACAATCAGGCTTCCGTAAGGGGAGGATCTAGGTTTTATGTGCCCCTTTTGAAGCAACTCTTGGATTTGACACTTGATTTCATCATTTTCCATCAGCGAGTGATGATAGATTGGTCCATTAGGAAGATGTGCACCGGGAGTTACATCAATTGGATGCTTGACTTGGCAGTGTGTTAGTACCTCGGAGGGTGAGGAGAAGAAATATCTGTACTCTTACACGATTTCGTCCACTTGCTTCTGCTGCAAAGAGAGGATCTGTGTAGAGGCCATGGATGTGGCGACGACCTTCTTCTTACTGTGACCCCATATCACAAAGAAGGCGAACTTCCCAGTCTGTGAAATGACCTTACTGCATTGCTTAGTAGAGATTAAAGAAATAGTGGTAGGCGATGCTACCTATGGTATCCTGTACAATTGTCTACCCAAAGTAATAATAACATTGCGGGGTCCCGACTCATACACATCATGTCACTTCCACAAATATGGTTGTCCTAAAATAAAATCACAAACTTCAAGGGGAGAAATATCACACAATACCTCGTCTTTGAAATGATTGATGCCATAGGGCATACAACATTGTTGGATGACACAAAGATCTCTTCCTTGGCGAAGCCAACTGATGGTGTAGGGATGCGAGTGCAGTGTCATCGATAGGTCCAGTCACTTGAAGACCTCTGCTGAGATCAGGTTCTTCTGATTTCTGCTATCGATAATAAAATGAAGTGGAGCCCCCTTTACCTACATCTGTGAGTGAAAGAGGCATTCCCCTTCCTTTGGTTCTTCTGGTTCGCTTGGATGGAATTTGGTGGTAGTAACAGTGGCATTGGGTTCAACATCAATAATACACTTCCCTCCTTCTGGATTTGATTCAGATTCAGAATCGGCCTCTGACTCGGAAGCTTTCATCTTGACCACAAGTGATTGCTTGGAGCAACGCTCTTCAATGTTGTGCCAAGGGATTTTATGGTATTCACACCATTTTCTTGTGTCTTTCTTCGACTTATCATTACCCTTATTGTGTTGCAGCTTGAATGGTTGTCCTGAGAGTAGCCATATTTGCTCTGTCACTTGTTGTGTGGGTTGGGGCCGCCTTTGCCCTGCTTCAGTTATGAGGAGTTTGCAGATCCAGACTCTCACCTCTTCTGCTTAAATTTCTACTCGATCTTGACAACATATCTATAATCCATACCCATTGATGCGATGTGAAAAAAATCCATTTCTGTTTGAATGTATCTATGCAAAAAAATGCGGTATTTGAGCACCGAATGTCGCTTAGAGTCTTTGATACCCAATTTGGTGCACAAGGTATGGAAAATATTGGTGAAATATGGTATTGTCTGGTCCCTTTCCTGACGTAGGGTAGTCCATCTTGTGTGCTAGTCCTTGTAGCTTCCAACATGGTAGTATTGTTCTTTAATGGCATCCCTGAATGAATCCCATGTGGGGGAGACCAAAAATATTGCAGATTCCTCTATGGCCCTTTTCTCATAGTAAGTATCTCAATAGTCCTTAACATGGGAGACGACCTTGAGGAGTGCAAAAATAATATTTTCCCTATCGAAAAAATTGTGGACCGAAAAATACCCTTTGAGCAAATTCAACCATTTATCTACATCATTCCCATATATCAGTCCTTCAAATAATGGAATATGAAAATTTACCTGTACCTTGAAGGGGGTTTCATGGTCGCTTGATGAAGATGCTTCTCCTGTGGGAAACTGTCGAAGGATCTGTGAAAATTTGTCCATCATTTCGTTCCTTTGTCTTGCAAGGGATTCTTCAAACAAAATTTTAAAAGGATATCCTGCTCCATGATATTTATTTTCTTCCCCCATGGGTTGTTTTTGGGCTCAACGTGACTGATCTTGCGAAGGTTCGACTGGTTCGAGTCCCAACTTCTTGTACCAAGATCTTGTCGGGGGCATGCATGAAGAAAAATAAATGAAGAGTAGACCGCTCTGATGCCACTGATCTAGATTCATGAGTAGAATGAATTGACTAACATAATGCATACAATAACATAGAGATACCGAGAACACTAATAGATATCCAATGTACAATAACTTCTATTGAATAAATGAAATAGGCTAAAACTATAAAACTGCAGAACTGAAAACAACTTTCTCGAATGGTTGTTGCTATCTCTGAGAAGAGATGTGGTTTCTTCATGCATCTGTCTAAGCAAAATGATTACAATGAGGCTGCACATGCCTTTTTAACATTACTCATGAATGCCAAAACCCTAGACATCCAAAAGCCTAACCCTAGGAGGTGAAACACCAAAAGATATGTGGGCCCCGCTGGGTAAGTTTGTACCTCAAATTTTTGGGGTTGTAACTTTTGCATACAACCTCCATTTTAGGCGTGTGATAACTCATTGGAAAGGTCTTTTGAATACTACACATTATGCCATAAAAAATGACTTTTTCTACAATTTGACTATGGAAAGCCAAAAAACACTGTTTAGGGCCCTAAAATGACCCTGGAAGTACATAAAGATGTGTTGACATGAAAAATTCCAAAATAAGCCAAATGGATTAGGTGGGCCGCCACCAGTCTCCACCTGGAATATGTGTAGGGATTCAGACAACCCTAAAAGTGTATAACCCACAATTACAAAAAAGTACAGAAGAACGTGTTGAACTAAAAACTGTCAAGAGGAGCCAGTTGGAATAGGTGGGTGGCCACCAGTATCCACCTATATCAACAAACCTTGTCAAAATGGGGTTGTAGAAAGAATGAATAGGATGTTGATGGAAAAGGAAAGAAACATGCTCAATGGTGTCGAGTGAAGACAATAATTCTGGGTAGAGGTAGTGGATACTGCATGTTACTTTATATCACCCTCATCAATGTTGGTTGAGAAAACTCCACATGAGGCATGGACTGGTAAGAAACCCTCTCTTAAACATCTCATATTTTTTGGTTGTGATGCTTATGTACACATTCCAAGGAAAATATGATTAAGATGGAAAATAAAGCTAAAAAATGTATCTTTATTGGTTATAAAGATGGTATAAAATGTTATAAACTTTAGAACCTAGTAACTAAGAAGATTATTTACAGTCAGGATGTTGTTTTTAGAGAGGTTAAAGATGTTCCCAAATAGGAAGTCCTGCCAAGGGAAAAGGAACTAGAGATAATAGAGTTTGATTTGAAGGACAAAGAATTTGACTCAACAAAATAAGATGAATAATAATAAGAAGACGCTCATACTCTAATTTTTAGGAGATTGGTTTGGGAATGAAGAAAACCAAAAACGCATACTCCACCTCATTTTAATTCTATTTTTCTTCTACCTATTACTGATGATGATCCCATAATTTTTAGGAAAGTAGTGGATTTAGATGATAGAAAACTATGGAAGAAGGCTATGGTTGAATACATGGCTACCTTGAATAAGAATGAGGCTTGGGATCTAGTTGAGTTGCTAGCTAGAAGAAAACTTGTTGGTAGAAAATGGGTGTTTAAGAAGAAGTTGAATGCAAAAGGTAAAGTGGAAAAATACAAAGTTTGCTTAGTAGAAAAGGGATATTCCTAGGTAAAGGGAATTGATTTTGGTGAAATTTTTTCTCCTATTGCTAAATTAAATTCTATTAGATTTATTTTGTCTATTGCTACTACTTTTGATCTTGAAGTAGAGAATATGGATGTGAAGATGATATTCCTACATGGAGATCTTGAAGAATAAATATACATGAAACAACCATAAGGTATTTTAGTGAAGGGAAAGAAAGAGTTGGTTTGCAAGTTGAAAATGTCCATGTATGGATTAAAACAATCTCCAAGAATGTGGTATCAAAAGTTTGATACTTATATATTGGGACATGGTTTCTCAAAAAGCAAATCTGATCACTCTGTGTGGCACTATATATTATGAAATATACTACCAAGGAAGACCCGGACCATAGAGAGTGTTAGGTGTGCATGTATTTATTGACACAGATTAGGCCGAAGATATGGATCATAGAAGATTTACAAGTGGTTATGTGTTTAACCTATTTGGACGATAATTAGTTGGATGAGCAAGAGATAGGTTGTAGTTGCACTCTCAACTACATAAGTTGAATACATGGTAGCCACTCATGTAAGTAATGAAACTATATGGTTACGTAGATTGTGTTCATGTATTGGGTTTGTACAACAAGATGTAAGGTTATATTTTAATAGTCAAAGTGCAATATTTTGTTGGATTTTTCACTAATACTGAGAGAGGGGATGAATCAATATTAGGCACTTATTACCACTTTTAATAAAAATATGTAAGCATTTAAGATATAAACAATTTATCACTTATGATTTCATTCAATATACCATAAACATATAACCACAAATACACACTACACAAGAATTTTACGTGGAAACCCAAATGGGAGAAAACCATGAAATGTTTTCTCATATATCATAATATTACATTCAAAGGAAACACCAAATTCCAAAATTATCCAGCACCAACTGGAAGGAGGAACCAACCCCCCGATTTACAGGCTCCAACCTGAAGGAAGATACAACTCCCTAGATTATCCAGCTCCATCTGGAAGGAGGATTCAACCCCCTAGTTTACAAGCTTCAACCTGAAGGAAGATACAACTCCCTTTCCTTTCCCCTTCCTTCCTCAAATATAAATAGGAGAATAAACCTGTCACTGCTACCGATATATCAACATAATCAAAATTGATACAACCATATAAAATTCATGCCAAGATCTCCAAGAATATTCTCCAAATCATGTGCTCAAAAATCACCATGATATGCATCAAACCATGTGCCAAGACATCCAAGATGTGTCTCAAAGAATATACCATGCCTCAAATCATATTCCAAAACCCTCAAGATATGTCTCAAAGAAGATACCCAAAATGTGCCTTAAACATGTGCCAAAATATCCAATATGTACCTCAACCATGTGCCAATACCTCCAAGATATGCCTCAAGAATATGTGAAAATTATCAAGATATAACCCTCAAAACATACATAAATACATACCTTTAATCATGAGGAAAATCTAATACATAAGACTTCATATCACCAAACCTTCCTTGGATTTGGCCTCAAGAGATGAGCACCCTCTTCAACTTTTCTTCAGCCTCACTAGAATGGACTAGGAAACTCACGGGGCCTTGCATGACGAGTCATGTGCAACTTACGAGGTCCTCGCTGGACACCCTATACCTTACCCATGAGGAATTTGTAAAACCATTCTCCAATATACAACTCCGAGCTCTCCCTCCTTCCCACAACTCCACTACTTCACTTTCACTAAGGAATCACATCCTTGGTGATTAAATGAGATGTTCTTGATGTGTATTTATACCCTTCCAAGTAACTTCTTTACTTGATATTTTTTTCGACCTGTAAATTCTTGTTTGCAACAACTTTTCTCCTTTACTTGAATTTAGGGCCAACTTGTGACTTCTTTGAACTTAGATCTGGGGCTTCTTGACCATACTTCATGGCTTCATTTTAAGAGGGAATAACTTTTCAACCATGAGGAACCATGTGGCTTGCCACCTATCGTTGGAAATGACATGACGAGGACTATCAATATATGATGGTTTTGAGTTCATTTGCAATTTCCTTCATGTTATTTTTCTTCAATTAACTTTGGGATTCATGACCATGCCTCCAGGGCTTCTTAACCACTTAACCATATTTCTAGGGATTCTTGTTGACTTCTTCAAAGCATCACTTCTATAGGCTTCCTAACTTGGTTCAGGGCTTCTTCTAGGGTTGACATCAATGAAAGCCAATTTTCCAACAATCTCCCCCTTTGTCATTTATGGAAACACTCACACTCCCCCTATGATCATTTCTCCCCTTGTCTTCATGATTCACTCCCCCTGTCTTCATGATTTTGATATTTCTCTCCCCCTTTGACATCAATGGAAAAGGGTAAATCCCCCTGACGATTTCTCCCCCCTGTCTTCTTTGCAAAATACTGTGAGATCAATGTTGGTAATGAACTACTTCTAGCTTCTGTTGAAGATACTCAAAGGTCTCCCTTGGGAGAGGTTTGGTGAAGATGTATGCAATCTTTTATTTTGTCCCAATGTACTCCAAGTTGATATTCTTTTCTGTGACTTGTTCCCGTAGAAAGTGGAACTTGATAGGCATATGCTTGGTCTTAGAATGCATCATTGGATTTTCATAGATACTTATAGCATTGGTATTACCACAATATATTGAAACAGACTCAGTGTATTTTACTTGTATGTCTTGCAGGGTTTGCTTCATCGAGAGGACCTGAGTACAACATGTTGTTGTTGAAATATATTCTACTTCTACGATAGACAAGGATACTAAGGACTTCTTCTTATTTAACTAGGACATGATACAATCACCCAAGTAGAAGGTTGCTCCACTAGTACTTCCTCTATCATCAATGCTTCTTGCCTAATCTTCATCTGTGTAGGTGAGCATAGTCAATTCATTCCCTTTCAGATACCAAAATCCAAATTATGTTGTTCCTTTGAGATATTTGAAGCTCCTATTTACTTCCATAACATGATTTTCCTTTGGTGCTGCTTGAAATCTTGCAACCTATCCAACTGCTTGCATCACATCTGGTCTTGAAGCTGTCACATAGAGTAGGTTGTCAACCATCAATATGTAGTGTCTCTGATTTTCTTCCTTAGATTCATCATCTTTTCTCAACTTGCAACCAATCACCATAGGAGTACTTACTGATTTGCAATATTCCAATATGAACTTCTTCAACATTTCTTTGGTGTACTTGGTTTAGGAAATGAAAATACCTTCATCTAGCCGAGATATTTGGAGCCCCAAAAAGAAAGTCAACTCACCAAGTAGGGAAATTTTAAACTCGCTCTACATATACTTGGAAAACTTCTAACTCAACTTGTCATCATCACTTCCAAAGATGATATCATCCACATATACTTCGATGATAAGTATGCTATCCTGATCCACTTTTATGTAGAGATTACTATCTACATTTCCTTTCTGAATCATTATTGTTGTAGGTGCTTATCTAGTCTTGAATACCAAGCTCTAGGGGATTTCTTGAGCCCATACAAAGATTTCTTCAATATGCAAACATAATCTTCCCATTATGATAGTAGAAACCCTTCTGGCTATTCGATGTAGACTTCTTCTTCTAATTCTCCATTTAGAAATGCTGATTTTGCGTCCATCTGATAGACTGTGATTCTTTTGGAACATGCATAGGCCAAGATCATTCTAATTTCTTCCATTCTGGTGACATGAGAAAAGGTTTCTTCAAAGTCTATTCCTTCAACTTGAGCATATCCCTTGCATACTAACCTTTCTTTGTTTCTAGTTACCTATCCATCTTCATTTAGTTTGTTTCTAAACACCCATTTTGTACCAATCACATTTTTTTCCTTGGGTCTTGGAACTAGTTCCCATGTTTCATTCTTCTCTAGTTGATTCAGTTCTTCTTCCATGGCCTTGATCCAATGTTCATCATTGTTGGATTCCTTAAATCTACTTGGTTCAACTGTGGATAATAGTGCTAGATGTCTTTTTTCTGGTGCTTGTTTGCTTCTTCATGTTTCTATTCTTTCATTTTTATCCCCAATAATTTGTTCTGGTGGATGACTCTTCTGACACCAGTGTTTAGGTGTCTGGAGATTATGTTGATTATCTCCTGTTTCATCTTGATATGATTTTGGTTGCTTCTTTTATGATTCTTCTTCTTCTTCTACTTCTTCTTATTTTAGTTCTACTTCCGACTCTTTTGAATTTCTTCTTGGTTGCAAATTTGTTTCATCAATATTTACATTGATACTTTCCACTATTTTGTTGAGCCTTAGGTTGTAGCATTTGTATGCCTTGCTTTTGCTTGAGTATCCGACTAGTATGCCTTTATCAACTTGAGAGTCAAATTTTCCAATATTGTTCTCTTCTCTTTTTATGTAACATTTTCTTCTAAACACTCTAAAGTGCTTGACGTTCACCGATCTTCCCTTCCACAGTTCATATGGAGTCTTATCATTGTTACTTCTAAGAATTCCTCTATTCAAGATATGAACGATTGTATTTACTACTTGTACCCAAAAGATATCACCCAAATTGGACTCTTTCAACATGGTTTTGGCCATTTTTTGTACAGTTCCATTCTTCCTTTCAACGACTCCATTTTGCTGAGGTGTCCTAATTGCTATGAGTTGCCTTTTTATTCCACGTTATTCACAAAATTCCATGAATACTTTTGATGTGAACTCACCTCCATTGTCTGACCTTAAGCACTTGATTTTCAAATTAGTCTCATTTTCAACTATATCTTTGAATATCCTAAAACATTTGAATGCCTTTGAATTTTTCTTGAGAAAATAGACTCCAATCATTCTTTTATAATCATCAATAAGTAGCATGAAGTACTGTTCACCATTAATCCCTTTCATTCTCATCAGTCCACATAGATCGGTGTGTACAATCTCAAATGGTTTTGTTGTAGAGTAGTCCTTTGTTTTCCATGTAGACAATGCTTGCACATAGTATTGGATGGCTTTGAAATTTCAGGCATTTCTCTTAACGCTTCCTTTCTGCTGATTTTGCCAATATTTTCAAAGTTCATATGACCCATTATTCTGTGCCAAAGCCAACTTTCATTTTATTTTCCCAAGCAACATCTTTCCTTTCCGATCTCATTTAAGCTATATATGTTGTTTAGAGTCCTTATTGTTGTCACCACCAACTTTCCTAATCCTTCTTTCCTTATCTCACATTTCTTTGAGTCAAATAGAACTGTGTGTCCTTGGTCACATATTTGACTCACACTTAGCAGATTGTGCTTCATATTTCGACAAGTAGTACATTTTCTACCATGGAATCTTTGCTTCCAAGATTGAATATTCCTTTTCCTATAATTTTGGATGAGTTATCATTTCCAAATGAAATTGATCCATCTCTTTATTTCCTTAGAGTTACATATCTATTCTTGTCACCTGTCATGTTCTTTGAACAACCACTGTCAATGTACCAATCCCTTTTTCTTCTTTGGGCTTGTAGAGAAATCGAACATTCTTCAATGTTCAGTTTATCCTGCTTCCTTTTCCATATCCTTGATGGTTCCTTTACATGACAGTTAAAATCTTGCTTCAGTTCCCTTGGAGGAAAAATCAACCCACAATATTTGGCTACATGTCCTGTAATACCTCAGTTTTGAGCCCCATATTAAATAATGTATTTTGTTAATTTATGAAAGGCCAGAGTACCCAAATAATTAAAAGAGGCAAGTGTGCCTAGGAAATGTAATATTTTGATCATTATTAATAATAAATACATCACTGGCTACTAGACAGACAAGGGAAAGAGTTATATGGGGCCATGATTCCACAAGAGAGGGGGATTGAGGGGCTAAGTGTTTATTTTATATTTTTATTTACCCATTTTTTTTAATGGATAATATCAGTTACATTAGATTCTTGGGGGAAGGCCATGTTGTTCTTTAATTCCAAGAAATACATAAACCCATTTTTTTGGTCTATTTGGGGGTTCAATCACTTACTCACTCATTGTTCATTGTTCACACTACTCATTCCGTTCTCTCTTCATTCATTCTTTCACCCACTCTTCATTCCTCATTCATTTTGATCTTGTCTTGGGAAAGAAAAAA
Source organism: Picea engelmannii (assembly GCA_009831015.1). Lineage (NCBI taxonomy): Eukaryota > Viridiplantae > Streptophyta > Pinopsida > Pinales > Pinaceae > Picea > Picea engelmannii. The sequence continues at coordinate 19,807 of ML782253.1, forward strand.
CGAATTGTGGAGAGGAGCCATGGTTTTATTCGCAGTAATGACTGCTGGTGTATTCCATCCATGAATTAATGTCTACATGTTTGATATGCATTGGCATGTGTTAATTTTTTCCCACAATTGCGAATCCTGAGAGTCCTAGCATGGAGATTCTTGACCAGATGCACTGGAGCCCTGTAAGGAGGTGGAAAACTTGAGGGACTGCGTGGCAGAGAAGGGGGTCCATTCTCTTGGGTTGTGTAGGTTGGGTAGACGAGAGATGGTGTCCCTTGGATTGTTGTGTGTGCTGAGAAGCCTGTGAGATCTTAAGTGTTGACTAGTTTGGGAATTTCAGTGAAACTCTGGAGTCGTCCTTATGGATTCATAGCCCTGGCTTGGGGGTGACATTGCTGTTGAGACTTGGAATAGTAGTGTCTACAGTTGGGTGGAACATCCTTGGTCTGCAACTAGTTGGTGATTGAAGATAAGTTCTCTTTGTCATGTGTTTCTATGCTTATACATTTATTTCCATTGTGTATTGATTAATATCTATGGGATGTGCATTTTTTATGTGCCCGATTGTTGGTTATTTCTATGCATGGAATGTTTAAACACTCTTTATACTGTAGCATGAATCTTTATCTCTGCATGTGAATATTTCATGCCTCTTAATTAATTAAAATTTTACCAGAATTCAAAATTAGTTCAGAAACGAGCTTGAAGTAGCGTGTCGATCCTGTGTGTGCATGGGTATGTTACATGTCCAAAATTGTTGCATTTGTAGCATTATACTTCATTATTTAATGATCCAAAATTGTTATAGTTTATGTTATACACTTCATGAGGCTTTCTGGGATAATTATTTATAGAGTAGCCTTCATAGTTGCTTATGTTCTTAGCATAGGCTCTACAGTTTATAGCCTTGTTCCAAAAATTGTTACAAGAATAACATAAACCAAGAAAAATAGTTTGGTACCTGAGTGTGGGGGATCTTATCAGTGGTGCAACTCTTCTGTAATATTCTTCTTGAGTTCTCTAAATTTTTGGTGCCTGATTCTGTGTTCTGGATCTTCTAGGTGGTGCAAATTTTTTGTAATCTTCTTCTTGAGTTCTCTCCATTTCTCAAATGTTCTCCTTTGAATACTTTCATTCTTCCTTCTTAATGGAACCTCTGATGACTTTTGCATAACTCTTTTTTCATGTTTCCTTTTATGTTGTCATGCAGCTCAGACCCTTCTCAGTATGTGCTTATTTGTATCCTAGTCTAGAATTTTCATAGTATGGCCTTTGAATGTTGATGATTTCATCCAATATTTTGGTGATGTTTTGTTGCATTTCCTTCTTCTGAAGTTCCTTTCTTAGTGAGATTATTTCTGCTTCCAATCTCTCCTTCATTTTATCCTTTTATTCCAACTGGTTTTTGAGTGTTTCTTCAATCCTTCTGGCTTATTCTACTTGGACCTTTAGATTTATAATCATTTGTTGGAATTCTTGATAGTTTTTGTTGGGATTTTGAGAACCATCCTTTAGATTGACCAATTCTTCCTTGAGTGACTTGTTTTTCTTCCTTTCTCTTTTTAGGTCACTTAAGGCGTTGATTAGTTCTTCTTCAAGATCTACTTCACCTTCTTATTCATAATCTTATTGATCATTTTGTTGAGTTTCCAATGCCATAAAGAACACTCTTTCTGAGCTACTGTCACTATCATCATCCCCATTAGATGAGGAACTATCTTCTCTTGAGTAGAGTATTTTCTTGAAGACTTTTCTCTTATTTCTCTTTTGTTTCCCTTTTGGTATTTCTTTTATTTATTGGGAACTTATTCTTCATCACTTTCTGAATTATTAGCATAAGACATTTAGCAACAAAATGACCAATTTAACCACAATTAAAACATTTTAGAGGAATCTTACCTTTGTACTACCAGTTCCTCTCTTCAACTTCCTTACAAAGTTGGTTATTTCTTCATCTTCATCTGAATCATCGTTGTAGCTGCAATTTGACTTTGAATTTTTCTTATTCTTTCTTGTCTTCTTGGATTCTTTGAAAGCTACTTCCTTCTTGGATGGATTATCCTATTATGTTCTCATTTAATAAGCTGTAAGTATCTGATGCAACTCGTCCATGCTCAACATAACAAGGTATGCTCTTTCTTCTAGGGTTGAAATATTAGGATAAAATCTCATTGGAAGATACCTTAGTACCTTTTGAACAATTACTGATTCTTTGATTTATTCTCATAAGCCTTTAGTAACGTTCACTATTTCATCAACTCGTAGAAAATAAGCTGCAATATCTTCATCTTATTTCATTTTTAGTTGTTCAAATTGACCTCTATAAGTTTGAAGCTTGGCCCCTTTGACTTTGGCATATTCTTTGTAAACATTTTGAAGTTTGTCCCAAACATCCTTTGCAGAGTTACAATACATAACCTTGACATATACTGAAATATCCAGGCCACTTAGAATATCAATTTTGTCCTTCAAATTGTTTTAATTAATTTTCTTTCCATCTTTATCTACCGGGGGAGTGGTAGGTGCCTTGTACCTATCTACTACTGCTTGCTAGACATCAAATCCCTATGCTTGCACACAAGTTTTCATCCTTTTGCTCCAGAAGGAATATTTCCAACCATCAAACAATGACGTTCGATACTTAGTGCACTTCATGATCTACCTTCCAGTGATTAGATTGTTTCTGAAGGACCTTCTCTGATACAATTGTTGGATTATTCACTAATATTGAGCAAGGGGTGAATCAATATTAGGCACTTATTACCACTTTTAATCACAATATGTAAGCATTTAAGATATACAAAATTTATTACTTATGATTGCATTCAAGATACCATAAACATATAACCACAAATACACAATACACACTAATTTTATGAGGAAACACAAATGGGAGATGCTTTCTCATATATCAGAAGATTACATTCACAGGAAGCACCGAATTCCAAAATTCTCCAGAACCAACTGGAAGGAGGCACCAACCCCATGATTTCCAGGCTCCAACCCGAAGGAAGCTACAACTCCCTAAAGTATCCAGCTCCAACTGGAAGGAGGATCCAACCCCCTAGATTATAGGCTCCAACATGAAGGAAGCTACAATTCAATTTCCTTGGCCCTTCCTTCCTCCCTTGAATATAAATAAGAGATTAAACTTGTCAATGATACTAATATATCATCATCATCAAAACGGATACAACCGCATAAAACTCATGCCAATATCTCCAAGAATATTCTCCAAATCATGTGCTATAAAATCACCATGATATGCATCAAACCATGTTCCAAGACATCCAATATGTGTCTCAAAGAATACACCATGCCTCAAAGCATATTCTAAAACCCTTAATATATGTCTTAAAGCATATTCCCAAAATGTGCCTTAAACATGTGCCAAAATATCCAAGATGTACCTTAACCATGTCCCAATACCTCCAAGATATGCCTCAAGCATATGCCAAAATTATCATGATATAACCTTCAAAACATGCATAAAGACATACCTTTAATCACGAGGAAAATATAATACATAAGACTTCATATCATCAAACCTTCCTTGTCTGTGGCCTCAAGAGATGAGCACCCTCTTCAACTTTTCTTCAGCCTCACTGGGAAACTTGTGGGGCCTTGCGTGACGAGTCCTGTGCAACCTGCAAGATCCTCGTTGGACACCCTATACCTGACCTGTGAGGGTCTTCTAAAATAGGGTTTTCTAAAACCATTCTCCAATATGCGGCTCAAATCACTCCCTCCTTCACACAACTTTGCTACTTCACTTTCGCTAAGAAATCACATCCTTGCTTGGTGATTAAACGAGAGGTTATTGATGTGTATTTAAACCCTTCCAAGTAACTTCTTTAATTGATATATGATATGACCTGTAACTTCTTGTTTGCAAACAAATTTCTCCTTTACTTGAATTTAGGTCCAACTTGTAACTTCTTTGACCTTATATCCGGGGCTTCTTAACCATACTTCAGGGCTTCATCTTTAATAGGGCATAATTTCTCAGTCTTGAGGAACCACGTGGTGTGCCACCTATCATTGGAAATGGAATAATGAGGAATATCAATTTATGATGGTTCTGAATTCATTTTCAATTTCCTTCATGTTATTTTTCTTCATTTAACTTCGTGCTTCATGACCACACCTCTGGGGCTTCTTAACCACTTAACCATATTTCCAGGGCTTCTTGTAGAATTCTTCAAAGTGTCTTCTCATGAGGGTCATGCTTAAAGCTACACCATAAGGGGACCACTTTGTAGACTTCTTCAATACACATATCACTTCTATAGGATTCCTAACTTTCTTTGGGGATTCTTCTAGGGTTGACATCAATGGAAACTAATTTTCCAACATCTTTCTGCAAAGAACCCTACTCATGATTCTAAAATGAAGAACATTGATGTTCAGTACCACTTTGTGAGAGACATGGTTGAAGAAAAAAATGTGTTGTTGGTGAAGGTAGACACTTTGAATAATGTTCTTGCATACTTGTTGATGAAGTCTATTAGTTCTGAGAAGTTCTCTTGGCGTAGAGAAGTAATGGGCATTGCTGCGTTGAATTGTTGATCTTATAAACCCCAAGCCACCTATTTGAAAAGAAAAAAATAAGTGGGAGAATGTTTGGAATGTGTTATATTCTTGCATGGATATCCCCATGTACTATTTGTATGCATTGGGTGGGATGGGAGCCCCCGACCAAAATTTTTGGGTTGTTTTTGGTCCACTTTTTGGCTTATTTTGGTTTTTTCAGCTAATAGTTTTTTGGACCGTTATAATATAATTATGGTTAAGGAACTCTGGTTTTAATATAATATAGATTAACATATTAGGGTTTTGGATGCTGTGAAATACATATTTATTGTATTGTGAGTGGTCAAGTTAATATAATGAAGAAGATAGAGATGCATCTCTAAGGTTTGTTGGTTTTCCCTATTAAGGGTTTATAGGGTAAATCACTATGTATTATGTGTATTCCATTGTTGTTCTTTCTATTTTACTTAAGAATATGTATGCATTGTTTCACTTCAGAGGTTTAAAACTTACAATATTCCTCACATGTTTGAGTGTCGACCATGCCAACTCACCATAATTCAAATATGGGGAGTTATTGGTGTGGGGAAATCCTCTAAATATTTCTAGGAACATTATGGAGGTTGTAACAAGGTTTCCAAACTCTAAACCTAACCCTGATTCTAGATATCAAAAACTTCATGAAATGGGGGGAAATGGTTCAGTGTTTCACTAGCTACTGACTAATCTATAGTATGGGCAGTAGTGTGCAAGAGATGCAAATAGAGTTGAAAGATAGAAGCATAATGTAGAGGACTATAAAAGGCCATAGGTTATCATAGATTCATAGTATGCTTGTACAACTTTGTAATATGTATTGGAATCTCTACAATATAAGAAGATGCGAGTCACAATCCTTCATTCAATGATGGTTTTCCCGTATGGATTTTGAGGGTAAATATTTGTGTTCCTTTCTAAGTGTTTTATGTTGTATTATATTCCATATGTTACAGTAGTTAAATATTGGAATGGTGTGTTTTTGTTTCTATTAAAGTATTAAAAATAAAAAATTATAGTCACGTAGTCAATCATAGGCTCACTATAATTGTTTTAAGTTTATATTTCTTTTGGTGAGCTAACTGTTGGAATATCCAATGTAGCTTATATATAAAATTAGTATTAGAGAGGGTTTATTTTGGAATTTGGTGGTTGAGCACATGTATATTATTAATCGACTCAAAAAATCCAAGTCTCCAAGAGATATGTAAACCTTAGATCTTGATATTGGAACAATAAAGGTTAATATGGAACCACAATCCTTAAAAATAGAAGAAGAGCGCCAATAAAGACTTGCAGATGAAGGAGAAGTAAATTTTTTGAGGTTGTCCTCATTTCCACTCTTGAGAAAAAAACAACCTCTTTTTAGAGAAATCAAGTCTCATGAGAATCCATAATATCATGAGGAGCCAAGGAATGAGAAGGAAGAATTTAAGCTAGAAAAAACAAACTCTAGTAACGAATATTCTCATCACTTGTTTAAAATGGAAGCAAAGATCAAGATAAATTACTACGAAGGTGAGGTAGAAACACTTAAGTTGAATTATTGATTACCAATTAGAAGTCTATTCCAATGTGCATAATGTATAAGAGGAGAAAATAGTTTTTGCTAGACTAAATCTAAAAGGCCAAGCATAGAATTAGTGGGCGAGCCACACTAAAATTGTTAACTTGGGGGGGAACCCAACAATAACTAAGTGGGAGGTATTAAAAAACATCCTTAGGTACCCATTTTAACCTGTTGGGTTTGAAGAGGACCAAGGGATCCAATAACATTATTATTGGTAGAAGCAAGGGAAAATTACACATGAGTAAACTATCAATTTTTAAGAGCAAGCCGTTATTTGGAACCTAGATGTGGTCATTAAGTATCTGGGTGGTCTTAATGATCACATAAGGATGAAAATTATTCCATTAAAATCCAATATCATTGATGAGGCATGTGTACAAGACCAATATATTGAATCCAATAAGAAAAAGGTGCAAGCGAATGGTTCAAAGTAGTCAAAATAACATGCAACTTTCAATAAGGGAGAGAAGTATAAGGGAAAAGGAAAAAAATAAGAATACTGTCATTTCACATGTTTGAAAGGACCCTAATAAAAAAAATATGACCATTGCAACAATGATGGTCACACAAAATAAAAATGTTGGAAGTTGGATGTTAATTTGAATCCCAAGAGATACAAGCAAGAGCAATACAAGAAGAGGAATCTTCTAATGGAAGCAAGATAAGAGATAAAAAGAAATTCAAATGTGGATGGAAAATTTGTCTAAACAATGGTGCAAAAGGAGGTACTTGAGTATTCTCCATCACAAAGAGGAGAAGGGATGATAAAAAAACTATGCATCAATATTCAGATCAAGAAGAACGAGCTAGACACTCTAATGAATTTTTGTTTACAATAAAATCTCATTGTAGAAGACTTTGTGAATAAATGTGTTTTGGAAATGCATGATCATGCTCATCCATACCCTTTAGGTTAGGTGAATAATGATGTAGAGTTGAAATTTACCAAGTAGTGTAATCTTTCTTTTTCTATCACTGCAAATTTTATTGATGAAACAAAAGTTGATATAGTACCTCTTGATGTTTGTAGTGTAGTGTTTGGTAGCATGTATATGTTTTATAACATCTATTGACACCAACATGTCCAAAATGATCAAATATCCACCATACCCTTCACTTGTTGTCATTTCTCACCCTGAATCCTGCATAAAGAACATCCTTAACAATCCCCATGCCATTTTCCCTCACAAAAGGAGAATGTGCATGGCCTTACTCTTCACAAAAGGTGTGTGTGCTTAAAACAGTGGATTAAAAATATAAAATCCTAAAAAATCATGCGCTCTTAAGTGGGGTTTATGAAGTATGTATGCATGTACCCTCCTAAAACCCATTCTCAACTACCTCAACCAACTTATAAGGGTATAAAAAAAGATATAATGTGGGAGGAGAGGTGAAGAACTAGCACATTGGAAGACCTATCATACTGGTATCCTAGTGTGAGAGAAATAAGAGTTGTTTGTTTACCCAAGTTTTTATGACCTTCTTCCCTTATAAAACCCTTGTTTTCTAAGTCATATATCCTTTCCATGCATTTGAGGCCTAAAACCTCCTATTTTTCCTCAATATCTTGCATCGAGAAGAGTTGGAGTCCGAATAAATATTGAGTGGCCCATGATCATAGAATCTTGGATGACGGTTACCGAAGGTACTAGTAGCAAGACATATGGTATAATTGTATATTTCTATTTTCATGAATAAAAAATAATACCTCTCTTCTTTCCCTCCCCTAAATATAATGTTCTTTTTTATCAGTTGATCTCAATTTGTGTTTAGCTATGGAACTAAATTTCCTAATTAGTTGGTTAGAGTTAGTTATTTCACTCTTTCTTTCATTTTTATCTATTAGTTTGAGGAAGGTTGTTGGCTCCCCGTGTGTAGTTCAAGGAACTTAGATTGGATCAAGGAAAAGTGGAGCTGGATCAACATGTAGGATTCATCTTCAAGTAACCACTAGGACAAGGTATGTCATCCCTCTAACCAAATGTTAGTTACGACAGGTAGTTGAAGACTAATTTTAGAGAAAGAAGTCTGTTGTTCTTTGAATTTCTCTGTATAGTTCAACCCTAGCTATTAAGATAAATTTTTCCACAACAAAACTAGTAAATCCAGTAGGGAGAACTCCTTGAGCTCTACTCATTATGGTTTCATTTGTTTCTTCCTAGTTTCTTTTAGGGTTCTTAGGTAGTTCTTACTAGGTTTACCTTTCTTACATTGCTCTAGAATAGTTTTCAAGGGATTTTTTAGGGTTTGTGTGAAGAGTTTTTCCCAACAATGAGTTTGTATGCTCATTTCCTTCATTGAAAAAGCATGCACATGCTTGATTCTCTCAATAAAGGCGCGTGCACATGCAAGTTTCACTCATAGGAAGTGTCTGTACTTCACGGGACTCAAAATTTATCATTTTCTGTAACATCTCGCTCTACTGAGCCTACTTTTATTGACATATTCTTTGAGGACACTTGTGTGCAAGTGATCTAGTTATGGTATATTATGATTTTGTTTCGATTATGGGTTATATATGATGATGAGGATGTGTTGTGACTTATTTTTATTTTGGTGTATATGTATTGGCAGATTGTATTGACGATTTTTCCTGAGTGTGCAAGACACATGACAAGTTATGGATGTTAAGAGAATCAATGAACTTCCTTGGACTCCGGATTGAGTCAGGGAGTGGATTGTGTTTGTTTGAGAATTTCATGTTACGCACATGTGACACATTATTGATTACAATATGATTTATGTATATGGATTATTGATTTACTCACATAAGGATTAAAGGGGCCATGCACATAAACTAGGAATTTAAGGGAGAGGTGTGGCAATGTCCTTGTCACAACTTACTAGCACTCCCACCATGGTCTGAACTGTAGGTTAATGATTACCTATTTCAATAGGTCCACGATGTCATGAGGGCGGATTGAGACAGTGGCTCATAGAAATTTCTAAGGGGCGCGCAATAAGGCGAATTCCTTATTCCTTAGAAGCCCTTAATCTCTCACAAGGTTGATCGAGTGGAGTGTTGACTCCAAGGATCATAAAAAATTTCAAAACCAGTCAAAGGAAAGTGGCACCCTTGGAGCACGGAGGTGAATTTTGAAGGGCACATCACATAATAAAAAACGTGAGTCAATAAATCTAGGTGGCCTAGAAAACATTGAAATGATTAGACCTTTTTAGAGTAAAATAATTAATTAGACAGTAAATTATTAATTATAAAGCCTAACAAAAGTCTAAGCCTAAGTCTAAGACTAATTCTAAGTCTAAATTTAAATAAAGGACTAAATGAATTATGACATAAGTTAAAATATTTGAGAATAATAAAACTCTAGGAAAAAGGGAATACAATTTAAAAGGTTGGATAAAATGCACATGTGTGCATGAAATTAATAAAATGGATTTTAAAAAAAATAGAAGAAATAATAATATGAGAGAATAGGAGTACACATGGAATATAATCTTGAGTCAACCTACCACTAGCCTAACTAGAAGAAGACTCATAATCCAACTCTAACTAAGATCTATTTAGGAGACACTCATTAAATGAAAATTTGGGGAACAAAGGGACAACTAAGAGAAAAAAAATAGGAACACATTGGGGAATGTGAGGGAATTTGGATTTTTAAGTAAAATAAAAATGGTAATTACTTGTGCAACTTGGGGAGAGTGTGACAAGTGTGTGGGTGAATAATCCAAATAAAATAAAATAAAAAGATAATTAATCATGCATGAGGACATGTGTCATTGGGTATTTTTCTATAAAACAAATGTGGTAGAAGGGAAATGGATCTCACTTTTCTTGGTAATGTTTTGCTGCCAAAATTTTGTGGACTATGTTTTACTTGTTAGAGTTTGGATACAAAGCTTGTGGAAAGAGTGGAAACTCTTCCTTGCAAGGCAAGCCTTGGAGCTATTAGTTGTAGGTTTCATGTGTGTGGCCCCTTTGCGGCTCGGTGGATAAGAGGGAAGAAGAGTACATTTAACGTTGGCTGGGAGGTACCAGTGAAGTCATTTGATTAACAGGTAAGAAGGGACCGAGGACATAGTGCAAAAGTGCAAGTTGGAGATCCATATCATATACCATCAAATTTCCTTGTCACGATATTTTAAGTTAGACTTTATTGTTTTATGGATTTCATTTGTGTAATTAGAAGATCCGAATGGAGGATGAATTTCCTCCGCACATTGATTATGTATGGAATTATTAATGGATTTATATTGAATTGATAATCATATATCGAATTTCTACAAGATTAGACTATGTATGACATGAGGAATTAATAGAATCATGATATAATATTTGCACACCCTCTCACATTTATTTATGTTCTTGTTTAACCCTGACACATGTAGATGAATTTTGGATACTGTGTGGGTTAATATATTCTGATTTATTAAATAATTCTTGCTAAACAATCCTTAAAAATAAAAGTTTAGTAAAAAAAAAAACGATTGCTTATTGATTCACTATTAATAATTGTACATTAATAGTTTAAATTTTATTAATGATTAATTGGATTTTTCAATATTAATATTTTTAACGATTATTTAATAGCTAAATAATGACAACTTACTATTAAGAATTGACCGTTAATAACTTGGAATTAATAATGGCTTGATATAAAATCTTATTAGTCCCTGCCAAAGCAGGACTATAGCAATGATTTTTCTATTGATTTGACATTAATTCCATTGACTAAACAGTTTGATTATAAATTTAAACAATTTTCCAAAGTATAACATTGTTATATTGAATTTTTTATTTTTATTTTTAAATTAAACATTTTTTTAAAATTATGATTGGTGAAGAACTTGAACCCCTTATTGCAGAGGTGACATCTAGAATTTAATTATGTCTTTAATATTATCAACCCCATAAGAATAAATTAACGAACTAAAATCTATAATGTAGATCCCCGCCACTGCCATTGTGTTTATATGGAGCTTCCTCACCATGCAAGATACTCTGTTTTGTTGTTTTTCTCATAAATATTCCATATCAGAGAACTGAATATTACTTTTCCATGTGTAGGAAACTAATCACTGAATAGATAGGTGCATACTTCTAGTTCGATCGAGATGCTAAGTTTTGGAGGTATTACCATAAATGGGCGGTGACAACTGTAAATTTACATATACATGAAAGTGGATGCCTTTTGCGGACTTTATGAATATATATTAAAATAGATGTTAGATGTTTTTAATGTTGATATGAATGCTTATTAATGTTGAATGCTTTAAATGTTTGTAAAATGTTTATTCAAATGTAGTGAGAAATTATTATAAATATCAAATATTGATATAGTTATTATTATTAGTCCCTGCCACACATTCAGTTACACTTTGCATCTTCTGCGATATCCAATAGATATATGTATTGCATGTGTATATGATCTTACTTGGCAGGGACTAGGCTGCCATGCAACTCTTGTTATTTATGGAAATCCTTTATGATAGTTACTATTTAATAATTGTGTAAGTAAGTAGTATGGTTATTGAATTATATGTAGATGAAGTCATCGTTGGAGTAGTGTATAATAAAACATACATATATTTTTATAATATTGAATTACAATGGTAAGAATGATGCACGTAGCGTAAAATAATGGAAAATGTTAGTTTTTCATTTTTAGAAGTTTAATCATGAATTTTATTTCACAATTGTATGACAACCCTCTTGAATATGTATGATATGTCTAAGTTCCTTATTTAATTGTTCGTCTTTTGCTTGATGGAGTAATTTCTTTATTCTTGTTAAGTAAAGTTGAATATTTTAAATTGATATCTGTTGGTTATAGATATATTCGTGTTCCTCAAAACGATCGCTAGTCGTGAGATCTTAAATGGTCAAAATTAATTGGATGAATCATGGACTTGAGCATCGATTATGTTGAAGGTCCTAACCTTGCAAGGTAGGTTGTGTGGGTAGACACTGTTATTTTTCTACCTTCATATGATATGATGACTCATGTTCCATTGTTAGATCTTTTAAAGGTTTTGAATGAACCATACTTTAGATGTGATGATAATTGATTGGTTATTGGTGATGTTGTGATGATTAGTTATAGTCGACTGTTATCATTGTATATTGACTATTTTTTTTTGTCGTTATGTTTAGTAAATATATCAAGTTAAAAAAAAATCACTACTCGTTGTTAGTCACTCATTTTTTCTTTGTGTACAGAGTGGGGTGTTACAATTTCCCCCTTTTTCCTTCCCTTTCCAATAATTTTGTTGTTCTAAGGGGTTAGGGTTTGTAAGTAGTAAGTTATTGTTGTGTTTTTATGCGTGTTCAAGTACATTTAGGGTTAACTTATAAGAAAAATATAAAAAGTATTGTCTTTGTGTTCCTCTTTAACTTCTTTATATGTTTCTAGTAGTGCCTTTCAATTGAATTTCTCCTTAAAGTTGTTTGATTGGTAGAATCACATTGTTGTAGTTTCAAAAGAGAAAAAAAATACAAATAATGTTTGTAGTGCATTGTTCTTTTGATCGTCAAAAGAGTTGTTTGTGATTAATACTTGGTGGAGACCTAGTTCATTGAAGGATAACTGTAAAGTGATTAATTTACCAATGTTCTTAAGTTTCCAATTGTAAGTCTTTCAAAACATCATTAGTTGCACTATCATTGCCTTGAGTAACCAACAACCCTTAAAATTAATGATTAGTCTTAAAATAAACTACACCTTTTTCTTTCTAGAGAAACCAACATAGTCTAAGTGTACAGCCTTGGTGTAGGATTGGAGAGTAATCTCTTCAAGGCTGCAAAACAAACTAGGAATTGATTAACAAGTGATAATCCCATTAGTAGTGAATGATAAGTGACAAGAAATCACCTCTAACACAAGTGTCAAGCACTAGGTCAAGATGGTTCAAGTTCCCAAATTATCCCCTTACATTTGGACTAGTGGGTTATGTATGTACAAGATTTTTAGTTGAAGTGGAAAATCCTCTGGGTGACACCACTTCTCCTAAATATTTGGGTATAGGACTCAGTCTTATGTTCCTTACCCATAAATAGAAGATTGGCTAATGAATTCCCCCCCTAGATATCAATCACAAAGTGGTATTCGTAATTTTCTTTCCTAGAAAACTTTGCATGGGTGAGTGCAAGTTGGAATTGATTATGGTACCCAATATAGATGCATAATCTCCATATCAGTTCCCTTGGAGGGTGCTCATATTCATGAGGGTACTTGCACCTTGGGTGATTTTTGCATGAATTTTATCGTCACTATACTCATCACCTTTGTTAGGTGGTATTGGGCCCTAATCATCTGAAGCCAACTTCTAGAAGGCTCTTTGATTAGATCTTCACTATCTTGGATCTTGGCTCTTCACTATCTTGGATCCAGGTCCTAACCACCCTAGACTGAGCTTTCTAAGAGTAGTTTTCCTATTGATCTATCCCATGAAATTTTTAGTTAGGTGCTTATTGGTTTATTATTAATCAACCTTAGGTTGTCTCTATCTTGTTGCTTTCAAATCTTTGACTCAAAGTGGATAACTGACCACTCCATTGGTTTAGAAGGACCTGAGGTATTTATCAAGAGAGTTTGGAGCCACCTCCTCAAAGCTGAAGGTTAGACAACACTGAATATCCTCCATGTGAGTTAGTATAAGAGACCCAAGTTGCATTGAACAATCCCACTAGGGAGGAGCTAGTACATGAAGATCATAGTGAGGAAGAACTATCAGTCAAAGGGTACTTAAGGAATTTGGATGGTCACATACATATCCCTACGATTGTTCTATCTGCTACTCCACGGGATGATCTATAGTCTGTTGAGATCAACGATCTTACTAATACATATTTGAAAATTTTAATTTTCCCCTCACTAGTCCTCATAACCCACTCCTTCTACGCACTTGAAACTTTAATAATCAAAGTCGCGTTCCACATACAAATACTCTTTACCAGTGGTCTACGATGGATAATTTCATTAGTAATTTAGGAGATGGGGGCACCCATACCCCCACATTAGTTGTCTCTAGTGGAGAAGTCAATCCTCCAATTACAAGTGTCCCCGTGATAAGCATATTCCCATCTATGTCTGGAGCTTGAAGTGGAGGTACCTTCCCTCTCATGATAACCCATAATAGATGAATTGTGACTCAATCCTCTACTTTGTATGGTGGCGATGCTTTATTGTTTTGGATTCCATCTATTGGAATGCCACATATTTCAACCAGTATTCCACTTGTCTTCATTAATGCAAACATATTGGTGGGGTGTTCATCTACCCCCTTCCTTGTTTTTCCATTTGAAGGAGGGCACATCCTTGCATCGATTACATTCATGGGAAGCAAAGCTAATATGACTTCTGGAATACCGATGGGAAATGCACCTTTCTTTAGGAATGGGAAACATGATGAGTGGAGCATTTCATTCATTTGTTCAAGTTCCAGTTGGCTTCTCTCAAAACCCTGGTTTCTATATGAACCCTTCATTTGTGACTGAGAGTGGTTACATTCCAGGAATTTTTTTGTGGGTACCAACCAAGGGACTCCTTCCCAGGGGGATTCTTTTGTTTTTCCTTTCTTTGGAAATGTTGGTGCCCCCTTGATGGTCATCTTGAATACTCTTGCATCGACTGTGGGGATACCAATTTGGTTGTTGTCCACTCTTAGTGTTCCAAATTATATCGTGGCTTCTCAAATAAGCACCTTATGTCAAGAGCATCAAATTGATGTTAACCATTTACCTTATTCTCCAATGAAATATTTCCCTCCTCCTATCTCATCTAGTGAAAGTATAACTCCTTGTAACCATAAGTATAAATGGAATAGAAAGAGGAAGAATAATAATAAGAAGTGAAGATAAAGGAAAAAGTCACTAGCCATTGCAAGTCATGTTGGAGATATGCAACTAGTCGTTTCAATTCATGTTGATGGAAACCAACCAACCGCTACAATTCATGCTAGGGTAAAGAAACCAAACATTGCAAGTCATACTAGATATAATCAACCTTCCATTGTGGGTCATGATAGGGGTGAGAAACCAACCAATGTAAGTCATGTTGGGGGCAGTGATATTGCTGAGAAACCTAGACGAACATGATGTAAACCTAAGTTCCCTTTTAAAATTTGCAAGGGAGATAAACTTACTTATATATGCCCTGCTATTCTAGAGCTACAAAGAGTGTGGTCCCTATCTCAAGGCTCTTCTTCGCATGAACCACCTTTGGTTTCCCATTAGCCTATTCAACCATTAGTTGATAAAGTGGTTGAACTAATGCAATATTCATCCTATCCCACTCTTCTTTTGGAGAGTGATGTGTCTACTGACCATGTTTTCTTCACATTCAGTTCAAATATTCTAAACAAGATGGACTTCCACTCACTTCAAGCATGCTCCCTCCAAGTTCTAGGATTATTTCCTTTGATTGGAATAATCTTGTTGAGCCCCACCTTCCTTCTTCTACACCCTTCCAAATAAGGGTTGAAGATTATTATTTAACATATACCGATGTATAGTAGATGGAGCCTCGACAATAATTTTATCCTACCCGACTTGGAAAACTATGGGTTCTCCCAAGCTTGGGTTATCTACTAGTTAGTTGTTGGCTTTGGACATTGAATTACCTTTGGATGAGGCTATTGAGGTTTTTGGCTTTGGACATTTAATTTCCTTCGGATGATCCTAGTTCACATGATTTTTTGGACATTGAATTTCCTTCAGATGAGTCTATCCTTGAATCCTTGACTATGGATGATAGACCATGGGAAGATATGCATAATCAATGATTATTTCTTCCTGAACTGGAGACTTTGGATGTTGACTATGAAAGAAATACTTGACCTCATCCTTGTAAGGGGCTCTATCTGAATAATTATTATGAATATGACACAAGGTCATGTGGTGCTTTGTACCATATTGTATTTTAAAGGTTTTTGTTTTAGAATTTTTGTATTATAGAGCACGAGTTGTTATTAGAGGTTTATATTGGATTTATTAACTTTTGGAGTAGTGTTGTTGATCATGTATATAGGACTTTGGAGACATTTTTGGCATTTTTTATGGAAATATTCATGGAACCGTGAGGTATGTGTTTCAATATGACATATAGCGATATTCTTTTATCGACACTTTGATATTTTATTATTAACCATCCTTTTATCGAGATTGTGCCTTAGGTTTGATCCCACCAAGTTGCGACATTAGCCTCTCTTCTCTGTTGCACATTGTAACTTGTGTGGTAGTGCCTACCCTTCATGGGTGTCCTAGTTAGCACCTTGATTTCCATTTTGGTGCCCATGATTAAGTTTTCCATAGGCTCGAGAGATCTCTTAGCCTCGCCATGAATTTTCCTTGAAGTTGCATGACTCCATCTCAATATTTTTTTGGTCATCCCTTACGGGGATCCCACATCTATGTTTTGATTTGTATCATTTCATTGCATACCACTACTTGTGATTTTGAGCCTAATGCCTAATATATCTCACCATTCACTTCTTACTACATATGCATTCTCTTCATCCACTCTCCTTTGCATTTGTAATTTTTGCATCACATAACCTTCTCCCTAGAGGAAACACAGTGATGAGTGTCCATATTTTGCACATGTTGATTGCATTTTGTCTTGCATAGGTATGTTCCATGCGCTTGGAACTAGTTTTTTTCCCTAGGAGACTTGTTTCCTCCACTGTATCATGGATTTATTTTATTATTTTTAGGATTTTATAATATGAAAAAGACACAAAAAGTCAAAAATTTTGAAAAAGAGAGAGGGGGGAAATAATTAATATCTTTTATTTTTGTGATAGTCTTTTTTAGTTATGTAATCCTTGAACTAAGCACCAAGTTTCAAGTATTCTACTTGACAAGTTGGATTTTAGTGTTTCCTTAGGAGATGGACCATGATCCTTGAGTTTTACTCCTCTGATTAGTTACTCTTCCAATCACTATGGAGAATCTCTTGATGCATGTTGCATTTTAGATTTATATCATTGTTCCTCTTTGTGTCAAATGTTTCCCAAGTCACCATTGTGTTGTGCTTATGTTCAAGGGTCATCTTTAGCTAGTGTCAGCCATTGCTAAGAACACTTGACCATTCATGTTGGCCTTCCATATTTTTAAATTGATCTCAATTACATCGATATCAATGTTCTTTACTCGTGCTATTGGGGAAGGTCCTCATTGAATTCTCATTGGTGGGTCATATATTATCCTAGATTTAGTAGCACCTAAGCCTATTTTCATTATTGGTAGGTTGCCTTGTTCTTAGCCTATGATATTTCATTTATGTTCACTAAATAAGTGGTTTCCCATGTGTTCGATGACAAGACCTCTATTCACATATTCAGATTCATGTTGTGCCTTGGTTTCCATTTTCATCATTGGTGGAATTCCTCACCTTTGTCAGTATATTTCATTATCATTTGTTTCTCATAGGGTTTCTTCCATGCACTATTTTCATCTAGCTCATGTGAGAGATGTACTTGATGGTGTGTTCCTCAATCCTTTTCCCAAGACTCTCAAATCATGATCCTGATGTTTTCTCATGTTGGATGATGGGGGATGCCTTAATGCCCTCCTTCGAATGATTTTTTTTCCATTGACACCAACTCATTTGCTATGGGAATGAAATTTAGATATTTATAATACCTTGGGGCTTGCAAAAATTAGTGGAGGGTTCCCTTGCTATTAGTAGTGGGAATACGTCAATGACCCCTGATTGATAGATTCTACATGTGTTCAACGACATCAGATTTATTTTCACTTGTTAGAATGCACTAGGTACCTTGACACCCATTATCATCATTAGTGGATTGTCTTGCATTTGTTAATGGTATACATCAATCAATGATAATCAAATGATTTATCCCATGTTCAATGTAGAACTTGGGTCATAATAGCATCTCCTATTTATATATATACATGATTTGTGCAAGACAATACCACTTACCTAGATGACATTCATAATTTTGGAGAATCAATTTGTTAATCTCATAGTTCCAATTATTCTCTTGATGTATATAGAGACATAGATCCACTTTGTATCTGCTTGTGGCTATGATATATTTTGACATGGATCCACCCTATATCTTATTCATGGCCATGATTTCTCCATTCTACATACTTTATAGATCCACAATGTACTTGATTTGGTGGCCATGCTTTTCCACACATGAGTATGGGTATTCCCACCTTAGGAAGAGAGTCATTTCATACCTTGATTTTTGTTGTAGATAATTTTTTGATCTTAACTTCAGTGGAATCCACCTTGTCCCAATTGTTAGCTTCCTCTATGATTTTGTAATGTATTTCCACCATTATCTCCCCTTCCAACCTCACACATCAGTGGAAATATATTATAGCATCTATTGACACCAACATGTACAAAATGATGAAATAGACACCATACCATTCACTTGTTATTATTTCTCACCCCAGAGCTTGCTTAAAGAGCATCCTTAGTAGTTCATATACATTTTCCCTCACAAAAAGAGAATGTATACACTCTTTCTCTTCACAAAAGGTGCATGTGCCTAAAAACGTGGATAAAAAATTAAAATCCTTGAAAATCATGTGCTCTTGAGTGGGGTTTATGGAGTTTGTACACCTATACCCTCCTAAAACATGTTCCCAACTACCTCAACCAACTTATAATGGTATGAAAAAATGTCTAATGTGGGAGGAGAGAGTTGGGTATGTGTTATATTCTTTGCTCGATTGGACCCACTGGTTAGATTGTGATAGTTAGAGTGCAATCATTTTGGAAAAGAACCTGACTTATCATTATAAGAAAAATCACATTGATGTTCAATATCACTTTGTGAGAGACATGGTTGAAGAAAATAAGGTGTTTCTAGTAAAGTTGGACACTTTGAAGAATATTGTATATTCATTGACAATTTTTTCAAACACTGAGAATTTCTCTTGGTGTAGAGAAGTAATGGACATTGTTGCCTTGAATTTTTGATCATGTATTCCTCGTGCCCCCTGTATGAAAAGAAAACAACAAGTGGAAGACTGTTGGGTGTTGGTCCTAAAGTCTGCACCTAACTGCTAAAGGGAAAATCTAGGCCACCTATCAATTTAGAATAGTTGTTTCTTTTAATTTTTGTTGGTTGGTTAGAGGGTTGTTCTACCAAGACAAAAGCATGGTTGGATTGGAAAAATGATATGGATGAGGATCCTCCTTGGCTAGTGGAACACTAATGACAGACAAATGAAATAATATAAAACAAAGGGAAACAACAAATTTCTCAATGAATAGTCTGTTGCAAGAAGTTCAATACTTAAAATATCATTTCAAGACATTAAACATGTATCAAAAATGAAATTACTCCCACAGGTTGCAATAAGAACAAATATTCACCAAGAATTAATTGTTTTCACAGGTTGCATACCAATAAAGAATTTTATACAATAGCCTAAGGAAATGAAATGTACTTTGCACAAATAAAAAATTGCATTCAAGATAAGATAAAAACACATGAAGATTTGAACGAAACACTGCCATCAAGAGTATATTCACCAGGTAGAGAGATTTAATCCATGCATAGAACGGGTCCAACCAGTCTGATGTATTGCTATCTTTCTTCTTGAAAACTCCGAACCCCTAAAACATACAAAGACTACATATTTAATAGAGTTGCAAAGGTTCTTGTCCATATAGGACTAAGACCTAACTCTAGATAACTAATTGTATAAAAAATCATTAACTTAACTAAAACATTGCATGGAGTACAACAATGTGCGCTTCACACTGGACTTAATAAAAAAGAGTGGTTCTTATCACACAAAGAAGACCACTTATTAATTCAACCTAAAGAATTATGGAACTAAACAACTGAAATTGCTTCTGTCTCTGAGACTGAACTGATGCATGAGCTGGATGAACTGTAATTGGCAGAAAAATCAGGAGTGACAAAAGGGTTCTGTGTTGAGTAATGGCATGTCTGCGAGATATTTAAGGCATGGCACATCACCCCCTACCACAGCAAGTTCTGCGCGACCTCCCGGTCTTAGGATCATTCTTAATCTCCCAGAGAGTTTGATTGACTCTTCGATTTCCCCTCAGGGAATCACTCACACCCGCAAGTCTGTATCCACGGGTCCTTCTTTGGAGCTATTCCCATGCGAAGAATCACTAAGCGCCAACTCACTCCCACATGATCTCTGATATGACCACAACCTTTACCCAAACAAGCATTTCGGCTTTCGCGACTTCGCGATTCCAGATGTGAGCCCCCTTGACTTAACAATCCCTAAAACTTGAAAAGGCCAATGACAACTTGATTCCTTCCTTGACTTTTCTCTGATGTGACCTCTGACTATGAGCTGGGGCCAAATATTTTCGGCACCCGGGATTTCGCGTATCGGCGTGTTGCTATGAAACAACTCCTTTCACCGATTTCCGAAACCACGACAACCCCTTTGCCATAGATCAACGACTCTCCACTACTCATGATCTGACGGTCCTAGTTCTTTCGAGACTTCATGAATCTGGATTTCACGACTCTCGTCTCCGAGTCACAACCTTCTCCACTTCCCAAATTTTGAAATAGTGAAATTCAAGGATGAGATCAATGACTCATGTTGATCCTAATCCAATGACCTCTATTCCTCCTGAGATTATGAGTGATGATAAAAACTCGAACTTAATCTCTCCACTGGCTTATGAGATCCAACAGTCCATAGAAAATTGATACTTCTCCTTGAAGCGACTCCACCATCCGTTCCAGCTTTTAATATTCCTCCACTGAACCCTCTGGCGTCAACTCTTATGAGCTTCCTCCCTATTGAGTAACTTCGACACTCACCTTCCATTGAAATCTTGAAGGTCCTTTCCCTCTTGAGCTTTCTGTCATAACCTCAGGGGTTTTCTTAGGATTCTTACACACACTCCTTGCAACATTCACAAATAACCTCTAGTTATTTGATCCTTCGACTCCATACACTCCTTGCAACAACAGTCTTTCAACCTTCCTCCTTGGTTGATAAAGTATAAGACCTCAATCCGCCTACGCACACCTTGCATGACTCTATGTTGTATCTGCACTTCCCCTGGTATGAGGACAACAATATCCCTCCTAATCTTTTTGAGATAAAACTTAGACCCTCGTGAATGCACACCTTGCGGATGTTCACTGCACTCTTTATAGGATCTCTCATGAAGAGAAACAATTGAAACTCATTTTTCTCTCCTCACAGATTTCATACATTCAACATGAAATCAAGAGCATTCATACACACACAACATTGAATAAATGCATAATAGAGAAACAAAACATTGTAAACATACCATTCAACACATGTAAATAGTAAACATAATAACACCATGAAATTGAGTCAAAGCATTCATATATTAACTCAAGTGTTCCTGTACATGGATTCTTCTCTGTGTTCTTTCTCTCTACAGCTCTACAAATTATTCAAATCATACAATGACACAAGCGAGGGTGTATTTTTCTATCTGTTTTCCCTCCTACAGCTCTAACTATCTAATCAGAATTAAAAACTACAACTACTTTACATTCAATACAATTAAATGCCTTCATATTCGACAGATGAGAGCAACGCTCAACATTTGTTTACAATATACAAAACATAAATGTAGATATGCTCTCCCAGCTATTACATTAATGCTTCTTCATTCAAATTAAAAACATTTTCAAAATGTGTGTTGGTGCGTTTCCAATTGTCTTTGCCTCTGCGCTTGATTCGTTGGCTGCTTACGATGCTCCTGCATCATACTCCTCTGGCTAGAAAATTCATGAACTCTTGTTCATGAGCTCCTGCAACGCATGTCCATGTCTTTAGATATCTTCTTTGCTCTCCCAACTGGCATCATTAATTGGACGTCTTTTCCATTTGACCAAATATTCAAAGTATATTTTCCTTCGGGTCTTCTTGCTAATTCTCTGGTCAATTATCTTCTCCATCTGTGGCTTTTCAGCTATAGGCATTTGTTTGAACCATTGAACTTATTTCTGATTATCTTCTGCTCCTGGTTCATCAACCCTGTAAGGATACAAATCTGCTATGTTGAATATGGGCGATATTCCTACCCTATCTGGTAATCCAATCTCATAAGCGTTTGCCTCAAACTTTCTTATGATTTTACACGGAGCAATTTTCTTCATTTTCATCTTGTTGTATGTTCCCCTTGGGAACCTTTCTTTTCTGAGATGCACCAGAACCAAATCACCTACTTTAAACTGAAGTTCTCTTCTATGTTGATCTTTTTTGCGCTTATATTCCTGATTTGAATTTTGCAATCGTTCCTTGATTTTGTAGTGGATCTCTTGTATTCCTGCTGCAAAATCTTCTGCGCCAGCACTCCTGAATTCATTCTTCTCTAAGTTCCTCAACTCAAATAATCCTCTCAACTGCATTCTGTTAGCTCCCAAAATGAAACCGTCCTTTTGGTCAAGTTTTGTGGTGGATAGCATGGCTATCGGTAGTTTCCTCAATTCATTTTTGAGTTTTTATAGCTGCAAAACTTAGGTTTTGGTTTTTGTCTTAGAAAATAATATGACCCATAAAAGTCTTCTTTTCAAAATTTTCATAATTCACTTTCAATAGCTAACGTGTGTCCAAAAGTTGAGTGTTAGCTGGGGAAAGTGGTGACTTTCAGCAGCTAAGGAGCGCCTCTCATAGGTCTGTGCGCTGTTGAAAGTGGTAAATTTCAAAATATCCAAGAATCAGTATCGCAGGTCATGCGTTGGTGAAAATCCAGACTTTCCACAGCTACGGAGCAGTTCTTTCAGGGTCGTGCATTGGTGAAAGTGCAGACTTTCCACAACTAACGGGGGTTTTCCACAGGACCTTGCGTTGGTGAAAGCGATAAGTATGAACAGATAAGGGGCGTTTTCCACGGGCCGTTGGCTGAAGAAAGCGGGAATCACGTGCGTGATATCCACATCTAAAGGCAAATGATGATATGATCATCCCACATCAGGCAAATCCAAATCATGCGCTGATGAAAGTGGGTAATGATGGAAACTCAATTCTGCACGTCAAAATAGGATTGCGATGCGAATCTGGATAAGAAACTCACGCTCCATAATCATGGCATCAGGGATGTCAAGTTCAAATTCAGTGGTGCAGGTACAGAGGATGTACTGTCGGCCTGACAACATCAAATCAAATTGTTGTTTCCATATCACACATCGTTCATGGAGGTCTGTTAAAGTTTCAAATGTTTTAAAACAGGGATGACTCCTGAAGTGCTTTCAACAGCGCAGAACCTCGGCTCGACCAGCAGTTGCAGGGGTTACAAATTGTCGGGATCTTCGAGTTATAGAATGGTGAGGAAACGCAATGGTTCTCTACTCAGAAGAGAGTTGGATAGCCTGTCCTTTTTACAGACACACCCCGAAGTCCAGAGACATTTTTCAAACGCAGGGTGTATTGAATTCATTGAGAGGTTGCAAATTGGTTGCCACCAGTCTACAGCAGAAGCTTTTTCTAAGACTTTCGATGGGAACAAAGCTCGTGTTGGGTCCATGGAAATTGTGGTAGATGAAGTTGCCATTGCTGCAGCAACAAGCCTACCAAGAACCGGTTAGAGCTGGTTTAAAACCAGTGCTCCCAAAAATTTGGATTTCAGAGCTTATTTGAAAGAGGGGTACAAGCACAAGGCATGGAAAAAAGGTATGTTGGTTTCTTATCTAGAAGAAGAATGGTAGGAGTTGTTCAAAGGCATCCAACTGTACATTACCTCGGAGGGTAGGTATGATAAACTTATGATGTATCACTTCAAACTCCTGGACCATTTCACAGGCAAGACTCCCCTCAATTTACCTTTTTTCCTACATAAAAGTTTGACTAAGGTTTGCAAGAAGATTAGGGCTCAACCCTTGAGCATGAAAAGTACTCTGTGCCACTTCGGTCTCATAAAATTGATTATCTTGGAGGAATTAAAACAGCAAGGAAGGAGCTGGGAGCATTTTTTATTCTGGGAGGGTTTTGAAACACAGAATCAGCTTGCAAATGAACAGGGGAAGGGTTCAAAGAAACAATCGTCTCCTCAAAGCAGTTCAAGAAAAAGAAGGACCCTGCCAGGACCTCCAAAAGATAGAATTTCTGGAGTGAAGCCCCACAGGTTGAAGAGAAGGTTAAACTTTGAGCAGACCACAGAGCAAACCAAAGAGCGTCATACAGAGCAGAGTGCAGGGAAAGGAACCAATATATTAAACTTTCCCTATTCAAACTCAAAATCAGAGCAGCAAGATCAATGCCCTGTCACCAAGAGTCCTGAGCAGTCAACTGAGTGTGCACAAAACTATGAGACCTTCACTCATACAGAAGAGGGAGAAACATCAAAAATCTCCAAGTCAAAGAAGTCTCAGAAAATCAAGCATCTGAAAGAGGTAATCGCTCAGCAAGAGGTTTTAGAACGGGTAATCAAAGAAAGGTATAAGAAGTTGTTTGAGAACTTCGAAAAAACCAATGTTGCATTTGAGAGATTGTCTAGGGAAAGTGTTAAAGAGAAGAAAAGAAAGAAAAAACTCACCAAAGATTACAATAGCCTGTGGTGGCTTGCCAAACGCCTTAAAAGGTAGATAAGAAGGTTGAAACAAAAACAAAAGCAAAAAACCCATCCAGATCTGAAGGTACTCGCTCAAGTCGTCGTTAATATGCAAGGTGAGAAATCGGAGACACACTGAGTTTTGATGAAATCAAAATTTTGGAGGTGAAAACTCGTTTTGAGCGCAATCAGGGCTTTCACCAGCGCAAAGTGATATTTTATGACCCGTTAGCTGTTGAAAGTGGCGACTTTCAACAGCTAACCCGCGAAATATTAAACGAGTTAGTTGTTGAAAGAAGGAAGAGTAATTTTTGAAGCCAAGGACAGAACAGTTCATTCCAAACAGGTTTTGAAGGAGTTCCAGCGTATCAAGTGACTACCAAATCGCATTCGAAGGATTCAGCATCAGAGGTTCGAGAGAATTTTGGCAACCACATGCAAAAACAACTTCCTCAAAAATCGACCATGAACGTTGGAGAAATCCAACTGTCAAAACAGGTGTCCTGCCATGCTTCATTACATTGCAGATCCCAGGAGCTGAAGGATGCATATGGCGAATTTTGGAGACTAAAGACAGTTCGAGTTCTAAGTTTAGTTGTTAAGACTTTATTTTCAAGTTGTTGAATTAGATTTGAATTACTTTTATTAAATACAGATCCATGTTTTTAGGATCTGTAAAACTGTTTGTAAGAGGCTATAAATGCCTGCTTTTGATATGAAACAAGGGTTCAAACTGGGAGATATTTTATGCCATTGTATAGACTCTTTTTGCAGAAATAAAGTGGAGTTTCCTTTCGTTTGAAATACCAGAATTGTCCATATTTCATTTTCTGAACTTTACTTTCAGTTTATTTTAGTTCATAAAGACTGTTACCTCTTTATTGAACTCATAGGCTTGAAATTAAAGGATTCTTTGTTGTCTTTTATTAGGCCCTACTTTCAATTGTATTGGCAAATCAAGAATAGCATTCTCCATCATCTCTTTAAATTATCTGATCTGGTTATTGTCTACTGAAAGCACTGTATCTTTAGATGTGTGATAAGATGTTTCTTATACAAATCATTGAAGACCCCATTGTCCCAAACACATAAAAACCATTATTTCTAAGTTACCAAGCATCCTTAGCCTACAACCCTAAGGAGTTTCTTGGAGTGATAACAAATTGGCACCATTGTCGGGGAGAGGAGATTGAAGATCAACTTCTCTGGGAGACGACAAGATCCAACTTTGATGATAGACAAAGTCTGGACATCATTTGGTTGTAATCATCTATCTGGCGACTCCATGAAGGACGAATTCGGTGGCGACTCCACAAATTAATCATGGCTCCTAAGAGGATCAGTACTAGGGTGAATCCTCAAGAATCACCGATCGCACCAGTGTCCAATCCAAAATCAATCCTCAGGAAGGGAAAGATGATTCAAGGTCAAACTTCAGATCAAAAAGGTAATCCTCTTTTCAATTATGGAAAATCTACTGCAGAAAAAGTTGACTTCTTTTCAGAAAACACTAATGATAAAACAGCTGTAGATACTGTAGAAGGACAAACTCTTTTTAATCAACAGAAAAATCTTAGTGATAAAAAATCGATAGACTATAATTTGATTGAAAAAACTTTAGAAAGAAGCCACAGTTCTTCTTCCCTTGAATCTTTCCATTCTCAGCAACAAGAAGACCATTTGAACATTTATACTAACCTCCTTGCCGTTGAACATCTCCTCCAAGAGCTATCTGCTAAGGGTGAAGAAAATTTAGCTGGCCATCTTGCAAATTTTTACAGAGCCTCTTATCAGACCTCTTTCCCATTGGAAGATTCACCTCTTTCACATTCCTCCAGTATTGAAGACTTGAAGAAGAAACTATCATTTTCCCCACCTATGACAGTCATGGCTGCACCACCTCCTCCTTTGACTAAGATGCAACAAATCCTAGCTGCTAGGTATGCACCACTCGTATTGCCTAACCCAGTAGCAGCTATGCCAATGGGAGACTATCAGAAATGTATGCCTAAATTCACAGGCGAAGGTGATGTGTCTGTTGAAGAACATATTAGACTTTTTACAGTTATGCAGAGAACCTTAATATTGAACAAGAAGATGTTTGGACATGAGTCTTTTTCCAAAGCCTAGATGGTCATGCTAGGAAATGGTTTAAAGAACTCCCTGCTAGTTCCATTGCTGGAATCGAACAATTGGATGAGACATTTATGAAACTTTGGGGTGACAGAAGAGATTTTGTCTACTACATCACAGAATTTGGCAACTTGAGGAAACAAAGTAATGAATCAGTCTCTGATTTCACCAAGAGGTTTAACCGAATGTATGGCAAAATACCAGCTGAGATAAAACCATCAGATGCTTCTGCCAAGATCACCTATTCTGATGCCTTTGATTCAGATTTCTGTTTTTTGTTGAGAGAAAGGAGGTCACCAACATTACCCCTCATGCAAGATGCTTCCCTTGAGGTGGAATCAAACATTCTATCCTCCCAGAAGCGAAAAGGAGAATCTGATAGGAGAAGATCAAAGAATGAAGCCTCATCTTCATCACATGCTGATCCAAAACTTGATAAAATGGCCAAAATGTTAGAGTCTCTAACCTCTGAGATATATAAGCTCAAGATCAAAAATAAACAGCCTGTGAAAGGTAGAAGCACTTATGATCCTGCAGGCAGAAATCCTAATCTAAATCCCAACAGCTTCAGAAGGAATAATCAGCCAACTCAGATCTTGCAGAGAGAAAAGAATTCTAATGAAGATCAGAGGATAAAGGTCCCTCTTCAGAATGTTGTGATGGACGATGACAATGGTGATGATCAAGAAGATGGAGAAGGTGACATTCATTGTGTTGGAGAAGAGATAGGGAAGTCTTATCTAACACAACAAGATTATGAGGAATCATTAATGACTGAACAGACAGAAGATGATCTTCTTGGTGATGGCATTTTTACAACAGAAGATAAAAATAGATATAACCTCCGATCCAAATCTAATGCTGCTCAACAAGATGCACCAGCCTCTCCTGAAAAGCCTACTGCCCTTGTTAAGAAAAAGGATCAGACATCAGAAGATCATCAAGCAAATTCTTCAAAGGTGAAAGCATCAACTCCTCCCAAGAAAGTTGTTGCCCCTATTAACCATCAAACTACAGAAAGTCAGCCTCATGTCGAACAACAAAGAAATCAGGAAGCCCCTCCAAATCAGGTAAAGGTTTCTGATAAAACTGTTGATAAGGTTCCATATTCTTTTAATTTTGAGGCTGAAATACAAAAGATTAAGATTCCTATTCCTCTTGTTGAGCTGATGAAAAATGAGATGTTTAAAAGGGATATCCTCAAAAATTTAGATCCCCAGTCTGTATCCCTTTCTGCTGATATCCTCAACATTTATGATGATAAGCCAACCATCACTCTGGGCCAAATGGTAGAAGACAGAGATGAAAGTTGTCCTCCCTTTTACATCTCTTTAAATATTCATGAAAAAACACTGCACAATTGTTTGTTGGACTCTGGTGCTTCGCACAATTTGATGCCAAAAGCTGTCATGGATGAGCTTGGGTTGGAGATCACCAAGTCTTATCATGACCTTTTCTCCTTTGATTCTCGAAAAGTCAAATGTCTTGGGATGATTAAGGATTTGGCTGTGACCTTGACTCAAGCATCAATGAAGACAATGGTGATGGATATAGTGGTGGCTGACATACCTCCAAAATTTGGATGCTTACTATCAAGATCGTGGATGAAGAGATTAGGTGGCACTCTTCAAATGGATCTCTCTTACGCTACTATCCCTGTTTTCAGAGGGGTGAACAGAAGGCTTTATAGGGAATCTCAGTTGGCATATGTTATCAGTGACGAGAAAAATCCATCCAATCATCCTATCTATTCGATTGACACGGATATGGGATCTTGTATCTTGCAAATTGATGATTCACTGCCTAATACATTGCTACTCAGAAAGCCCACAGATCAGATCACATTTCAGCCCACAGAAACAACAGAAGATGATCTCTGGACCATGTTATTTGACGGTGCTTGCACTAGGGAGTCAGCTGGAGCAAGAGTGGTATTCATTTCTCCCTCTAAGAAAACTTCGCATTTGTCCTTTAAACTCGATTTCAAAGTGACTAATAACATTGTTGAGTATGAAGCACTACTTTTGGGGCTGAACGCAGCCAAGGAGAAAGGCATTAAAAAATTGCAGGTGTTTGGAGATGCAGATTTGATTATTCAGCAGGTGAATAAGTCCTTTCAAGCCAAGCATGTCAGACTGAAGGCATATAGAGACGAAGTGTTGAAGGCAATTCAAAATTTTGCATATTTTAAAATTGCATTTGTACCTAGAGCAATGAATGAATTGGCTGATTCATTGGCGGTGTCTGCTTGTGCATTCATACCCCCTTTGCCTCATAAATTAACTTACGAAATTCAAGTTAAATATAGGCCCTCTCTCCCTGATAATGTAAAATTTTGGAAGGTTTTTGAAGATGATGTTGAACTCACTAGATTCCTTGCAGTGATAGATGAGTTTGCAGATCTGCAGATTGATCAGGAGAATGAACATGACCATGAAGTTGATGAGCCAAAGTTCAAAAGTAAAATCGCAGCACATGAAATAGTTCAGTTGTCCACCAACAGAATTCCAAAAGTTTTGGTCCCGTTGGAAAGGTTGTTCGATAACAACGATGTGGCTGTCAAATTGCAAAGTGTGGAAAAAGAGTCAGATGTTTTGTAGTATAATGTGGTCAGTGAGCAAGATCCTAAACATGTCAACTTGGCCTCACATTTGACTGAAAAACAAAGGGCTGATTATGGAGAATTGCTAAAGGAATTTGCAGACATCTTTGCTTGGCAGTATGATGACTTGAACACTTTTGACACAGAAGTGATTCAACATAAGATTCCCTTGAATAAAGACACCAAACCATTCAGGTAGAAGCTTAGATCCTTCAACCCTTTTTTGCTGCCTACAATGGAAAAGGAAATTAAGAAATTGTTGGATGCCCGCATTATCATTCCTCTCAGGTATTCAGAATGGATTACGAATATTGTACTGGTTAGGAAGAAGAATGGGGAGATCAGACTCTGCGTAGACTTCAGAAATTTGAACAAGTGTTCTAGGAAGGACAACTACCCTCTACCTAAAATGGAGCATATTCTGCAGAAGGCGTCAGGATCGAAGGTGATGTCTTTCATTGATGGGTTTTCCGGATACAACCAGATTGTTGTCCATCCGAAAGACAAAGAAAAAACTGCTTTTACCACTCCATGGGATACGTTTATGTACGAGAAAATGCCCTTTGGATTGATGAATGCAGGAGCGACATTCCAAAGGGAAATGGACATTGCTTTTGTTAGGGAGAAAGATAAATTTGTTCTGATTTATATTGATGATATCACTGTTTTCTCAAGCAGCCACGAACTTCATTTGTAGCACTTAAGAAGGACATTTCTGAAATGTCGAAGGTATGGCATCTCTCTTAATCCAAAAAAATCAAATTTTGCACTTAAGGAGGGGAAATTACTTGGGCATATTGTTTCAGCTGATGGGGTTAAGATTGACCCAAAGAGGGTAGAAGCAATTAAAAATCTGTCTCTTCCTAGATCAAAGATAGACATTCAGTCTTTCCTTGGGACTATTAATTTTGTCAGAAGGTTTATAGTGAATTTTTCTGAACTCACAAAGCATATCACTGCTATGTTGAGGAAAGACTCTGAGGTAAAGTGGACTGAAGCAGCCAGACATTCATTCAATGACATCAAGGAAGCCATCACAACAGCCCCTGTTTTGATCAGTCCCGATTTCTCCAAGGTATTTTACATTTTTTCATTTGCTTCCACTGATACGATCCCAGCAGTACTCTTGCAGAAGAATGTTGATGATCAAGAGCAACCGGTTGCCTTCTTTAGTAAGGTATTGAGGGACGCAGAGGTAAAGTATGAGTTTTTGGAGAAACAAGCATATGCACTTGTCAAGTCACTGAAAGCTTTTAGGGTCTACATTCTTCAGGCAAAGGTAATAGCTTTTGTTCCCTCCAGTTCAGTTAAAGATGTTTTTGTCCAACCCGAAATTGATGGCAAAACGAGTAAGTGGATAGCAATATTGATTGAATTCGATGTTGAAATAAAACCAGCAAAACTAGTGAAAGGCTAGGGCCTTGCCAGACTCCTGGCAGAGGAAAATTGCAGGCTGCTTGACATAAATCTGATGAGTATTGATGCGGAAAATGTTTTTTCTTCAAAGAACAAAGAAGGTGAGGGAATGCAGGTTTCAGCTCATTTAGCTAATTGCAAATGGTACAGTCATATTATTCAGTTTTTGCAAACTTTATCAGTCCCATCAGATTTGACAAATACTCAAAGAAAGGCTTTGAAGCTCAAAGCTATAAATTTTTGCATCAATGATAACTTGTTGTTCTGGAAGAATCCCATTGGTTTATTGTTGAGGTGTGTAAACCAAGAGGAGGCAGCTAAAGTCATGAGTGAACTTCATAATAGTGAATGCGGAGGACATCACTATTGGAAAACCACAACACACAAAATCTTGAGATCTGGTTATTACTAGCCATCCTTATTTTCAGATGTATATGAGTTTGTGAAAACATGTGACAAATGTCAGAGATTTGAAGGTAAACAACAACTGAAGTCCCTTCCTCTCAAACCTATAGTGGTCACAGGGCCTTTCCAGCAATGGGGCCTATATTTCATAGGTGAAATTCATCCTCCTTCTAGTGGTTAGCATCGGTGGATCCTGGTTGCCACCGATTACTTTACAAAGTGGATTGAGGCTATTACCACCCAGAACGCCAATCATACTGTCATCATAAACTTTCTGCAGAAAAACATATTTGCTAGATTTGGCTGTCCCAAGAGATTGGTCACTGATAATGTTGTTGCATTCAAAGATAAACACTTGGTGAAATTGTGTGAAGAGCTGGGAATTTAGCTGGTACATTCCACATCTTACTATCCGCAAGGGAATGGTTTAGCTGAGTCATCCAACAAGAGTTTAGTCAGAATCATAAAGAAGTTGCTTGAAAAAAATTCCAGAGGTTGGGATTCCAAACTGGAGTTTGCCTTGTGGGCTGACAGGGTAACATGTAAGAAATCAATCGGTACATCTCCTTTCAAGTTGGTATATGGTACTGAGGCCATATTTCCTATTCAACTTGCATTGCCAGTTGCAAAGTTCCTACAAGAAACTGATTCCGAACCAAGTGATTTGACCAGGAGAATTCATAATTTGGTAGAACTATAGCAGGATAGAGAGCAGCTCTTGGAAAAAACAGAATTGCATCAAGAAAGAATCAAGCAAACTTTCGACAAAAAATTCAAATCAGATGTCTTCAAAACAGGGGATTTGGTCTTAAAGTGGGATACAGTAAGGCAAGAGAAGGGGAAACACGGAAAATTTGAGGCTCTCTGGACAGGTCCTTTTGTCATAACAGCGGTGCAGTAGAACAATACCTTTGTTCTCCAAACTCTTTCAGGCAAGCCAGTATCAGGTGGCCCTTTCAACGGGCGCTTCCTAAAGATCTATTTCTCATAAGGCTTCCTTTGAAGCCAGGTTCTTCTTGTACATATTTTCTTTTTCAGTTCTGTTTTCTTTATTTCTGTCATTCAAATAACTCCATGCCCTATGGTACTAGCAACTATTTTTGAAGTTTTTGTTTCAAGTTGTAATAAGGCTACTGAGTCTAGCTAGGTTCTTGGTCACCTCACAGGGAGATGCCCATCCCAGTTGGAGCCAAATGTTATCTCTCAAAATGAAACCATCCTTTTGGTCACGTTTTGTGGTGGATAGCATGGCTATCGGTAGTTTCCTCAATTCATTTTTGAGTTTTTATAGCTACAAAACTTAGTTTTTGGTTTTTGTCTTAGAAAATAATATGACCCATAAAAGTCTTCTTTTCAAAATTTTCATAATTCACTTTCAACAGCTAACGTGTGTCCAAAATTTGAGTGTTAGCTGGGGAAAGTGGTGACTTTCAGCAGCTAAGGAGTGCCTCTCATAGGTCTGTGCACTGTTGAGAGTGGTGAATTTCAAAATATCCAAGAATCAGTATTGTGGGTCGTGCACTGGTGAAAGTGCAGACTTTCCACAGCTACGGAGCAGTTCTTTCAGGTTCGTGCGTTGGTGAAAGTGCAGAATTTCCACAACTAACGGGGGTTTTCCATAGGACCTTGCGCTGTTGAAAGCGGTAAGTATGAACAGATAAGGGGCGTTTTCCACGGGCCGTTGGCTGAAGAAAGCGGGAATCATGTGCGTGATATCCACGTCTAAAGGCAAATGATGATATGATCATCCCACGTCAGGCAAATCCAAATCATGCGCTGATGAAAGTGGGTAATGATGGAAACTCAATTTTGCACGTCAAAATAGGATTGCGATGCGAATCCGGCTCAGAAACTCACGCTCCATAATCATGGCATCAGGGATGTCAAGTTCGAATTCAGTGGTGCAGGTATAGAGGATGTACTATCGGCCTGACAACATCAAATCAAATCGTTGTTTCCATATCACACATCGTTCATGGAGGTCTATTAAAGTTTCAAATGTTTTAAACCAGAGCCGACTCCCGAAGTGCTTTCAACAACGCAGAACCTCGGCTCAACCAGCAGTTGCAGGGGTTACAAATTGTCGGGATCTTCGAGTTATAGAATGGTGAGGAAACGCATTGGTGCTCTACTCAGGAGAGAGCTGGATAGCCTGTCCTTTTTACAGACACACCCCGAAGTCCAGAGACATTTTTCAAACGCAGGGTGTATTGAATTCGTTGAGAGGTTGCAAATTGGTTGCCACCAGTCTACAGCAAAATCTTTTGCTAAGACTTTCGATGGGAACAAAGCTCGTGTTGGGTCCATGGAAATTGTGGTAGATGAAGCTGCCATTGTTGTAGAAACAAGCCTACCAAGAACAGGTCAGAGCTGGTTTAAAACCACTGCTCCCAAAAATTTGGATTTCAGAGCTTACTTGAAAGAGGGGTACAAGCACAAGGCATGGAAAAAAGGTATGATGGTTTCTTATCTAGAAGAAGAATGCCAGGAGTTGTTCAAAGGCATCCAATTGTACATTACCTCGGAGGGCAGGTATGATAAACTTATGATGTGTCACTTCAAACTCCTGGACCATTTCACAGGCAAGACTCCCCTCAATTTACCTTTTTTCCTACATAAAAGTTTGACTAAGGTTTGCAAGAAGATTAGGGCTCAACCCTTGAGCATGAAAAGTACTTTGTGCCACTTCGGTCTCATAAAATTGATTATCCTAGAGGAATTAAAACATCAAGGAAGGAGCTAGGAGCATTTTTTTATTCTGGGAGGGTTTTGAAACACAAAATCAGCTTGCAAATGAACAGGGGAAGGGTTCAAAGAAACAATCGTCTCCTCAAAGCAGTTCAAGAAAAAGAAGGACCCTACCAGGACCTCCAGAAGATAGAATTTCTAGAGTGAAGCCCCACAGGTTGAAGAGAAGGTTAAACTTTGAGCAGACCACGGAGAAAACCACAGAGCATCATACAGAGCAGAGTACAGGGAAAGGAACCAATATATTAAACTTGCCCTATTCAGACTCAGAATCAGAGCAGCAAGATCAATGCCCTGTCACCAAGAGTCCTGAGCAGTCAACTGAGTGTGCACAAAACTATGATACCTTCACTCATACAGAAGAAGGAGAAACATCAAAAAGATCCAAGTCAAAGAAGTCTCAGAAAATCAAGCATCTGAAAGAGGTAATCGCTCAGCAAGAGGTTTTGGAATGGGTAATCAAAGAAAGGTATAAGAAGTTGTCTGAGAACTTCAAAAAAACCAATGCTGCATTTGAGAGATTGTCTAGGGAAAGTGTTAAAGAGAAGAAAAGAAAGAAAAAACTCACCAAAGATTACAATAGCATGTGGTGGCTTGCCAAACGCCTTAAAAGGCAGATAAGAAGGTTGAAACAAAAACAAAAGCAAAAAACCCATCCAGATCTGAAGGTACTCGCTCAAGCCATCGTTAATATGCAAGGTGAGAAATCGGAGACACACTGAGTTTTGATGAAATCAAAATTTTGGAGGTGAAAACTCGTTTTGAGCGCAATCAGGGCTTTCACCAACACAAAGCAATATTTTATGACCCGTTAGCTGTTGAAAGTGGCAACTTTCAATAGCTAACCCGCGAAATATTAAACGAGTTAGTTGTTGAAAGCTGGAAAAGTAATTTTTGAAGCCAAGGACAGAACAGTTCATTCCAAACAGGTTTTGAAGGAGTTCCAACGTATCAAGTGACTACCAAATCGCATGTGAAGGATTCAGCATTAGAGGTTCGAGAGAATTTTGGCAACCACATGCAAAAACAACTTCCTCAAAAATCGACCATGAACGTTGGAGAAATCCAACTGTCAAAACAGGTGTCCTGCCATGCTTCATTACATTGCAGATCCCAGGAGCTTAAGGATGCA
This sequence comes from Picea engelmannii, assembly GCA_009831015.1. Taxonomy (NCBI): domain Eukaryota; kingdom Viridiplantae; phylum Streptophyta; class Pinopsida; order Pinales; family Pinaceae; genus Picea; species Picea engelmannii. Next base: position 54,858 of record ML782253.1, read on the forward strand.
GATGGTGAATTTTGGAGACTAAAGACAGTTTGAGTTCTAAGTTTAGTTGTTAAGACTTTATTTTCAAGTTGTTGAATTAGATTTGAATTACTTTTATTAAATACAGATCCATGTTTTTAGGATCTGTAAAATTGTTTGTAAGAGGCTATAAATGCCTACTTTTGATATGAAACAAGGGTTCAAACTGGGAGATATTTTATGCCATTGTATAGACTCTTTTTGCAGAAATAAAGTGGAGTTTCCTTTCGTTTGCAATACCAGAATTGTCCATATTTCATTTTATGAACTTTACTTTCAGTTTATTTTAGTTCATAAAGACTCTTACCTCTTTATTGAACTCATAGGCTTGAAATTAAAGGATTCTTTGTTGTCTTGTATTAGGCCCTACTTTCAATTGTATTGGCAAATCAAGAATAGCATTCTCCATCATCTCTTTAAATTATCTGATCTGGTTATTGTCTACTGAAAGCACTGTATCTTTAGATGTGTGATAAGATGTTTCTTATACAAATCATTGAAGACCCCATTGTCCCAAACACATAAAAACCATTATTTGTAAGTTACCAAGCATCCTTAGCCTACAACCCTAAGGAGTTTCTTGTAGTGATAACACATTCCATACATAATATGGAATGGGATTTTTCCTGTACTCCTGTTTGGTGAATCGTTATATGAAAATTCCACTTGCGACAGAATCTGATCCTGCTGACTATGATGTTCAGCTACCAAACTCCTTAACAAGTCCCCCAAACTTTTGTTTACTACCTCATTTTATCCATTCGTCTGAGGTTGATATGTCAAGCTAAAGGATAAATTATTCCCCAACTTCTTCCATAGGGTCCTCCAAAAATGACCAACAAACTTGGCATCCCTGTCTGATACAATACTCCTGAGTAAGTCGTGAAGTCTAACAACTTCTTTGAAAAACATGTTTGCAATGTGAGTTGTGTCACTGGTTTTCTGACATGGAATGAAATGTGCCATTTTGGAAAATACGTCGACTACCAAAAATATTGAGTCACAACCTCTTTGCGTCCTTGGCAATCCTAACACAAAATCCATACTTACTGCATCCCACTGCCTCTCTGGTACTGGCAATGGCTGATACAAACCTGTATTCCATCTTTTCCCATTTGCGTGTTGACAAATTCTGCACTTGTTCACGAACTTCTTGACATCTGTTCTCATCCCTGGCCAATAATATGAGCTATTTAGTTACGCAGAAGTCTTGTCATGGCCGAAATGTCCAGCCAATCCTCCACTATGTTTTTCCTTCAAGAGATTCTCTCTCATAGAGCATTTCGGTACACACAACTAATTACCCCTGAACATTAGTCCATCCTGAATCATATATTCAATCCATTGGCTCCTATCTCTGAGAACTAGATTCTCACATGCTTCATAGTCTTCTTTGAAATCTGCATCATCTCTGTACATTTCCTTGAGTTTATCAAAACCTAAGGTCTTTACTCTGAACTCCTGCAGAATCAAACACTTCCTGCTCAAAGCATCAACAACTTTGTTAGCAGTTCCAGAAATATGCTTTATAACAAAAGTAAAATTATGCATGTATTCAACCCATTTCGCATGTTTCTGGTTCAATTTTTCTTGTCGAGTTATGAATTGTAAAGCATGGTTGTCGCTATACAATACAAACTCTTTCAGAACCAAGTAATGTCTCCATTTTTTTTTAACGCCTGTATGACTGCATAAAATTCCTTGTCATACGTTGAATATTTTAGCTTAGACTCATTCAGTTTTTCACTGAAGTATGCAATCAGCCTGTTGTCTTGGCTTAAGACCACTCCAATTGCGAATCCACTAGCATCACATCTCACTTGAAATGTCTTGCTGAAATATGGTAGAACCAGAACTGGTTGTCCAGTTATCTTCTCTTTCAGTAGCTTGAAACTCTTCTCTGCTTCCTCTGTCCAATGAAAAGATTTGTGTCTTTTCTTGACTATATCCATCATCGGTGCACATATTTTACTGAATTTTATGATGAACTTCCTGTAAAAACTAGACAATCCATGGAAGCTTCGAACTTCAAAGATACTCTTCGGCGATGGCCAATCTCTAATTGCTCTTACCTTTTCAGGATCCATTTTTAACTCATTCGCAGAGATTATGAATCCCAAGTAAATGAGTTCCATCTTCATGAAAGACGACTTCTTCAGATTTATCATAAACTTCTCTTGCTGCAATCTCCTCATTACTGTAGTTAAATGCTTCAGGTTTTCTTCCTCAGTCTTACTGAAGATCAATATATCATCAAGATACATGATTACAAACTTACCAATGAAATCATTTAAGACTTCGTTCATCAGCCTCATAAAATTACTTGGCGCGTTTGTCAAACCAAAAGGCATGACAATTCATTCATACAACCCTTCATTCGTCTTGAGTGATGTCTTCCATTCATCACCTTCCCTCATTCTAATTTGATGATATCCACTTTTCAAATCAATCTTTGAAAAAAACTTTGCTCCACTCAAGAAATCCATCAAGTCATCCATCCTCGGTAAAGGAAATATGTACCTGATGGTGATTTTGTTTATAGCTCTTGAGTTAGTACACATTCTCCACCCACCATCTTTCTTTGGGATTAACACTGTAGGTACAATGCATGGACTCAAACTTTCTCTAACCAATCCTTTGTCCATCAAATCATAGACTTGCTTCTTAACTTCTGCATTCTCCTGCGACATCAATATGTACGTTGCTTTGTTTAGTAAACTCGCTCCAGGTATAAGATCAATATGATGACTTATGTTCTTGATGGGCGGCAACAAACAAGGTAATTCGTCCACCACTATATCAGCAAACTCCTCCAACAATTCTTGAATTTCCTCAGGTAGATCATCTATCTTGGTACTGGTCAAGACGACTCTAGGTTTTCTTACCACCGCAAATTGCATTTCTTCATCTTTCTTGACTTCATCAAGAAGATACTTCCCACTCATGAGAAGTATAGTATTGTTGGCTTCTGCTTTCACCTCCTTGTCTTTAATTGGCAGCAACATATGCATTCTACCATTATTCTCCAAGGTATATGTGTTCTTTCTCCCATCATGAACAACATTCCTGTCATATTTCCATGGTCTTCCCAACAAAAGATGAAAGACATCCACGGGAATAACATCACACAAAATTTCATCCTTATATCCCCCTATTTTAAAATCAACTAAACATTGTTTAGTGAAAGTTACCTGATGTCCTTTTTGTAACCACGAGACTTTGTATAGGCTTGGATGTGCAAATGTCTCCAATTCTAGCTTCTCCACCATCTCTGTGGATACTAGATTATCTATGCTCTCACTATCCACTATTACCTTGCACACCCTATCCTTGGTTTTGAAAGCAATTCTGAACAAACTGTATCTTTGGACTGGATTCTCTATCTCTTTCTCTGGTTTCAAGAGAATTTTCCGCATCATTAAGGATCTTCCTCCTTCTGCATCTTCTGCCTCAACATTTTTCTTTTGTGATTCTGAAATGTGAGCTTCTCCTCCATCTCTTTTTTTGTCGGGACATTCAAAATATTTATGTCTGATCTTTCCATAGACAAAACATTTTATCTCACCTCCTCTGCCTCTTCCTCTTCCTCTTGCTCACAGAAAAGTATTTCTATTGTCATACTGTCCTCCCTGTGAACTTCCTCCTCTTTCAGGGTGAGTATGAGGTTTCTTCTATTCTTCCTTTGGCTTCTAAGTTTTGTCCTAGGGAACTGCTTTGCCTCTGCTCTGACTTCGACCTCAACCTCTTATACCTTGCTTTCAGGCTAATTTATCTTTAGCCTTCAGAGCCATTTGATAAGCATCTTTGACATTCCTGATTGCGATCATGCTCATCTCATCATGAATGTCATATCTCAAACTATTCATATATCTAGCAACCTTTTCATCATCACTTTCACGATGACCAACCCTGATGTTGAGCTTGTAAAATTCCTCTTGTATTCTTTCACTGTCATCCCTTTCTGTCTCAAGTTTTTCATTCTTTGAAACATATTGATTTGGTAATCTCTGGTTATAAAATTAGCTTTCATCTTCGCAACCATCCTATCCCAGCTTTTGATTCTTTGTTTGCCTTTGCAATGCCTGTCAGCCTGCAGTTCATCCCACCATAGTGTTGCATGCCCTTTAAGTCTAGTGACATCATGTTTAACTTTCTTATCTTCATCGACATCCTCATAGTCAAATTATTTATCCAGGTCCCTAAACCAATCTAGCAACTCTTCAATGTCTAAGTTTCCTTCATACATCAACATGTCCATCTTTGCTCTGGCTCCAATTCTTGCAACAAATCTGAATAGACGTTCTTCTGCAACGTCCTCGATTGCGACTTCTTCTTCAACTCCAGCCTCATTTTCACTTTCGGCTTCACTGAAATTTCCAACATCAGCTATCCATCTCTGCGATGTGTCCATAGCATCTAATCGAGCATGAAGTTCTCTCATTTCCCTTTCCACGGTTGGATTGGGCATTGGTCTTTCTCTCCTTCTTGGTGACATTGTTTCAATTTGTTCCTCGTGGAAAACAAAAATAAAATTGTAGGCTATGCTCTGATACCACTCTGGCACAACACCCCCTACCTCAGCAGGTTCTGCGTGACCTCCCAGTCTTAGGATTATTCTTAATATCCCCGAGAGTCTGATTGACTCTTCGATTTCCACTCAGGGAATCACTCACACCCGCAAGTGTGTATCCATTGGTCCTTCTTTGGAGCTATGCCCATGCAAAGAAGCACTAAGTGCCAACTCACTCCCACGTGATCTCTATTATAACCACAGCCTTTACCCAAACGGGCATTTCAGCTTTCACGACTTCGCGATTCCAGATGTGAGCCCCCTTGACTCAACAATCCCCAAAACCTAAAAAGGCCAATGAGAAATTGATTCCTTCCTTGACTTTTCTCTGATGTGACCTTTGACTTTCGTGTATCGGCATGCTGCTATGCAACAACTCCTTTCGCCGATTTGTGAAACCGCGACAACCCCTTTCCCACAGATCAATGGCTCTCTGCTACTCACAATTTGACAGTCCTAGTTCTTTTAGGACTTTGCGAATCAAGAGTTCACAACTCTCATCTCCGAGTCACAACCTTCTTCACTTCTCGAATTCTAAAATAGAGAAATTCAAGGATGAGATCAACGAATCCTGTTGATCCTAATATGATGAACTCTATTCCTCCTGAGCTTATGAGTAATGAGAAACACTCGGCCTTAATCTCTCCACTAGCCTGCGAGATCCAATGGTCCACGAAAAATTGACACTTCTCCTTAAAGCAACTCCACCATCCGTTCCAGCTTTCAATATTCCTCCGCTGAACCCTCTGGCATCAACTCTTCTAAGCTTCCTCCCTATTGAGTAACTTCGACACTCACCTTGCCTTGAAATCTTCAAGGTCCTTTCCCTCCTGATATTTTTGTCGTAACCTCAGGGATTTTCTTAGGATTCTTGCACACACTCCTTGCGACATTCAAAAATAACCTCTGGTTATTTGATCCTTCGACTCTGTGCACTCCTTGCAACAACAATCCTTCAACCTTCCTCCTTGGTTGATAAAGTCTAAGACTTAAATCCCCCTGCGCATGCCTTGCACGACTCTATGTTGTATCTTCACTTCCCCTGGTATGAGGACAATAGTATCCCTCCTGATCTTTCTGAGATAAAACTCAGACCCTCGTCAACGCACACCTTGCGTACGTTCACTACACTCTTTGCAGGATCTCTCAGGAAGAGAAACAACTGAAACTCATTTTTCTATCCTCACATATTCCATACATTCAACATGAAATCAAGAGCATTCATACACACACAGCATTGAATAAATGCATAAAAGAGAAACAAAACATTGTAAACATACCATTCAACAGATGTAAACAGTAAGCATAATAACACCATGAAATTGAGTCAAAGCATTTGTATATTAACTCAAGTGTTCATGTACATGGATTCTTCTATGTGTTCTTTCTCTCTACAACTCTACAACTTATTCAAATCATACAATGACACAAGTGAGGGTGTATTTTTCTATCCGTTTTCCCTCCTACAACTCTAACTATCTAATAAAAATTAAAAACTACAACTACTTTACATTCAATACAATTAAATGCCTTCATATTCGACAGATGAGAGCAATGCTCAAGATCTGTTTACAATCTCCAAAACATAAATGTAGATACGCTCTCCCAACTATTACATTAATTCTTCTTCATTCAAATTTAAAATATTTTCAAAATATGCGCTGGTGCATTTCCAGCTGTCTTTGCCTTTGCACTTGCTTCGCTGGTTGCTTATGATGCTCCTGCATCAAGGCCTCTGGAGAATAACTGGCTGTCCATGCAGATATTTTCATTATATGCTCAAGGAAGAGGTAGTCTTTTGAAGTGCTCCGGAACCAACGATCCTTGACCTGGGATGATCTCCATGCTCTCTGTCTGTAACGGATCTTTCATTCCATTTTGACCCGTCATCTTCTATATGTGTCTGTAAAACTTCACTGTTGTCGACCGATCGGTGATTGGGGAATACATGATTGGTTGTGAGAAGGAGGTCATGGAGGAAATTGACCAATAGGGGATGACATGAGTGGATTTGTATTACGTGGAGGTGAGTAGAGGTGAAATGGTGACCTGACATCATATAAGCACATGATTTCAGGAATTGTCGAGGGTGGTTTGGGTCCACACCACTTTTGGGCCCAAAATACCTTCTAAGCTACCACGTAGCTCCCCTACAATACCATGGTTTATATTTTGGCATGCTCAAGGATTTTAACGCCCGAGCATGTTGTGGCACCAAAATGAACCGTGGTTGTTGATATTGTCATGATCTGCAATCTGGGTGGAAGATTGATAGGTGGCATGTGGTGAGAGGAGGATTAGATGTAGAGAGGTGGATGATATCAGGTGTTGGAAGACAGGTGCAATGTAATGAAAGGTGAGAGATATACATGAGAGGTGATAGGAGTGTGAGTAGAGGAAAAGTGTCGGGTGGTGAGAGGAGCCAAAGTAGTGAGTGGAGGTGATGCAGTGACCTAATGTCATATAAGCACATGATTGCAGAAGTTTTTGATGGTGGTTTGGGTCCACACCACTCCGACCCCTGCAATCCCCCATAATCTACCACGCACCCTTCCAACAACACCATGGTTTTAATTGCGGGACCGCTCTGGAAAATTAGCATTCGAGTAGTTTATGTCCCCACAATGAAGTGTGGTCGTCGATCATGTCGCAATCTATAATTCAGGTGATATTCCTTTCTTACCTCCTGCAAGGATCAACAGTTCTTGTTTATTTGAGATCAACAATCCACAATTACTTCAGGAGTTCAGGCTTCAAGCCTTTTCAATGCATAGTTCTTACAATCCCCCAGAGTGTTAAGTCTTCGAAGTGAGAGATTTTCCTCCACATGGCCTTTAGATATGGACGGTCCAGATTCACTTCGAGGCTTCGGGTGTTCAGGCTTCAAGAGTTTATGAATGTTGTGCTTGGAAATCCCCCAAAGGAAGATCTCTCGAATCTGACGTGGCGGTCAGATGTCATATTGTTGACGTGTCATGGAAATAAGGGTGACACATGGAAATGGGAGAATGACACAACCAAATGACCTGGAATGAGTGCCACGTGTCATGACTTATGAGTGTGCCACGTGTCTCAAATGATGGTTTCCACCTGCTTCGATACTTCGGGCTTCAAGAGTTATGGATTGTGAAGCATGAAGTTCTCTCAGAGTAGTACGGGCCTGAAGTGACATGGAAGTCTCTCGTTACTTCGACACTTTAGAGTTCGAGAGATTTTGAATGCAAAGTGTATGGAAATCTCCCGAAGTAGTACAGGCCTGAAGTGATGTGGCAGCCTGAAGTCACTTCAGGACTTCGACGGTTTGATGCTTCGGCGTTCAGGAGTTTCTGGATGTAAAGCATGAAAATATCCCAAAGTGATGATCTCGCGAAGTGATTAGCCAATGCTTATCACTAATTAACTCAGGCTTAAGTCGCGTTTAACATTAAATACTTCGGAAGTTTGACACTTCAACGCTTCGAAACAATGACAAGTTCAGACGCTTGAACGCCAAAGTCATGGAGTGACTTTACTAATTCCTTTTGTTAAACCCCGTGCGATTATGGACCAGCGAATGGATGAGATCTGTTGATCTGATCAACCTATTGGATCTTTACCGTTGAAAATTACCCTATCCGTTTTGACAATCTAGGCCCGAAAATGACCGCTCTGAATTGCTACGTTTTGTCCACGTTCATTTCCCATGCTTACAAAAAGGCTTGGTCGACCTGATGTGATCTCAATCAATGGAAAACATGATGACAAGCATTCCAAATCAAATATGACATGTAATTATCCTTCAAGAAGCAATAGAAACAAAAATGCGCAAAGTCTCAATCAATAAAGAAACAAATAAGAACCAAGTCACTCAATAATGGGAAACCAACTTAACCAACCAGAAGAGGAAAACATGATGAAGGCATAGGGAAATGAGAGAGTAGGGGCAGGGGTGCGGACCTAGGTTACAAAATTGGCTCTAACTAGGGATAACACTTCCCTGTGAGGTACTAAGAACAATAGATTGGTGCCTTTGAATTTAATAAATTTCTCCCACCTTCCTTTTCTTACCTCTATTTTGTCTGTGTTCCATGTATCTCTGCCAGTGTCTCTCAGCCATGCATCTCTGAAAAATTAACACTGAAGCTAACCCCAATACCTTTGTTGGGCTATGGAGTCTTTACTGAAACTTGAAACTGCATCTAAATCCAAGTGCCTTTGTTGGGCTATGGAGTCTCTTATTCAAACAAGCAACTGAAAATCAACACACTGAAAAACAATCTGTGAACTAAAAATTAAAATGCTCGAACTATGAGCTTATTCTTTTACTACCTACTCTATTCAACTAAAAACCAACTCAATCATGTGTAATTCCACTTCCAATGAAACCAAGAAAACATTTGACTGAGAACTGTAACTCTTTGCATGTCACTGTTTAGAATAATCCAAAGAGGATATATCAAATGCGACAAAAATTTGGCAAGCACCTGGTACTTACAGTTGCAAATGATGATCATGGTAAGACTTTCAACCTTTGGGATTTTGGAAAAATAAGAATCCATCCATCTCGCTATTGGATCTTGAAACTCATGAAAAGCCTCCAACTGGTTGAGAGGACAAAGTTGTTGTTGTGTAAGATATGCATTATAAACAAGAATGAGATGCTCATATCCTCATTGAAACAACTCATGAAAGTCATGTGATTCATAACCATAAAGGGTAGCAAGATACTCCTGATATTTCTCATCTTGTTGTTTGAAATGAATGGGTATGTCTTCTGCATTGCTAGTTTTCCCTCGTTCTAGCTACATAATGTCATCTTCAGACTTATAGATTTCTTGTTGTTCAACAATTTCAGAAGGAAGGGGAAAATTTTCTCGTGACCTTCAACATCACTTTCCTCATAGTTAATCAAATCTTTATGAGAACAAAGAACAACATATGTATCATAACAACAACTAACTTAGACATCTAGAATAATGCAAGATGTATCCAAAGCCTTGCCATCGTCGATTTCATCATTAATGTAATTCCCAACATCATCTTTTTGAATAAAAGAATTAGAATAAGACTCACATATAACCGAATCTTCCTCTACTTCCTCAGCGAAAAAATCCATTTTATTTTCACTACTAGAAGAACTAATAAGTGACTGTCGAATATGAGATCCAAATTCTTTACAACAATTTTCAAAAAGTAAATCAGCTGGAAAAAACCTTTTACAATGCTTACTGAATGCAACATGGAACTGTTCCAAGGAGGAGGTGCTAGCAAGGGGAAAGGATCGATACCACTCATGAGAATCTCCCTCTAATGAGTACATGAACATCTTCATTAATACATCTTCATGATCTATTCACCACTGATGCATGAGCTCATGAAACTCAAGCAAATGCTCAACATTGTTGTCATCTCTATGTTCTCTAAATCTGGGCAAAAAATCACCCCACTCATCTATAGTAGGAACAACATTTGGAAAACCAAGAACAACAAAGAAATTTAAAGGATCAAACCTCCGAGCCAAGATGGCTTCCATCTAAAAATATGACTTATTAAAACTGTGGAGTTGCTAGGTGAATGATCTGCAGTCTAACACTGTCTAGTCTTTGTTCACCATCCAATATCATATCTAATCATTGTCATTCTCCCAAGGAAATATATTTCTTTACGCCATTCCCCGATAACGGTGCAAGAAGATGTTGGTCCTAAAGTCTACACCTGACTGCTAAAGGGAAAAGCTAGGCCACCTATCAGTTTAGAATAGTTGTTTCTTTTAATTTTTGTTGGTTGGTTAGAGGGTTGTTCTACCAAGAAAAAAGCATGGTTGGATTGGAAAAATTATATGGACGAGTGTCCTCCTTGGCTAGTGGAAAACTAATGACAGACAAGTGAAATAGTAGAAAACAAAGGGAAACAACAAAATACTCAATGAATAGTCTGCTACAAGAAGTTCAATACTTAAAATATCATTTCAAGACATTAAACATGTATCAAAAATGAAATTACTCCCACGGGTTGTAATAAGAATAGATCTTCACCAAGCATTAACTATTTTCACAGGTTGCATATCAATAAAGATGAGTTATACAATAGCCGAAGGAAATGAAGTGTACTTTGCACAAATAAAAAACTGCATTCAAGATAAGATAAAAACACATGAAGATTTGAACAAAACACTATCATCAAGAGTATATTCACCAGGTAGAGAGATTTAATCCATGCATAGAATGGGTCCAACCAGTCTGATCTATTGTTGTCTTTCTTCCCGAAAAATCCCAACCCCTAAAACATACAAAGAATACATATTTAATAGAGTTGCAAAGGTTCTCATCCATATGGGACTGAGACCTAACTCTGGATAAATAATTGTAGAAAAAATCATTAACTTAACTAAAACATTGCATGGATTACAACAATGTGTGCTTCACACTAGAATTAATCAAAAAGATTGGTTCTTATCACACAGAGAAGACCACTTATTAATTCAACCTAAATAATTATAGAACTGAACAACTAAAACTGCTTCTGTCTCTGAGACTGAACTGATGCATGTGTTGGATGAACTGTAATTGTCAGAAAAATTAGGAGTGACAGAATAAGGTTCCATGTTGAGTAATGGAATGCCTGCGAGCTATTTGAAGCCTCTAGAATTTAACTGGTTGTCTGTGCAGATATTTTCATTATATGCTCAAGGAATAGGTAGTCTTTTGAAGTGCTCTAGAACCAACAATCCTCAAACTGGGACGATCTACATGCTCTCTATCTATAACAAATCTTTCCATGGCTAAGCACATTCCATTTTAACCCATCAGTTGCCATTTGTTCCTGGAAAACTTCACTGTTGTTGGCCAATCGGTCATTGGGGAAGACGTGACTAGTTGCGAGTAGGAGGATGTGGAGGAAATTGACCAATAGGGGATGACATGAGCGGATTTGTATTACGTGGAGGTGAGTGGAGGTGATGTGGTGACCTGAGGGTGGTTTGGGTCCACGCCGATTTTGTGACAGAAATCCCTTCTAAGCTACCACGTAGCTCCTCCGCGATACCATGGTTTAGACTTCGGCCCGCTCAAGGATTTTAACACCCGAGCATGTTGTGGCGTCGAAATGAACCGTGGTCATTGATATGGTCAGGATTTGTGATTTGAGTGGAAGGTTGATAGGTGGTGTGTGGTGAGAGGAGGATTAGATGCGGAGAGGTGGAAGGTATTAGGCATTGGAAGAGAGGTGCAATGTAATTAAAGGCGAGAGAGATACGTGGGAGGTGACGAGAGTGTGATTGGAGGACAAGTGTCGAGTGGTGAGAGGAGCGAAAGTAGTGAGTGGAGGTGACACGGTGACCTGATGTCATATAAGCATGTGATTGCGGAATTTGTCGAGGGTGGTTTGGGTCCACACCGCTCTGACCCCCACAATCCCCCACAAGATACCACATACCCTTCCAACAATACCATGGTTTTAAGTGCGGGACCACTCTGGAAAATTAACGTTCGAGAAGTTTACGTCCCCACAATGAATTGTGGCCGTCGATCGTGTCAAAATCTGTGATCCGGGTGATATTCCTTTCTTAGCTGCTGCAAGGACAATATTTATTATTGATTTTAGATCAAGGGTCCACAATTATTTCAGGAGTTCAGGCTTCAGGCCTTTTCAATGAATAGTTCTTGCAATCCCCTAGAGTGTTAAGTCTCCAAAGTGAGAGATTTTCCTCCACGTGGCCTCTGGATCTGGATGATCTAGATTCACTTCTGGACTTTGGGTGTTCAGGCTTCGGGTGTTCGGGCTTTGGGCGTTTATGAATGTTGTGCTTGGAAAACCTCGAAGGATGATCTCTCAAATCTAACATGGAGGCTAGAGGTCATATTGTTGATGTGTCATGGAAAGAAGGGTGACACGTGTCAAGTGGAATGGGTGAATGACGCAACCAAATGACCTAGAATGAGTGCCATGTGTCATGAATGATGAGTGTGTCACATGTCTCAACTGATGGTTGCCATGTGCTTCGGCACTTTGGGCTTCGAGAGTTTTGGATTGTGAAGCATGAAGTTCTCATGGAGTAGTACGGGCCCGGAGTGATGTGGTAGTCTCTCGTTACTTTGACATTTCAGAGTTCGAGAGATTTTGAATGCAAAGTGTATGGAAATATCTCAAAGTAGTACGGGCCTAAAGTGATGTGGAAACCCGAAGTCACTTCGGGAATTTGGCAGTTCGACACTTCGACGTTCGAGAGTTTTTGGATGTAAAGAATGAAAATCTCGTGAAGTGATTAGCCAATGCTTATCACTAATTAAATTGGGCTTAAGTCATGTTTACCATTAAATACTTCAGGAGTTCGACACTTCGACGCTTCGAAACAATGATATATATATATATATATATATATATATATATATATATATATATATATATATATATATATATATATATATATTGTATNGAGTTATGTGTGTCTCTAAACATTTTTGTTGGTTTTCCCGATTAAGGGTTTCAAGGGTAAATTTATGAGTACTATGTGTGAATGCTATTGGTTTATTTCTATTTTATAAAGAATCTTTGTGTGCATTGTTATATTATAAATGTTCAAAACATTTATTTGGTATGGGAGAAATTACTGGATTTAGGGGGATGCCTTTGTTGCTAAGGGTTTGGTTATCTTTGGTTTATGATAAACCTGGTTTCAGTGGGAGTTCTGCAATGGTGAAAGAAAATGGTGATTAGTTCTAATGAGATCGATAAATTTAATGGGAAAAACTTTGAGCTTTGGAAGTTGAAGATGGAGGATCATCGGGTAGATAAAGAACATTGGGTCGTTGTGGATCCTAGTACTACACCTACGGGTATATCAACGAAATATTGGACAAAGTTGGATAGGAAGGAAAAGCGCACAATCTGGTTGTGTATTTCAAAATAAGTGTTACTGAATGTCTTAGGAGAATCTACAACAAAGGTGTTATGGGATAAGTTATGGAATTTTTATCAATATAAGGCTCTAGTAAACAAACTTTTCCTCCAAAAGAAGTGTACCTCTTGAGGATGAACAATGGAGACTTGGTGACAAATAATCTAAATGCCTTCAATACTGTGGTAAGTCGGTTGTTATCTATCGACATTAAAATTTCTGATAAAGTTAAGTGCATTAGTTTATCATTTTATTTTCCAGATTGATGGGATAGTTTGGTAGTAGCTATTAAGAGTAATTAAACCATATTAAAATTTGATGATGTGGTTTCATTCTTGTTATCAAAAGAAACAAGGAGGAAAATCATGGATGTTCGAAGCATGGATTCTAAATTTGTAAGAGGACATTCCTTGGATAGAAACAAAAATAATTCCTCAAGTGGGAGATCTAAATCTAGAGGTATATCTAAATCTCCTGGAAATCCTTAATGAAATTATGGTAATGTGGTAAAACTAGGTATTGCAAGAAGGATTGTGTATTTAAAAGTTTCGAGAGAGGGAAGGGATTTGATGATTTTCCTTCTATAGAAGGGAATACCTCCTTAGAGGAAGGAGGGGATGCACACTTGGCTTCTTCAAGCACACATGTAGATCATGATGTATGACTAATTGATTTCAGTGCCTATTCTAATATGACTCCCTAAAGGGAGTGGTTATTTGAATATGAAAAGTATAATGGATGTGATGTTTTCCTAGGAGATGACTTGACAACTAGAATCACAGGACATCAAAAGGTCAAGTTGCAGCTCAAGGAAGAAAGAATTAGAACATTGCCTGGGTTTTTTCACATTCCAGAGATGGATAGAAACTTGATATCTATAAGTAAGGTGAGTGATGTAGGTGTTCATACTGTGTTTGAAAAGGAAACCTACAAAATAGTTTGAGGAGCAACGGGTTGTTGAGGGGATTTTGGAATGGAACTCTGTACACATTGTTGGGAAGCACTATTAGTAATACGTGTAACAATTATGTTTTTCATGAGGATAGAAATGAAGCAGACCAAACCCCTATGATATCTGGAAAAAATACAATGTTGTGGCATCACAGACTGGGACATATTGGAGAGAAGGGCCTTCAAGAATTACTTGGTAAAGGTATGGTTGAAGGTATGTATAATTTCACATTGGATTTTGATTTCTGTGAACATTGCATATATGGTAAAAATAATTGGGTAAGATTTTGATCTAGAGCTACAAGAGCAAAGGGAATCTTAGAGTTAGTACACAATGATTTGTTTGGATCCATGCATGTTCCATCACTAGGTAAATAAATGTACTATGTTTCATTCATTGATGATTTCTTGAGAAATACATGGATTTGTTTCCTTCAAAATAAATCTAAGGTTGCAATGGAAAATCAAGCATAGAATAAAATAAAGGTGTTGAGGACATATATGGTGGATAGTTCTATGAGAATGAATTTGAGGAATTCTATAAGAAGTGTGGTATAGAAAGGTAGAATAATACTCCATACAAACCTCAACATAATGGGGTTGCATAAAGGATGGAAATGAAACTTATGGAAAAATCAATGAGAATGCTCAGTGGTGTTGGATTAGGATAGGAATTCTAGGTAGAGACAATGAGTACTGCATGTTATTTGGGAAATGGATCACCCTCATCAACGTTGGTGGACAAAATTATGCATGAGACATGGAATGGTAAGAAACCCTCTCTTGAACATCTTAGAGTTTTTGGTTGTGATGCATATGTACATGTTCCAAATGAAAATAGGAGTAAGTTGGATATTAAAGCTAAAAAGTGTATATGTATTGGTTATAAAGATCGTATAAAAGGATATAAACTTTGGAACCCAATAACTAAGAAGATTGTTTACAGTCGGGATGTTGTCTTTAGAGTAGTTAAAGATGTTCCCAAATAGGACATCCCACCAAAGGAAAAGGAACCAGAGATAATAGAATTTGAATTGAAGGATGAAGAATCTGACTCATCAAAATAATATGAATCGAAAGAAGAATAACCTCATACTTTGGTATTGAGGAGATCGGTGCAGGAAAGAAGGAAACCAGAAAGGTAAACTCCACCTGATTTTTTCTCTAGTTTTGCTTTATCTATTACTAATGATGATCCTAGAACTGTTAGGGAGACAATGGATTCAAATAATGGTAAACTATGGAAGAATTCCATGGTTGAATAAATGGTGGCCTTAGGTAAAAATGAAGCTTGGGATCTAGTTGAGTTGTCGGCTGGAAAAAATCTCGTTGCTAGAAAATATTTGTTTAAGAAGAAGTTGAATGCATAAGGTAAAGTGTAGAAGTATAAATCTTTCCTAGTAGCAAAGGGATATTCTCAGGCAAAGAGAATTGATTTTGGTAATAAAATTCTCCTATTGTTAAATTGACTTCTATTAGATTTATTTTCTCTATTGAAATCTACATGAAACAAACATAATGTTTTGCAATGAAGAGAAAGAAAGAGTTGGTTTGCAAGTTGAAAAATTCCTTGTATGGGTTAAAGCAATCTCCAAGGATGTGGTATCAAAATTTTTATACTTGTATTTTGGGACATGGTTTCATACAGAGAAAATTTGATCAATATGTGTATTTCAAATTAGTTGGAGATCATTTTATTTATGTGGTGTTGTATATTGATGATATGTTGTTGATTTGAAACAACAAGAAATTATCAAGGAGATAAAAAAATCAGTTGTCTTCTAAATTTGATTTGAAAGATCTTGGTGTTTCAAATTTTATTTTGGGCATGGAAATCAAAAGTGATCGATAAAATAAGAAGCTCTGGTTGAATAAGAGGAAATATGTTGAGACAGTATTGCAAAGGTTTAATGTGTAGGAATGTAAACCGATCAAGATATTCCTATAGGTGTAAAGTTGTCTGTAGATCAGTGTCCCAAGACACGGGAAGAGGAAGAGGACATGTCTCATTTTTTTATGCTAGTGATATTGGTAGTTTGATGTATGCAATGTTCTATACTATAACATACATTACACATTCAATGGGCGTTTTGATGAGGTATATGTCAAAACCAAGGAAGGCACATTGGAAAACTGTAATTAGGGTTTTTAGGTATTTGTGTGGAACCAAAACTTTTGGAATTTTCTACCAAGGAATACCTAGTACATATAGAGTGTTGGACATACATGGATTTGTTGACGCAAACTAGGTTGGAGATCTATATCATAAAATATTTACAAGCGGTTTTGTATTTAACCTATTTAGAGGAGAAATCAATTAAATGAGCAAGAGATAATATGTAGTGGCACTCTCAAATAAAAAAGTTGAATATGTGGCAACTAATCATGCAAGTAAGGAAGTTGTATGGTTATAGAGGTGGTGTTTAGGTATTGGGTTTGTATAGAAATTTGCAAGGTTATATTGTGACAATCTCAGTGCAATCTTTCTGGAAAAGAACCTGACTTATCATTCTAATACAAAGCACATTGATGTTCAGTATCACTTTGTTAAAGACATGGTTGAAGACAATAAGGTGTTGTTGGTGAAGGTGGACACTTTCAAGAATATTGTATATTCATTAACAAAGTCTATAAGAATTGAGAAGTTATCTTTGTGTAGAGAAGCAATGGGCATTGCTACCATGAATTGTTGATCATGTAATCCTCGGGCCCCCTGTAGAGCTATCATAATAGTATCCTAATGCTAGAGCCATTTGATCCAGATGGATATTAGTGGCCACCCACATTTTCCAACTGGCTCAAAATAGTTTTTTGACAATTTTGGCAATTAACTATTTTTAGCAGTTTTAACTTCCAAGGCCATTTTGAGGGCCTAAATGAAGGTTTTTTGGGATCGAGCTCCTAAATCATAGAAAAATGAATGATTGAGCCCCAAAAATGAATCTCCTCGATGATACCTTTCCAACGGGCTATCACATGCCTAAAACAGAGATCGTATGCAAAAGTTACGACCCTGGGAAGATGATGTACTAACTTACCCAAACGGGGCCCACATGACTTTTGGCGCTTCATCTCCTAGGGTTAGGTTTTTGGATGTCTAGGGTTTTGGGAATTATTTCTTATTGTAAAAATGCCTTCACAGCCTCGTTGTAACCTTCTTCTTGCGAATGCACGCTACCGTCACATCTCTTCTCAGAGATAAGCCGCCACCATTCCAGCAAGCTTGTTTCCGCTGCATTTTACAGTTTCAGCTTATTTCGTTATTGAATAGAAAACCAGTTTTACTGTATCTCTGTTATTTTGTGTTAAGCACCTGT
>ML782253.1:72638-85968 GCA_009831015.1 Picea engelmannii
CAATGAGGTCGGAGTACAAAGAGTTGGGTCTCGAGCTTGTTTCTCTTGAGGAAAAAATCTCTCGCATGCCCAAGCGACCTCCCATGGCAGGAGAAAATAAATATGATGAGATAGGAGATCCTTTCAAACTGTTGATTCAGGAATCCCTCACGCAACAGAGGAACGAGATGATGGATGGTTTCGTGAAAATCCTTCGGCGACTACCAACAGGCGATGCATCTTCTTCGAACGGAGGCACTGCCCCCTTCAAGGTATAAATAAACTTCGATATTCCTATATTTGAAGGTCAGATAGACACATATGTTGTAGATAAGTGGTTGAATCTACTAGAAGGGTATTTTTCTGTCCATAACTTTTCAAATAAAGAAAAGATTACTTTTGCGCTCCTCAAAGTCGTTCCCCATGTCAAAGATTGGTGGGAAACTTTCTGTGAGCAAAAGGAAATAGAGGAAACCTCATTATTTTCAGTCACAGCCACCTGGGAATCCTTCAGGGATGCTATTAAGGAACAATAATACTCTGTCAGAAGTTATGATGACCTGTATACCAAATGGACCACACTGCGGCAAGAAAGAGACCAAGTAGTGCCAGATTTCAAAAATATCTTCCATTCCTTGCGCACCAAGTTGGGTATCAAAGATTCGAAGTGACATCTGGTGCTCAAGTATCATGGTGCTCTGCATAGATACATCCAGACCGAAATGGAATTTCTGGACATCTCATCCTTGGGTGCGGCCTACCGATATGTTGTCAAAATCAAGCAGAAGCTAAAACAAAAGACGTGGCAATTTGGACCTGGGAACCCCTCACAACAAAAGCTAGGAAAGGGCAGCCCCAACCCACCGAAAAAAGGACAGAGAAAAGATGGACAATATCATGACAACCAGTCCAAGCCGCAAGCAAAGAAGGACATCGAAAAGACAAAGAAAGATACCGGGAAGTGATGCAACTTCAATAAGAGCCCTTGGCATAACACTGTTGACTGTCACTCAAAGCAGTCGTTGGTGGTTGAAGTGAAAGCCTCTGAATCATATGCAGATTATGACTCTGAGACAGAACCAGAAAGGGGAAGATGAATCATTGACATGGAACCCAGTGCCACTGTTGCTACCACCAAGCTCCAGCCTGGTGAACCAGATGAGCCAGAAGAAGGAGAGTGCCTCTTCCATTCACATATGTGGGTAAAAGGCACCCCACTTCACTTCATCATTGATAGTGGTAACTAGAAGAACCTCATCTTAGTAGAGGTCATCAAGCGGCTAGCCCTGCCAACAACTCTGCACCCACAACCGTACACCATTGGATGGCTCCGCCAAGGAAACGATCTCCGCGTCAGCCAACAGTGTCGATTGTCGTACGACATCAAGCCCTTCAAAGATGAGGTATTGTGTGATGTTGCTCCTCTCTAAGTTTGTGATGTTATTTTGGGCCAACCTTATTTATGGAAACATCATGTTGCATATGAGTCTAGGCCTCGTAGTGTTATTATTACTCTGAAAAGGAAATTGTACAGGATATCCGAGGCAGTCCCACCTAGTGCTATTTCCTTGATCTCTGCTAAGAAATGCAAGAAGGTAATCTCTCAGACGAGGAAGTTTTTCTTCTTCGTGATTCGCTCTCAGAATAAGCGAAATATCACAACCACATCCAGGGTCTCTGTGGCCGACCTCTCCACATAGCAGAAGCAAGTAGATAAGGTCGTGGAAGAATACTCGGATATCTTCTCCTCACCTATAGGGGTACGTCTGCATTGCCAGGTCAAGCACCCCATCGATCTGACCCCCGGTGCACTGCTACCCAATGGGACAGTCTATCGTCGCTCTTTGTTAGAGAATGAGGAGATCAAGAGACAGATCCAAGAACTGATCCACAAGGGGTGCATCTTCCCCATCTCATCACCTTGCGGGAGCCCAATCATGCTGGTACAGAAGAAAGATGGGACCTGGCGACTGTGTATTGATTACTGGGCTCTGAATAAAATCACAGTCAGAAACCGGTACCCGATTCCTCGAATCGATGACCTCCTTGATCAACTCACGGGGGATAAATAATTCAGTAAGATTGATCTAAATTCTAGCTACCACCAGGTCCCGATAGAATAGACAGATGTATGGAAGACCGCCTTCAAGTTAAAGGAAGGCCTTTTTGAATGGTTGGTCATGCCCTTTGGTTTGACAAATTCTCCAGCTACTTTCATGAGGATAATGGATGATATACTGCAACCATTCACCAATACTTTTGTAGTGGTGTATCTAGATGACATTATAATTTACAACAAGACTTGGGTCAAACACTTGCAGCATATTCAACAGGTTCTGCACAGCTTGCGATAGCACAAGCTATACGCCAACTTGGAAAAATGATCCTCCAACATGGACAGGGTCCATTACCTGGGCTACATCATTGATTAGCATGGCGTACATGTGGATCCAGCCAAGATCCAAGTCATCCATGACTGGCTAGCCCCAACAACACTCACTGAGCTTCTGAGCTTCTTGGGCCTTGCCAATTTCTACCGCAGGTTCTTGTTGGGTTTCTCCCATATTGCATGGGCCCTCAGCCAAATAAACAGGGGTGGTGTTAAGGGGAATTTGTGTGGGGCTGGTCCCAACAATAAGTGTTCGATGATTTGAAGCAGCGCTTGTGCTCAGCCCCAGTACTTTCACTACCAGACCTGCAAAATCCTTTTGAGATCAAGACAGATGCTTCAGACTATGTTGTGGGCGTTGTTCTCACTCAGCACAACCACCCCGTGGCCTATCATAGTGAGAAACTATGAGATATTGTCCATAAGTACCCTACTTATGACAAAGAAATGTAATCCATTGTGCAAGCATGCCGCCAGTGGAGACATTACATTCTTGGGAAGGAGACAATCATCCACATTGATCATAAGCCACTGCAGTTCATGCAGACACAGGGAAAATTGCAGTTCATGCAGACACAGGGAAAATTGTAGAATGATCACCATCAAAAGTGGTCCACATACTTGCAACAATTCCACCTCAACATCAAGTATAAAACAAGAAGCACCAATCGCGTCGTTGATTGCCTCAACAGACCGTCAGTCACGACAATCACCTCGGTGCTAGACTCTTGTGGCCATGAGACATCTGGATAGCCCCAAATTTATGAGACAGACCCTGACTTCGCCACCACCTACCAATCTTTGGGTGCAAACGCAGTTGTCAATAATTTCCATCTTTAGGATGGGTTGTTGTGTCGTCTGGGCCATATTTGTGTTCCATCAAGTGAGCGAGCGAAGCTGATATGGGAAGCCCACTACAATTGGGTGGCAGGACACTTCAACGTTGAAAAGACAGTGGTGATTCTACAAAAACATTTCTACTGGTCGAAACTTCGACGGGAGGTCAACAAGTATATCAGGTCTTACACTGCTTGCGCTATTGCCAAACCGACCACTAAGAAACAGGGCATGTACACCCCTCTTTCTACTTCTGACAGGCCATGGGAATCCATCTCAATGGACTACATGTCGGGCCTCTCGTCCACCAAGTGGGGAAATGACTGTGTTTTTGTGGTTGTTGATCGCTTTTCTAAGATGGTGATTCTAGTTTCCTGCAAGAAGAGCATCACAGCAGAGGCCACTACCAAGCTCTTCTTTGAATAAGTCTGGGTACATTTTGGAATCCCACAAACCATTGTCTCAGATCGGGATAGTCAATTTCTCATCACATTCTGGTCGAGCCTCTAGTCACTACTGGACACCAAGCTCACCAAATCCGCGGCCTTCCACCCCCAGACAGATGGCCAAACCGAGGTTGTAAATTGAATGATTGTGCATATCCTTCGCATGTATAATTCAAAGAACCCTTGCACATGGGATGAGAGCCTTCCCTATTTCCAACATAGCTACAACCGAGCCCTACATAGCTCAACTAGCCACAACCCCTTTCAAGTGGGGTTGGGATTCCAACCATTGGGACCCATAGATGTTGCACTTCCCCTTGCGGTCACCTCGACCGACTCATGTCCTGCTCCAACTGAAGCTGACAAAGCCACTCAGTTCATTGAGCGGATCCAGCACATCCGCCAACAGGTTCAGGATATCCTACATAAGTCCAATGACAAGTACAAACAGTGCCATGATCAACATCGGGTGCCGCATAAGTTTCAGGTGGGCGACAAAGTTTGGTTGCACTTGTAGAAACAACGCCTTACAGGACCCCATCAGAAGCTTCTCCCACTTTGTTATGGGTCGTACACTATCACCAAGGTCGTTGGGGATAATTATTTTCAGCTCAACATTCCTCCATTCCTTGGTCTGCACCCAGTGTTCAACGTAGATCTCCTTCGCCCTTATTTCCCACCATTATTGGACACGTCAGAAGTAGAAGAACAATTGACACCAATAGAGCTCAAACTAGACTGCCTACAACAAGAATCCAATGATCAGATTGTGGACAAATAGATCAAGGGCACTCGACAATAAAGGATCCATCTTTATCAAGTCGTCAAAGCAGGGCACCTCCTGCACCAAGGCAAGTGGCTCACCTGGGGCCAAATTCAACAGAAATTTCCTCATCTAATGGGGGAACTAAATGAAATGGATACCATTGCTTCCTAAGGAGGTAGGATTGACCCATATGGATATCAATGGCCACCCACCTTTTCCAACTGGCTCAAAACAGTTTTCTGACAATTTTGGCAATTTACTATTTTTAGCAGTTTTAACTTTTGGGGCCATTTTGAGGGCCTAAATGAAGGTTTTTCGGGATCAAGCTCCTCAATGATATCCAAAGGCATGATTTATCCCCCAAAATGAATATCCTCGATGATACATTTCCAACGGGCTATCACACGCCTAAAATGGAGATCGTATGCAAAAGTTACGACCCCAGGAAGTTGATGTACTAGCTTACCCAAACGGGGCCCACGTGACTTTTGGCGCTTCATCTCCTAGGGTTAGGTTTTTGGATGTCTAGGGTTTTTGTCATTATTTCTTATTGTAAAAATTCCTTCAGAGCCTCATTGTAACCTTCTTCTTACGAATGTGCGCTGTCGTCACATCTCTTCTCAGAGATAAGCCGCCACCATTCCAACAAGCTTGTTTCTGCTGCATTTTACAGTTTCAGCTTATTTCATTATTGAATAGAAACCAGTTTTACTGTATCTCTGTTATTTTTTGTTAAGCACATGTTAATAATCTGTATTCATTTTGTTCTTCTCATAAAATCCAGATCACCATCATAATTATTTATTTTCCTTAGTTTTTATGACCTTATGTCCTCATAAAACCCTTTTTTTCTAAGTCATATATCCTTTTCATGCATTTGAGGCCTAAACCTTCTAATTTTCCTCAATCTCTTGCATGGATAAGAGTTGGAGTCTAGAAGCAATATCGAGTGGCTCATGATATGAGGAACCCAAATGACGGTTATAAAAGGTGTCAACAAGAAGACATCAGTTATAATTGTATATGTCTAATTTTATCAATAAAAAGGAAGATCTCTATTATTTCCCTACCCTAAATATAGTGTTCTTATTTAGTAGTTGATCTCAATTTGTGTTTGGATATGGAGATAACGTTCATAATTGGATGGTTAGAGTTAGTTATTTCACTCCTACTTTAATTTTTATCTATTGATTTGAGGAAGGTTGTTGTTTCCTTGTGTATAGGTCTTGGAACTTGGATTGGATCAATGACAAGTGGAGTGGGATCAACATGTAGGATTAATCTTCAAGCAATTTCCAGGACAAGGTATGTTATCTCTCTAACCGAAATTTAGTTATGACAAGTATTTGAAGACTAATTTTATAGAAATAAGTTTGATGTTATTCAAACTGCTCTATTATATTTCATCCCCAACTATTAGGATAACTTTTTCCACAACAATATGTATATAAGGGATGTTACCTTTATAATAGGGGCCAACCAATACCTCTTAATCAAGGATGGTAAATTGTTTAGCATCGACACACACAAGGGGAAGTATAAGATCTATCTGGTGAGTGCACACTAAGATAAGAGATTGATCATCTCAAGAAATAAATATGTACATATTTTCTTGAGATAGAACCAAAAAGACACCAATTTTTCAAGTGTCAAGGTTTCCTTTAAATGATGTATGAAAGAACATAAGTGCCAATTTTAAGAGAATTTTCAAGAACATACATAAGTGTCCCGAGATACACAAGGAATTCCACTAATGAGGGAAGTGGAGCATAAGATAAAGTTATTGTTAGAATCTCCTTTAGAAAATATAGGATTGTAGAGAAAATCCATATTAAAATAATATGAAGTGGAGAAGCATTTGCAAGAATTTTTGTAGCAAGGATTCATAAGACCAAGTACCTCACCATGCAATTCATTGATTATTTTGATGGTAAATAAGGATGTGACATTGATAATGTGCTTTGGTTGATTCGCTCTAAATAATATCACTCTTAAGAATCTATACCCTTTTCCCTGGATTGATGACACATTAAATCAATTGCAACATGAAAAGTACTTCACCTAATTATATTTTACATATCAATATTATCAAGTCTGAATGAAGGAAGAAGACACTTGGAATACTACCTTCAATATGAATAAATGCACTTATGAGTGGTTAACAATGTCTTTTAGTTTGAGTTGTTCATCGACTAATTTAATGAATGATATGTTGCATCCATTCTTAAATTCATTTGTCATAATTTGTTTGGATGACATTTTAATCTTCAAATCCACTTGGGAGGAGCACATATGATATATGAAATAAGTGTTAGAGATAGTAAGGAAACATCAAATGCTAGCAAACATAAACAAGTGTGAATTTTCCAAGCAGTCCTTAGAGTACTTTGGGTGACATGTTATTGGTGAAGGCAATTTGAATATTTATCTTGCAAAGATAGAGGCTATCCCTAAATGTCCCAGTCCTATTAAAGTCACATAAGTTAGGAGTTTTGTGGAAGCTACACAATATTTAAGAAATTTCATAGCATCATTTTTTAGTTGTGGTAGTACACCTTTATGATATAATAGCTAGAGGTAAGAGTTTCTAATGGGGTTAAAATCAACTGACATACTTTGAAGAAATAAAACATAAAATTAGTCAATCCTTGTTCCTAACATTACCTGACTTAAAAAAGTATTTTGAAATAGAACATGATGTTAGTGGGTATGCTATTGGAATAATATTGATGTAATGGGGGAGATCATTTTTCTCTCATTCGCAACTATTCCATGGAGAAATAATAAACTACCTTCCATATGAAAAGGAGATTTATGCCTTGGTTAAAGTAGAAAACAAGTAGAAGTACCATCTATTACTAATAAGACCACATTTCATACTGATCAATGACATCTACAACACTTGAAAGTTAAAATTAAGATCCAACAAGTAAGGAACTATAAACGGTTCGGATTAGTGCAACAATTTCATCCAATGGTTAAATATAAGAAGGGTACAACCAACAAATTCATTGATTTTCTATCCGAATTTCCATTAATAAAAATTGTTTCTATGGGAATCATTCATTGATGAAGCACACAAAGAGGAGTTTGCAGAAGGTGAGAAATTCAAAGGGGTGTATCAATGGCTACAAAGAAAAAAATAACAAATAGATGTTGATTACCATTTCCAATTTGGATTACTATACAATATGGGGAATATTTGTGTACCAAAGGAATAAAGGCCAATTACCATCCCCAAGATGGATTACTCCACAATATGGGGAAGCTTTATGTACCAAAAGAAGAAAGGGTTCAACTGACAAGGAAGGATCACACCTCTAAGGTTGTTGGTCATTTTGGTGTCAGGAATATTATTGATAACTTGCATAGGTATGTTTATTGGCCAAAGATGGAAGAAAAAGTAGCTATATTTATGAGAGGTAGTATTTTATGTTGTACCTACAATCCTAGTAGTAGGGATCAATGATTGTATATCTCGCTTCCATTCCACACAAGTCCATGGGAAAGCATATCCATGGAATTTGTTTGGGGTTTATGGAGGAAAGGAAGAGGCCATGACTACATGTCTGTGGTAATATCCAAGTTCAAAAATATATGTGTTTTGATGGCTTTTAAGAAGACCATAAAAGGATAAGAACTTGCAAGTAACTTGATCTTTGAAGGTGTGTGAGTTTTCTAAGTAGTCCCTCGTGTCCTTAGGGCATGTTATTTTTGGAGGAAAATTAAAGATTGATATCATAAAGATAGAGGACATACTTAAATTTCCCACTCCTACTAATGTCATAAGTTAGGATTTTTATGGGAGTTTCCAAATTAAGAAAGTTCATAGCATACTTTTTAGCTATGACATCACCACTTCATTCTATAACAACTACTAGTAAGAGTTTTCAATGAGGTAAGAATCAATAGTCATCCTTTGAATAATTGAAATAGAATATTAGTAACACCCTTATCCTAACACTACCTAAATTGTAAAATACTTTTGAAATAGAAATTGATGCTAGTGGATCTGGTATGCGAGTATTTTAATGAAATGGGAAAGGCCGCTATGTTATCCTTCAAAATGATTCCATGGAGAAATACTAAACCACCCTACATATTACAAGGAGCTCTATGCCTTGGTTTAAGAATTAAATAAGTGGAAGCATTAGATATTGGGTACAAATAATATCATCCATATTGATCATTGGACATGCCTTACAATACTTACATGCTCAGAGTAAGCTCCAACAAGTAAGACATTAAAAATGGATGGATATCTGCAACAATTTTATCTAGTGATTAAATATAAGAAGGGAACATAAATAAGTTGGCTTATTTTCTATCCAGGCCAGCGATACCAAAATCTATGACTCTAGGACCATTATAAAAATGTATCCATTTACCCATGAAACATACATAGAGTAGTATGCATAAGAAAAGGACTTCAAGGGGGTTTATTAACAATTGAAAGGAAAAAAATAAAAAAATAGATGTTGATTAACATCTTCGAGTGATCCAAGAGGATTCAAAATGCTCATAGAGGTCTAGGAGGATTCAGAAATGCTTAAAATTTGTTCATCTAAAATGTTCCTGAAAATGACATCATTGCATAGAGATTGGTTATAGCTTTCCAATGGTGTAAAAATCGCCTCAAATGGAGTTCATATGAAAAAGATATGGTTGGTTAAAGTTAAGGTCAAATAGGGAAAAAAGTCAAAGTCAAAAGGAAAAAGGTGACACATGTCACCACTGAAAGGGTGACACGTGGCACGACTGTATATTCATACAATGATGACATGGAAACACCATGGAGCTCTACCTGGCATACTGGACGTCTGACTGGGTAAGGTGACACAACTTTCGTACAACACATGTGGTCCAATTATATATTGACACGTGGCAATGATGGACCAATGAGAGGCTGCCATGTGGAAGCTTCCCATTGGCCTACTACAGATGAGGTTATTTTAAAATTTTGGTTGGGCCAGAAAAAGGGCCGAGGTCTAAGCCCTTGACCCTTGGTAATATATGGATCTAGGGTAATCGTATCCCGAAACATGGGGGCACCAACAAGAAATACCAACGAACTATATAACAACCATTTAATATATCGTTTGAATGTTGCAAAAAAAAATATTAACATATGGAAAGGTTGACGGGGTTCAACCCCATGACCTGTCATACCATATTCCAACACTTTAACCATTGCACCAAAGGCATTTTTTGTTAATTAAAGCCAACAAACAATTATTTATTATTTACCTTGAGTTGTGGAAGGAGGTTAGGGCCCACATCCTATTTAATGTGTGTGTGGACCGAAGTGATGAGACACATTATAGAGTACATTTTAATCTCAAAGTTCGTGCCATAGAGGTATCAAGACTCTAGGATTCCACCGAAATGTGTGCCAAGAGATTCCTTAATGAAATTATATGAAATTTATACTCATTTTTCTCGAAATTTCGCAAGGAATTCGATGGTGCACTATGTTTCTGAGTTTGAGAAACGTGTAAAAAGGTCATTGTAAAACACAAGCATTTGAGCATTAATAAAGAGGCCTCTATTGGAAGTGGACTCAGAGATGTATCCTAAATTAGGTGAACTCCGTTAACAAACTTGTGTATGTGATTTTGGTATTGTTGTTCTATTTTTCTCAATTATTTGCAAGTTGTTTATCATTAAAGTGAATTTGGATAGATAAATGATTTCACATGTATTTTGTAATCATTCAAATGATCATTATTATTTCAAAATCAAATAATATGTTCATGTGAATTAAATAATAATTAATGTCTAAGTATTTTTCAGATCAAGTTGGTATTAGAGCTTGGTTTTGACAAGTGTTTGCAAATGAATGCTTACAAGATCCAGATTCAAGCTTGGTAAATGAAACCTTGCAAGTTATAAGTCAGAGATTCAAAGGATATTTTGAAAGAAAAAGATGGATTCCGAAGGAAAGGAAGGAGAAGATACTCCCATGAGACCCAAGGAAGTTATGGCTACACTTCGCTCAATGAGGGAAATAATAGATGATTTATATCGAAGAATTCACAAGTCTAGTGATGGAGAGTATTCAATAAAAGTTGAAGAAGGAGGTGAAGGTGGTGGATTTGAAGAACCCTCTTCACCATTTTCCTCATCATCATCTACCAATGAGGTAGGTGAAAATTCTTCACATAAGAAGAATCCCTCTAAGAAGTCTTCTTGTTCTCATAATCCTAATTTTCATTTATGGAAATTGAATGTCAAGTTTGAATTGCCAATTTACTATGGAGAATTGAATGCCAAAAAGTTGGAAAATTGGATCAAACAGATAGAGGTATATTGCAGGATACAAAATATCGTGGACAACGCTGCAAAGATACAATTAGATACTCTTTTTTTGGGAGGTACATCCTTGATATGGCGGGAGAGTAAGACACAAGTTGATCCCATTCAACAAGGTGCATTAATTACTTCTTTGGATGAATTTACTACTGCAATTAGAAAACAATTTTATCCATTGGCTTACGTGCAAAAAACAATTATGGAATGGAAACATCTCAAACAAGGAAAGGGGAAAAATATCCAAGTATACACACAATAATTTAAAAATAAAACATTATCTTTAGGAATTCCAATATATGCTTGGGAAAATATTCTAAATTATATTGGTGGCATCCACTCATATCCTCGACACACTATCCTAATGTTTAACCCTAATAACATTGATGAAGTGTTAGTACAAGCTACTCATCTAGAAGCTAGTAAAGGGAAACATGCAATTGAAGATAAGAAGCTGCACAAGTTCGAAAAGAAATCGAAAGGAAAATGGCAGAGTAAGAAGTCAAATAATGTAAAGAAAGCTGAAGAAGAACCTATATTTTCCCATTGTAAGAGAAAGGGGCATGAGGAAGCACAATGTTGGAAGCTGCATCTAGAATTACGACCAAAGAAGTTTCAGGATAAAGGGAAGCAAAATATTGTTGCATCAACTCGACGGGATCTCGGATTAGATTCAAGAAATGAATCTAAGATCATGGTAATAGGAAGAAAAGGTATATCTACCACTAATTCTTCAGTTCAATCTGCTAAATCGGAAAGTGTTATTGATCAAAAGAAAATAAGTGAGCTTTTTCATGCCAGGGTTGTAGTCAAGCATGCAAAGATAGACACTTTGTTTGAAAATGGATCTCAAGTTAACTTAATATCTAAATCAATTGTTAAGAAGTTGGGTTTGAAGATGGCACCTCACAAAAAATCATATCCATTAGGTTGTGTGTGTGAATATGCTAAGTTGCAGGTGACAAAGCAGTGCAATATTAGATTTGTAATTACAACTAAGTTATTTGATGAGGTTGAGCTAGATGTTGTACCTCTTGACATTTGGGGCATTTTCTTGGCTAGTCCATATATATTTGATAGGAAAGCTATATTTTTATCGTGAAGAGAATAAATACCACCTTTTGAAGGACAGGATTGAATTTATTGTCGGAGCTCATCATATCAAAACTAATGTTTATTTAGTGAGAACATGACAAATGAAGAAACTTATGAATGCAAGAAAAAAAAAATCTCATAATAGTGAAACAAAAAGAAGAAGAGATATTCGATGCTTTTTCAATTTGCGATCTAGATCATAAACAATAGTTGGTCGAAATCATATCTAACTATGATGAGTTATTTCAGGAACCTATAGGGTTGCCTCCTAAAATGCAGGTTGAACATGAAATCTATTTGCAACAGAATGCTCATTTTCTTAACATTGGTATTTATAGGTCATCAGTGCTAGAGAATGCAGAGATAAAGAAGCAAGTTCAGGAATTGCTCGATAAAGGAATCATAAGGCCAAGTTCCTTTGTGTGTGGATCACCTATTGTATTAGTTGTGAAGAAAGATGGCACTTGGAGGATGTGTATTGGCTTTCGAGCATTGAACACGATTACGGTAAAGAACATATATCCTCTTACTAGAATTGATGATATATTGGATCAATTAAAGAATGTTGTGTATTTCACTAAGATAGACTTGAGAAGTGGTTACCATCAAATCAAAATTGAAGAAAGTGATATATGGAAGACTGATTTCAAGACAAAGCAAGGGTTGTTGTTGGATCATGTTGTCATTGATGCCAATGGTTTGATTGATTGATGTCATTGATTGATGTCAAGTGATTGATTGATTTCAAAGGATTGATTGATTGATGATTGATGTAATATAATATGTATTTTCCTTGATGAGAATGCATAGATGAAGATGGATCAATGAGTTGTCATTGATATGATGAAGACGGATCAATGAGTTGTCATTGATACATGATGAAGATGGATCATTGTGGTTTCACTGGTATATGATGCATTGTTGGAAAAATGTATAAATGACTCATTATTGTCTTATCATGATTGATAAGTTGCACAAATGGATGAACTCCAAAGTGGTCCCCTTATGGTGAAAGCCCTCACGGGAAGACACTTTGCGGATTGAGTTATCCTATAAGAATGGTTGGAGGACCCATGCTTGTATGTGGAATAATGATATGAAGATCAAGGAAATTGTTGGTGAAAATATCCTAGATGTATATTGTTTGTCATGTCATTTCCGGTGGTATGTAGAACATCACATAACTCCTCACGGTTAGAGATTTATGGCCATGAGAAGTTGGAGACCCCGGGTTTGGGTAATGGACCCAAGTTTGTTTGATGGGTAACAGTATGAGTTATGATATATTTTCAGAAAATACTATTCTATATGAATATTACATGTCATTCCATTTCTGGTGGTATGTGAAACGTCACATAACTCCTCGCAGTTTGAGAGTTATGGCCTTACGAAGTTGGAGGACCCTCACATGTCATCTAGAAGCCCCAAAAGATCAAAGTAGTCAAAGTGGTTTAAGGGATTTTAAAAGGTAAATAATAAAGTGAAGTGATGAGTGTACTATAATTCAAA
>ML782253.1:91250-117984 GCA_009831015.1 Picea engelmannii
AAATTAGAAGTGGGTTAACCCTAAAATAAGGAAAGTGGGGCCAAGTGACCTAGAAGATGTTTTTAAGGAAGCTACTTGGAGAGTATAAATAAGAGGCAAGGATCTCTCATTTTAAACACACTTGAGCATATTGAATATATATATGTGTCTGAGGTAACCAAGGATATCTAAGCTGAAATTCTGAGGAAAGGTGAAGAAAAGAAGGCCGAAATGCAAGGAAGGATAAATTCTTTCGATGATGCTTTCTAAGGTATGTTATTTACAGGTCATCTCACCATTTTCGCTATAAATTTTTTTCTATAATGATTCAAACTATGAAATTGCTATGCCATTGAGAAAACACACCCAAGTATCTGTGGTAAAAAATTAATCTTGTGGGTCATTGTACTTTGGGAGTTACACTCCGTGGAAAATAGGGTTTGTGGCTAGTCCTGAAACTAGTCAAAAACGGGTGTTTCGGGTAAAAACGTCATAACTTCTTCATAAGAGATCCAAATTCAGTGAAACCAAATGTGTTGGTTAGGTTACAGTCTATATTATTCTTTGTAACAATTTTATATCATTTAAACAAATATTCCATGCAGGGCACGCTCTACAAGGTCGATATGTAGAATAAGACAAAATTCAACAAGGTATGCCATTTTTTCTATAACTCTTTTTCTGAGAGGTTCCAAGTAGTTCCACCAAGAGGAATTGCACAAAACACACTGAAGAACATTGTGTATTAGTTTCAGATATTTATTCATTACAGGTACAAATTTATGATTATTTCAAGTTGGGATTGTTGACTAATCCAAAACTAGTCATGGTTGAGACAAGCAATTGATGAGTTGGCGCATACATGAGGTGTATAGTTGATGATGTTGGTACATATTTATGAGTCATTGTTGATTATTATTTGACACATGATTGGTATATACTTGGTACATGGTTGGATGCACGTGTTTATGGTACAGGTTGATTACAGGTTGTTTGGCACAGGTTGGTGCATGGTTGATGCACTTGTTTATGTTGACAGATTGATATTTGTTGAGGATTTTTGCCTCATCTCAGTTGGTGCTAAGAATGTAAGTTGAGTATTTCATATAGATCTTGTGCTCTTGTAGAGTTGTACTCTATTCAGTTGTTGTTGAAAAACCCCCGGATTGAAGTCCATAATAAAAAGAAAAATTGTACATACATCTTGTGTTCTTTGTGTTCCTTGTGGAGATGATTTGTTGATGATATGTTGTTGATATATGTTGCTGATATGTATTCACATCTAACTGATTATAAATGAAAGCAATGATTAATGAACAAATGTTGAATGTTAACTAAGGAGTTTTTGTGTAAGAGGGAAGTTTTGGGAAAAAGATCCCCACACTCATTCACCCCCCCCTCTAAGTGTGGTAGGTGTGTCCAACAGTTGTTTGAATGGTTATTTATGCCATCTGGCTTATGTAATGCACCTACAACATTTATGAGGGTAGTGAATGACATGTTCATGCCCCACATATGTGACTTTATTATTGTCTACTTAGATGGTATTTTGATCTTTAGTTGAATATGGGAATATCATATAATGCATGTCAAGATAGTCTTTGAACTCTTGAAGAAGGAGAAGTTGTATGTAAAAATGTAAAAATGTGAGTTTGGAAAAACTATTATGTTATATTTGGGTTAAATTTTAGGGAATGGTCAACTAAAGATAGATCCTGTAAAAGTAGAAGCTATTTGAAATGTCCCAAGCCAACCACTGCCACAAAAGTTGGAATATTTTTAGGATCAATACAATACTGGAGGAAATTCATTGCTAATTTATCTTTCATAATAGCTCATCTGCATGTGTTAACAAGTGTAAAACAAGTCTTTCAATGGGGAGGCAAGTAGTATAAATCCTTCGAGATATTGAAGGAAAATATAAGCTCCACACCATTTTTGCCTCTACCAGATCTACACCAACCATTCAAGATTCAAAACGATGCAAGTGTATATGCCATGGGAGCAGTCTTGATGCAACGAGGTAAACCTATATGTTATTATTATGATACTGTTATTCAATTAGTAATTAACTATCCAACATATGATAAGGAATTGTGTGCATTGGTACAAAGTGTGAAGAAATGGAAGCATTACTTAATGGGAAAGGAGACCATAATTCATACAGATAATTATCCATTATAGTACTTTCTATCATAGACCAAGCTACGCCAATCACAAAATTTCATATGGATGGGTTTCTTACAACAATTTCATTTGGTAATCAAGTATAAGAAAGGAATTCATAACAAGGTTTCAAATATGTTGTCAAGACCGGTGACCAATGCATCTACAATACTAAGGCATAATCCCTTAGCTCATGAAAGTTATGTTGAATAATATACAAGGGATGATGATTTAAAATATGTGTATATGGATTTAATTCATGGCAATCCGAAATTAGATTATCATGTGCATGACAATTTTTTGTAGCATCTTGGAAAAAATTGTATATCCAAATATGAAATAGTAAATGTAATTAGAGAAGCTCATACATATCTCATTTCTGGTCATTTGGGGTTGGTAAGACACTAGCACAGTTACATAGATATTGTTATTGGCTTCGAATGAATGAGACAATTTCCAAGTATGTAAAAGGGTGTGTTATGTGTGCCACAAGTAAGCCTAGAAACAACAAGTTGGGATTATATATGCCACTTCCAGTACCTTCTCAGCGACGGGAAAATGTCTCTATGGATTTTGTAGGGGGTTTTCCAATGTCCAAGAAAGGTCGTGATTACTTATATGTTGTTGTGTATATATTCAACAAGATGTGTATTTTAATTCCATGCAAGAAACAAGTCACAGTTGAACATACAACACAAATGTTCTTTGCTAATGTTTGGGTTCATTTGGGCTTCCTACATATATTATATTAGATCAAGACTCTCTCTTTTTGGGAAAGTTTTGGTCTCATTTTTGGGAGCTAATGGATACTAAGCTAGAGAAGAGAACAACTTTTCATATGCAGACAGATGGACAGACATAGGTGGTAAATAGAACAATGGTACATCTACTTCTAGGATAATGAAACAAGCATCCCAAGTTTTGGGATAAAAAAATTCCCTGTGTATAACATGCTTATAATCATGCCATGCATTCTTCTTGTTGGTTCTAGAAGTCACCCTCAGACTGCAAATGAGGTGAGCCTAGAGACATTTGAATATGGGTGTGTGAATTTGTTTATGAGAATGGGTTAAAATGACGAGAAGGAGAGAAGGGGAATAAAATGTTCCATTGGGCATGGAGTCAACATATCCTAAAGATTGAAGGCACTCAAGCTACTTATCAGACAAATTTGTAATGTTGTGTAGATAAAATAATGGAGGAGAAGACATAAAGAATAAAATTCATTAAATGAAAGATCCTTTCAGTCAAATGAACTAATCAATACTTGAATAATACAATGATAAAATAGGAACACTGCAACATAATCTCTGCTGCTCATAGATCTACCTATCAATGGAAAGTTTTGATTCTCTAAATTTGCATTTTATCCTAGTAGAAGAAAAGAAAAACAAAATAGAAAGACATGTTGATAAAACAACCTTTATATAGCTTCAATGGAAGAAATATATTAAAAGAACATGCCTCATAGGCTTACAATGTACACAGATCAATGTCCTCTGTTCCTCTTGGGTCTTAGCCTCTCCTCCAACCTCTCTCCTCTCCTGTGGAAAGATCTACCTTTTTATATATAAACAGAGAATTTGAATCCTAG
This sequence comes from Picea engelmannii, assembly GCA_009831015.1. NCBI lineage: Eukaryota > Viridiplantae > Streptophyta > Pinopsida > Pinales > Pinaceae > Picea > Picea engelmannii. Next base: position 94,990 of record ML782253.1, read on the forward strand.
ATCATACAATCTTTGTTAATACTACTTGAGAATACATGGAGTTCCATATTTGGAATTATCACTAGAATAGAAAGATTAAGGATTACCAAAAGATCCCCTAATAGCTATCTGAAGTAGGAAAGATGGAAACCCTTCGATTGATCTTTGACTTGTTGATTTTTAAGCTTGAAGATCTAGAACATTTCGATCTATAGGAAACAAAAATCTCTCTACAAAAATCTTTCTACAAAAATCTTTCTACTGGAAGTTATAAACTGAATGCTAGATCATTGCCTGAAGAAGGGGATTGATCAAATCCTTTGACACTAAGTGCTCTGCCGCCAAATCTGGAACTATGCCTTTAGTCAGGGATGTGTTTGCCTTTCTTCGACGGGATTGAAGGGGATGACAACCCAACATCATATTCAAACCATTAGAACCAGAACTTGCTTTCAGATCTTTGCCTTGTTGCATAGTTGTGGATGCTGCATGCTTCCTCTTTTCCTTCTGTTTCACCGATCCCACAAAACATTTGCCTAAACAGAAATGAAAAATACCCAAAATTAAATGGTGTTGCCGATCTTTACAGGACTTGAAGGCGTCGTTGTTAATTCCACATTGTTATTGTGGATTGAAAGATCTTCATCTGGGCTGACAACACTGACTTGATCAAGACTTCTGGAATTAGATTTTGGGATTAACAATGATGATCCAGGGCTTAAAGTGTCGCTCACAGGAAATCATTCAGCTTCATGTACATCCAATTCAATACTGGGTGAAATTATGTCTGAATCCTCGTAATCATAGTCGTAGTGGTCTCCATCGTAGTCATTAATATTTTCTCCCTGCAGAAAACCCTCGAAGACATCAATCGATTTTCTGCATAAACGTGAGAGATTCCATCTGAAGTAGCCCCTGCTTCCTTTGGTGGATGTTGATAATGTTATAAGAGAATTAGAAGATGGTAAAATAGCAGTAGAAGCACTTCGGGTGCTTTGAGGCATTAAGTGATCATCCCTTAATTATTCTTTTATGTGCAGAGACTTATGAACCCTGGGCCATCTAGATGACACACAGACTGGTGGTGCCTTGTATGAATGATGGATTTCCTCTGAAAAATGTGTGGTATTCCTCATGAGTTTACCAAAATTCTTGAGTATCTCACATGATGATTCCCTAGGCGAATACATTTTGAGGACCACCCTGTGTGTATATAAATTGTAACTTTGTGGTGTTTTGAAATAGATTTTACCACTACAAATCTCACCAAAACATCAGTCTTAACACGTAACATTTGTTGACTGTTGGTGCTCTCAAGCATGCAAAAACATGGACAAATTTACCACCCATGGTGAGTTCTTTCCTCGTGTAACTTACACCTCTTCTCAGCCTATCGATGTCTTTTGCAACTAAATCTAATATCTTGCTCATGGAAACAACATGCCTTTTGAAGAAGTTGATCAGAAACACCAACAATGCGAGTATTTTTTCTCTCAAATAGATAAATTCGCAGAGATTTGACACCTGGGCGATGGTTGGAGACCTGACATTGTCGGCACCTTTGATTTTCTTTGAATTAATTTTCCCATACTTTGCCAAATGCTCTGAAAACAGATCCTTTCATGATTGCCCCTTTTAACTATACATCAAGCACTGGATATTGTTTTGGTTGTTGTGTATGATGCAGGTGACTTGGAGATAGGATCTGGAGCTAAAACTTGGCCCTCGGGCCTAAGTTTTGGTAAAAAATTCTCTTTAATCACCTCCATGTGGCCTGGTGCTTACTCTTAGCTGTGTTGACTTGTGCTCGACATGTGGACTTGGAGTTTGGCATATGAATTTGATATTGGTTGCATATAAGCTCAGGTACTAGGAGCTTGGTCTTCGGGTCACTAATTTTTGTAAAATGAAATAATAAAATTTAGCATAAAAAACGAGCTCCAAATCTTAGCCAAAAACAATCAAACGGGAGCTTATCAAGGTTTGATGGGAAATCTGAAAGTTATAAAAATGGGAAAAGCCCTGAGGATTTGGGGAATTTTGACAAATTTGGTGAAGGAGTTCAAAATAACATATGAATGATCAAAATAAATGAGATGCTACGGGAACTTCCGGTATCAATACGTGGATTTTGACTGCTACAAATCTAGGTGCTAACACTTATACTCAGGGAACTCCTTTTGAATTATTTTTGGGGTACTTTCCTAAATCACATATGGAGTTTTATTTTGGATAAGCAAGTAAATAGAATAGACAAGATGATGTAGATAAAGCTGAAAGGTTCATTCAAAGGATCCAACAGGTAAATCAAGCAGTACATGAACAATTGGAGAAGAGCCAAGACAAATATAAGGCTAGGCATGATAAACATCGGGTTGATCATCAGTTTCAAGTTGTTGATCAAGTATGGTTACATATCAGCCAAGATAGAATGAAAGGTGAAGGTAAAAATCTCAGGCCAATCCAATATGGTCCATTCAAGATCTTAGAGAAGATTGGTACTAATGCCTTTCATTTAGATATACCAACCTACATGCAAATGTATTAAATGGTAAATCTTGAGAATTTGAATATTTATGAGAGTCCTATGATTATGGATGAAGATGAAAGTATTTGAGTTCCAACAGTTGATTATTCTGGTACAAAATACTTAGATGAGCTACAGGAATATGTTATTCTCAACAAAAGAATCATAACTTGACAACGAGATTATGTAAAATATATTTGAGTTGGTCTTAAAGGGGGTGAAACCAAGCAAATAAAGGTGGATCGATATCGATAAGTTGAGGGAGATTTACCCTCACTTAGTTGTTGAGTAATTAAAATTTTGGTGGTCCAAAATGATTCCAATGGGAAAGAATGATCTAGGAGGATCCAAAATGCTCATAGACGTTGAGAAAGATCCATAATGCTCATAGAGGTATAGGAGGATTAAAACAAGATCAAACTTTAACCATCTCAAATGTTCCTGAAACTAGCATCAATGCGTAGAGCTCAGAGATATATTTCCAATGGTGCAAAAATCTCCTCAAAGAGAGTTTGTATGCAAAATATATGGCTGATCAAAGTTCAGGTCAAACATGGAAAAAAGATAGTGAAAAGGACAAAGGTGACATGTGTCACTACTGAAAGGGTGAAATGTGTCATGACCACATCCATAAGGTGTTGATGTGGTAACACCATGGAGCACTACATGGCATACCATACATGTGACTAGACAAGGTGACATGGCTTTCATACAACATAGGTGGTCCAATTATATATTGACATGTGGAAATGATGGACCAATGAGAGGCTGCCGCATGGAATCCTCCCATTGGCCTACTATAGATGAGGTTATTTAAAAATTTGGGTTGGGATTCTAGAGGATCGAACCTAGATATCCTGCCTTACACTCAACAACCTTACCATTACACCACACATTTGTTACTTACCATTAAAAATTGTTGAAAAAAGGTGTCATAAGACCAAGTAATACCTTTTGGTTTGATTAATTCTAATCCATACTTGGTGTTTTTAAGGCATGTGATTCATGTATGTGATTTAAATATTGATCATGGAAATATATAATCCATCCTTAAATGACCCAATCTTACCAATTCCACAAAAGTTAGAAGTTTTGTGGGAGCTACTTAATATTTAAGAAAGTTCATAACATAATTTTTAGCAATAGTAGTGATCCAGATGGATATTGGTGGCCACCCACCTTTTCCAACTGGCTCAAAAAAAAAATTTGACAATTTTGGCAATTTACTATTTTTAGCAGTTTTAACTTTCGGGGCCATTTTGAGGGCCTAAATGAAGGTTTTTCGGGATCGAGATCCTCAATGATAGCCAAAGGCATGATTGATCCCTCGAAATGAATCTCCTCGACAATACCTTTCCAGCAGGCTATCACACGCCTAAAATGGAGATCGTATGCAAACCTTACGACCCCGGGAAGTTGATGTACTAACTTACCCAAACGGGGCCCACATGACTTTTGGCGCTTCATCTCCTAGGGTTAGGTTTTTGGATGTCTAGGGTTTTGGGCATTCTTGCTTATTGTAAAAAGGCCTTCAGAGCCTCATTGTAACCTTCTTCTCGTGAATGTGCACTGCCATCACATCTCTTCTCAGAGATAAGCCGCCACCATTCCAGCAAGCTTGTTTCTGCTGCATTTTATAGTTTCAACTTATTTCGTTATTGAATAAAAAACTAGTTTTACTGTATCTCTATTATTTTGTGTTAAGCCCCTATTAGTAATCTGTATTCATTTCGTTCTGCTCATAAAATCTGGATCAGTGGTATCAGAGCGGTCTGCTCCTTGTCGTCTTAATGCATGTCCCCAACGAGGTCGGAGTACAAAGAGTTGGGTCTCGAGTTTGTTTCTCTTGAGGAAAGAAGCTCTTGCATGCCCAAGCAACCTCCCATGGCAGGAGAAAATAAATATGATGAGACAAGAGATCCTTTCAAACTATTGATTGAGGAAGCCCTCACGCAACAGAGGAACGAGATGATGGATAGTTTCGCGCAAATCCTTCGGCGGCTACCAACAGGCGACGCATCTTCTTCGAATGGAGGTGCCACCCCCTTCAAGGTACAAATAAACTTTGATATTCCTATATTTGAAGGTCATATGGACGTAGATGTTGTAGACAAGTGGTTGAATCTACTAGAAGGGTATTTTTCTGTCCATAACTTTTCGAATAAAGAAAAGATTCCTTTTGCGCTCCTCAAAGCCATTCCCCATGTCAAAGATTGGTGGGAAACATCCTGTGAGCAAAAGGAAATAGAGGAAACCTAATTATTTTCAGTCACAACCACCTAGGAATCCTTCAGGGATTCTATTAAGGAACAATACTACCCTGTCGGAAGTTATGATGACCTGTATACCAAATGGACCACACTGTGACAAGAAAGAGACCAAGAAGTGCCAGATTTCACAAATATCTTCCATACCTTGCGCACCAAGTTGGGTATCAAAGATTCGGAGCGACATCTGGTGCTCAAGTATCACAGTGCTCTGCATAGATACATCCAGGCCGAAATGGAATTTCTGGACATCTCATCCTTGGGCGCGGCCTACTGATATGCTGTCAAAATCGAGCAGAAGATCAAACAAAAGACGCGGAAATTTGGGCCTAGGAACCCCTCACAACAAAAGACAGGAAAGGGAGGCCCCAACCCACCGAACAAAGGATAGGGAAAAGATGGATAGTATCAGGACAACCAATCCAAGCCACAAGCAAAGAAGGACACCAGAAAGACAAAAAAAGATACCAGGAAGTGGTGCGACTTTCATAAGAGCCCTTGGCATAACATTGTTGATTGCTGCTCAAAGCAGTCACTGGTGGCCGAAGTGAAAGCCTCTAAATCAAATGTAGATTATGACTCTGAGCCAGAACCAGAAAGGGGAAGAAGGATCATTGATGTGGAACCCAGTGCCACCTTTTCTACCACCAAGCTCCAGCCTGGTGAACCAGACGAGCAAGAAGAAGGAGAGTGCCTCTTCCATTCACAGATGTGGGTAAAAGGCACCCCGCTGCACTTCATCGTTGATAGTGATAGACAGAAGAACCTCATCTCAATAGAGGTCGTCAAGTGGCTAGCCCTGCCAACAACTCTGCACCCACAAACCTACACCATTGGATGGTTTCGCCAAGGAAGCGATCTTCGCGTCAGCCAACAGTGTCGACTGTCGTACGACATCAAGCCCTTCAAAGACGAGGTATTGTGTGATGTTTCTCCTCTCGAAGTTTGTGATGTTATTTTGGGACAACCTTATTTATGGAAACATCATGTTGTATATGAGTCTAGGCCTCATAGTGTTATTATTAATTTGAACAGGAAATTGTACAGGATACCCGAGGCAATCCCACCTAGTGCTATTTCCTTGATCTCTGCTAAGCAATGCAAGAAGGTCATCTCTCAGACGGGGAAGTTTTTCTTCTTCGTGATTCTCTCTCAAGATAAGAAAAAGATCACAACCACATCCAGGGTCTCTGCAGCCGACCTCTCAACATAGCAGAAGCAAGTGGATAAGGTCGTGGAAGAATACTCGGATATCTTCTCCTCACCTATAGGGGTACCTCTGCACTGCCAGGTCAAGCAACCCATCAATCTAACCCCCGGCGCACCGCTACCCAATGGGCCAGTCTATTGTCATTCTTTGTTAGAGAATGAGGAGATCAAGCGATAGATCCAAGAACTGCTCCACAAGGGGCACATCTGCCCTAGCTCATTACCTTGCGAGAGCCCAATCGTGCTAGTACAGAAGAAAGATGGGACTTGGCCACTGTGTATTGATTACCGGGCTCTGACTAAAATCGTAGTTAGAAACTAATACCCGATTCCCCAAATCGATGACCTCCTTAATCAACTCATGGGGGCCAAATACTTTAGTAAGATTGATCTGAAGTCTGGCTACCACCAGGTCCTGATAGAATAGACAGATGTATGGAAGACCACCTTCAAGTCAAAGGAAGGCCTTTTTGAATGGTTGGTCATGCCCTTTGGTTTGATAAATGCTCCAGCCACTTTCATGAGGATGATGGACGATATCATGTGACCATTCACCAATACTTTTGTAGTGGTGTATCTTGATGACATTCTAATTTACAACAAGACTTGGGCCGAACACTTGCAACATATTCAGCAGGTTCTGCACACCCTGCGGTAGCACAAGCTATACGCCAACTTGGAAAAATGCTCCTTCGGCATGGACAGAGTCCATTACCTGGGCTACATCATTGATCAGCATGACGTACATGTGGATCCAGCCAAGATCCAAGTCATCCATGACTGGCCAGCCCCAAAAACACTCACTGAGCTTCAAAGCTTCTTGGGCCTTGCCAATTTCTACCGCAGGTTCGTGTTGGGTTTCTCCCATATTGTATGGGCCCTTAGCTAAATAAACAGGGGTGGTGGTAAGGAGAAATTTGCGTGGGGCCAGTCCCAACAACAAGTGTTCGATGATTTGAAGCAACGCTTGTGCTCAGCCCCAGTACTTTCACTACCAGACCTGCAACATCCTTTTGAGATCGAGATAGATGCTTCAAACTATGTTGTGGGAGTCGTTCTCACTCAGCACGACCACCCCGTGGCCTATCATAGTGAGACATTGTCAGATACTGTCTGTAAGTACCCTACTTACGACAAAGAAATGTACTCCATTGTGAAAGCATGCCGCCAGTGGAGACATTACATTCTTGGGAAGGAGACGGCCATCCACACTAATCATAAGCCACTGCAATTCATGCAGACATAGGGAAAATTGCAGAATGACCGCCATCAAAAGTGGTCCACATACTTGCAACAATTCCACCTCAACATCAAGTATAAAATAAGAAGCACCAATCGCGTCACTGATTTCCTCAATAGATTGCCAGTCATGACACTCACCACGGTGCTAGACTCTTACGGCCATGAGACATCTAGATGGCCCCAACTCTATGAGACAGACCCTAACTTCGCCACCACCTACCAAATGTTAGGTGCAAATGCAGTTGTCGATAATTTTCATCTTCAAAATCGGTTGGTGTGTCGTCTGGGCCATATCTGTGTTCCATCAGGTGAGTGAGCAAAGTTGATCTGGGAAGCCCACTACAGTCGGCTGGCAAGACACTTCGGCATTGAAAAGACAATGGCGATGCTACAGAAACATTTCTACTGGTCGAAACTTCGATAGGAGGTCAGCAAGTATATCAGGTCCTGCACTTCCTATGCTATTGCCAAACCGACCACTAAGAAACAAGGTCTGTACACCCCTCTTCCTACTCCTAACAGGCCATGGGAATCCATATCAATGGAGTACATGTCGGGCCTCCCATCCACCAAGCGGGGAAATGAATGTGTTTTTGTGGTTGTTGATCACTTTTCTAAGATGGCGATTCTGGTTGCCTGCAAGAAGAGCATCACATTAGAGGCCACTGCCAAGCTCTTCTTTGAACGAATCTGGGTACATTTTGGAATCCCACAAATCATTGTCTCAGATCGGGATAGTCGATTTCTCAGCACATTCTAGTCAAGCCTTTGGTCACTGCTGGACACCAAGCTCACCAAATCCACGGCCTTCCACCCCCAGATAGATGGCCAAACCGAGGTTGTAAATCGAATGATTGTGCATATCCTTCGCATGTATAATTCAAAACACCCTCACACATGGGATGAGAGCCTTCCCTATGTCCAACATAGCTATAACCGAGCCCTGCATAGCTCAACCGGCCACAACCCCTTTCAAGTGGGGTTGGGATTCCAACCATTGGGACCCATAGATGTTGCACTTCCCCTTGCGGTCACCTCAACCGACTCATCTCCTACTCCAACTGAAGCTGAAAAATCCACCCATTTCATTGAGTGGATCCAACATATCCGCAAACAGGTTCAGGATATCCTACATAAGTCTAATGACAAGTACAAACAACGCCATGATCAACATCAGGTGCCGCATAAGTTTCAGGTGGGCGACAAAGTTTGGTTGCACTTGCAGAAAGAATGCCTTACAGGACCCCATCGGAAGCTTTGCCCACTCCATTATGGGTCGTACATGATCACCAAGGTTGTGGGGGATAATGCTTTTGAGCTCAACATTCCTCCTTTCCTTGGTCTGCACCCAGCGTCCAATGTGGATCTCCTTCGCCCTTATTTCCCACCATTATTGGACACCTCAGAAGTAGAAGAACAACTGACACCAACAGAGCTCAACCCAGACTGCCTACAATAGGAATCCAATGATCAGATTGTGGATAGAAAGATCAAGGGAACTTGACAACAAAGTATCCAGCTTTATCGAGTCGTCAAAGCAGGGCAGCTCCTACACCAAGGCAAGTGGCTCACCCGGGGCCAAATTCAACAGAAATTTCCTCATCTTATGGGGGACCTCAATGCAATGGAGAACATTGTTTCCTAAGGAGGGAGTATTGATCCAAATGGATATCGGTGGCCACCCACCTTTTCCAACTAGCTCAAAACAGTTTTCTATCAATTTTGGCAATTTACTATTTTTAGCAGTTTTAACTTCCAAGGCCATTTTGAGGGCCTAAATGAAGGTTTTTCGGGATCGAGCTCCTCAATGATAGTTGAAGGCATGATTGAGGCCCCAAAATTAATCTCCTCGATGATACCTTTCCAATGGGCTATCACACGCCTAAAACGGAGATCTTATGCAAAAGTTATGACCCCAGGAAGTTGATGTACTAACTTACCCAAATGGGGCCCACATGACTTTTGGCACTTCATCTCCTAGGGTTAGGTTTTTAGATGTCTATGGTTTTGGGAATTCTTTCTTATTGTAAAAATTCCTTCAGATCCTCATTGTAACCTTCTTCTTGTGAATGTGCGTTGTTGTCACATCTCTTCTCAGAGATAAGCCGCCACCATTCCATCAAGCGTGTTTCCACTGCATTTTACAGTTTCAGCTTATTTCGTTATTGAATAGAAAACCAGTTTTACTGTATCTCTGTTATTTTGTGTTAAGCCCATATTAATAATCTGTATTCATTTCGTTGTGCTCATAAAATCCGGATCAACTAGGATCATTTCTTCTATAAGAAATAGTGGAAAGAGTATCCAATGGGATAATAATCAACAAACATCCTTTGAATAACTAAAACAAAATATTAGTTGAGCTCTAGTCCTAATGCTTCCTAACTTGCAAAAGTCTTTGAAATAGAAACTGATGCTAGTGGGGATGCTATGGGAGTAGTTTTTATGAAATGGGTGATATTGGTATGTTATCATTCAAATATATTCAATGGAGTAGTGCTACAATACCCTACATATTACAAGGACCTCTATGCCTTGGTTCATGCATGTAAAGAAGTGCACACACTTTCTATTGGGTAAAAATACCATCATCTGTACTGATCATCAATCTCTACAATACTTGTAGACAAAGAGTAAACACCAACAAGTCAAACACTATAAATAAATTGGATTTCTACAAAAAAATAATTTAGTGATTAAATGTAAGAATGATACAACCAAAAAGTTGGATGATTTTCTATCCATGCCACTAGCACCAAAAAATACTACTCTGCAAGCCATTATGTACATGGAGACATTCACCCATGAAACATATGTAGAGGAGAATGTAGATGACGAGAACTTCAAGGGGGTGTATCTATGAATGAAAGGAAGAAATGATCAAACATATGTTTATTACCATCTCTAATATGGATTACTCTATAATATGGGGAAGCTATGTGTACCAAAGGAAGAAAGAGTACAACTAATAAGGGAGGTTCACACCTCATTTGTTGGTTATTTCAGTGTTGAGAAGATTATGGCTAAATTGAAAATATATGTTTATTGACCCAAGACGTGAGAAGAAGTAGTTATATTTATCAGAGTTTGTATTTTATGTTGTGTGAACAATCCTAGTAATAAGAATCAAGGACTATATAGTCCAATTCTAGTCCCTACAAGGCCATGACAAAGCATATCCTTAGAATTTGTTGGGTTTTTACTAAGGACATGAAGATGACATGATTGTTTATTAATTGGGTTGGTTGTCATTGATGTTAACCCTTGAAGAAAGCCCGCTAGTGAATTCTGGTAGCACAAAGGTTTGGGTAATGGACCCAAGTTTGTTTGATGTATAGTGGTATGATTTTTGATATATTTGCAGGTAATACTATTCTATATGGATAGTACATATCATTCCATTTCTAGTGGTATGTGGAATGTCACATAACTCCTCACGGTTTTAGATTTATGGCCTTACGAAGTTGGAGGACCCTTATATGTTGGCTTAAAGCCCCAAAAGGTCAAAGAAGTCAAAGTGCTTGCAAAGAAGAAATTATTTAAATAATAAAGTGAAGTGACAAAGTCAAAGAGGATTATTTAAATAATAAAGTGAAGTGACAAAGTCAAAGAGTATTATTTAAATAATAAAGTGAAGTGACAAAGTCAAGGAGGATTCTTTAAATAATAAAGTAAATGGAGAACTTTCTAATTATGGAAAGTGGTTATAAGAAGGTTAACCCTAAAATAAGGAAAATGGATTAAGTAGTCAAGTGACTATTGGATATATGGACAAGTGGCAAATTGGGCAAAGTTGGACATAGGTGACTATGTGGACAAAGTGGTCTAGAAGATGCTTCTAAGGAAGCTATATGAAAGTATAAATAAGATGCAAGGCTCTCTCGTTTTAATTACACTTGAGCATATTGAATATCTACAGGTGACTGAGGTACCCAAAGGATATATAGGCTTAATTTCAGAGGGAGGATAAACTCAAGGGAAGGTGAAGTAAAGAAGGCCGAAATTCAAGGGAGGATAAATTATTTTGATGATGTTTTCTAAGGTATGTTATTTACAGGTCATCTCACCATTTTCACAATAACGTTTTTTTCTAGAATGATTCAGACCATGAAATTGGGAGGCCATTGGAAAAACATATCCAAGTAGTTGTGGTACAAATTTCAGCTTGTGGGTCGTTGTATTTTTGGAGTTACACTCCATGGAAAATAGGGTTTGTGGCTAGTCCTGAAACTAGTCTAAAACATATGTTTCGGGTAAAATTGTCATAACTTTTTCATAATAGATCTAAATTCAGTAAGACCAAATGTGTTGGTTATATTACAGCCTATAGTATTTTTTGTACAATTTTCAGATCCATACAACAAACATTTTGTGTCGGGCACTCTCTACAAGTTCGCTCTATAGAATAATCCAGAATTCAACAAGGTATGCCATTTTTTCTATAACTCGTTTTCTGAGAGGTTCCAAGTAGTGACACCTAGAGGAATTTCATTAAACACGCTGAAGAACATTGTGTACTATTTTTAGATATTTATTCATTACAGGTACATAGTTATGATTATTTCAAGTTAGGGTTGTTGACTAATCCAAAACTAGTCATGTGAGACTAAAGTAAAGTTTCATGAAAATGCTAGTCTCTTGTTGTTAAAGTTAAGGAAGGTTTGCAGGTATGTGATCATATACACCAGGTCTATTACAGAGTTACAAATCAGATTTGGATGATGAAATTAATGAGGTATTTTGGGTGAGGTTGAGGTACATGTTGGTGCATGGTTGATGCACTTGTTTATGGTATACATTGATTACAAGTTGAGGTACATGTTGGTGCATGGTTGATGCACTTGTTTATGGTATACATTGATTACAAGTTGAGGTACAGGTTGATGCATGGTGCAGGTTATTGGTATAGGTTGATTGGTACATGTTTTCAACAATATATCTCACATTGATAGTGTGACAGTGGTTCCATCATTCTACTTATACGTCAAGGCAGTTGCACAGGGCAAGGACATGTGGTTGTAGCCACCTTCCGGTTGTAGCCGAAGAACATAGGGGGTTGTAGCCTCCTTCTGGTTGTAGCCAAAGAATTGGGGAGTTGGAGATTCCCTCAGGTTGTAGCCTGAGAAACTAGGGGGTTGGAGCCTCCTTCCAGTTGCAGCTAGAAAATAAAGGAAGTCGGTGCTTCCAATGAATGTAATTCTTCAAGACATATAAGAAAAAGAATTATGTGGTTTTCTCCCGCTTTGGGTTTCCACATAAAAACACTGGTGTACTGTGTATGTGTATGATTGTTCATTTGTTCATTGTTTATTTACTCTGCAAATATTGGATGATAATGCTACATTGATACAACACTTGCATTATATGGTTAAAAATGATTATATTTCTCTATTACTAATTCACCCTCTCTCTCAGTAATCCAACATACATATATGTGGTAGTAGATATGTTCATCAAGATGTATGTCTTGATGGCTTGTAAGAAGACCATCAAAGGACAATAATTTGTAATCTTGTTCTTGGAAAGGTTCTAGGTGCAATTTGAGATTCTGAGACATAAGTAGGAGCAATCTAGACCTAGAAGACTCTTCTAATGGAAGTAGGAAATGAGATAGAAACTTAAACTAAGGTTTTGAAGACAATATTTTCTGCAGACCAATACACAAGGATGTGAATCTGTAGCCTCCTTAATGTAGAGGAGAAGGAGATGAAGAATCTATTATGTATCAAGATTTAGATAAATAAGAACAAGGTAGATACCTTTTTTTATTATTATGGTTCATAGGAAAACCTCATTATAGAGGATCTGGTAAGTAATATTGGCTTATAAATACATGATCACCCTCATCTATATCCTTTGGACATAGAGTTAAAATTTACCAAGCATTGTAAGCTTAGATTTTCTATGGGTACAAATTTATTGATGAAATAGAAGTCAATCTATCACCTCTTGTTGTTTGTGGTGTAGTGTTTGGTAAACCATATATGTAGATGATGGATTCTATCTTCATGAAAAGTGCCAACCAATACCACCTAATCAAATATGATAAATATTTTATCATCAATGCACACAAGGGGAAGTTGAATATCTCTCTCATGAGTGCACACCAAGCTAAGAGTTTGATTAACTCAACCAAGAAGTCCTATGCATTCAATTTCATGAGATAAAACTAGAAAGACATCACATCCAAATGTGTTAAGGCATCCTTTGAAGGATCTATGAAAGAACATAAACACCAATTGGAAGAGATTTTGCAAGCATGCAAAGAAGTTTTCCAAGAGAAAAAAAGGATTTCCATCCAAGAAGGAATTGGAGTATGAGATACAATTATTTCTATACTCTCCTTTACCAAATATAGTTGTTAAGGTCGCCTTTAAATGATCTATGAAAAAACATAAGTGCTCGCGCTAGTTTTTTATCGAGGTGAGTAAAATTAACTTTTTTATAGCTAGGTTGTGGAACTCTACAACAGGTAATTGATTAGTGGTGATTAAGCATTGAAATACTACTAAAACCTATGAAAAACAACAAAGCCAACATGAAAGGAAAACTAATAACTAAGCAATGAAGATGAAATTGACACAATCACAAAATAGGAATCAATAGCACTCATTTATACCAATGGATGGGCCTTTAATAACACCCAGGGAGAGTGGTTGGACGCAAGTGAGATCCACCATGCTCTTTGGGAGGGTCCTTTGATATTGGATGGCTCTCTCTCTCCCTATCCTATCAAATATGAAGAAGTTCCTTGGATCTCTAGATGGTGAGGATTTGGAAAGAAGGCATATATGAACAAACAGGTTGGAAATGAGAACAACGGTATCACAAATCAACCTAGCAGCCTAAATTTTCATATATCCTTCTTTGTCGAATGTTATCCCCAACCTCTTATTGATATTGAATTTGTCTGCCTTTGAATAGCCAGCCTCATGTGTGAATGGAATGTTTTCTCCTCTGTTTTCAAGAGACCATACATAAACGTGGGGAAGGATCAAGGCCTATCACACATTAACTACACCACTTAAGAAGATTTGATTATCCTTTTTGTGATTTTATACTTGAGTGGATTTCAAAGGAGAAGTTGCACAAGTTGTGTGAAATTCAATGTAGTATTCATGCAAGTGCATGACACCACTATTATAAAGTTTTTTATCCACTTTTGAGGGTGAATTTTAATAGCCATGGGATAGATTCGTTATATTGTATCTTTGTCCACTAGTGATGTTTTCCAGTGATTTGTTAAATATCCTTGTGAGCAAGATCTAGGTGATAACAACTATCCCTTGATGTATGATTTTAGGAGCTACCGTATAGCCAAAATGCATCATCATTTTTTGTTCCATATGTCTATAGTCTATGCCAAACTATAGAGAGAGTGAGAGTTGTGACCAAGAAAAAATGATGTCTCATAGAGATGTGATAAAACTCCACATACAAACAAACCAAACGTCCATGGGCATATAATTTATTTATACAAATGAGGTAGGAATTTCCCATGCTCACAAAGTTGTCAAAATATTACAAAAGAATACATGTATGCTTTGGGGGCATGTTTGAACATGATGAAGTTTTTAGGAGATAGTGCATGATGTTGTAGTTGGAAAATATATGATGTATAAATATGCATTTCCCTCAGGGGTGCTAGTAATCAATAAATAACTACTCTGATGAGAGGATTCCCAAGAAATTGAAGGAAGAAAATATAATAATTGCTTACTCATAGGGGCATTGATAGCTTAACAAGCCCTAGGGTCTTCAATTGGAATTGGAAACTACAATTGTCGCAAGGTACAATCCTTCCTAATGTGTAAATGTGTTGACATCAAACATCAGGGGTATCAATGAGATTAGAGAGAAATGATGACTCTCTCTCTCCCATACAGGGCTTACCACTATCGATGGAAACGAGAACCAAGATACCTCAACATTCCTGCAAAAACATGAGTTGATGTCAACAATAATGAAGATGCGATCACAAAGGATGAAGGGTCCCTTGAAATTGACTAAGGATAAACAAGATACATATACTGTAATAGGAGATGATTTTGATAAATTTGGATGAAGATCAAAGAAGATGACACAAGACTTCCCTTGGGTGGAGCACAAATGATGACTGACAATGGCGACAGTCAAAGAACCAACTAGATATAAAGTGATTTGTCATTAGGGGTAAAATTAAATGAACTGAGGGTATATCAAGATGGAGATGAGTATTAATGAGTGAAAATAGATAGATAGATGATGATGGAAACTATGGAGATCATAGTGATGTATGCTAGGATAAATGAGGTGTTGCAAGCAACTAGAATCATTGCAAGCACAGGTAACTCAATGCAGATGTTCAGACCAAGGAAAACTAAGACTATTGTTGGGTTTGAAAAAATTTCATCAGATGCAATGGTACATGTGTTAGTGCTTCCCTTGTAAATAATGTCTTTTTTACAATTTCCAATAAATGAAAGAATGTAAAAATTGGGAAATTTACAAACAAGGAGATGGGTGCCTCAATCATGTGGTCAAATAGCTCATATGTATGTGGCAAGAGTAATGAGAGAATATAGGGAGGGGTCCCTTGGTTGGGTCTCCCTGGGGGTGGATGAATGATTAATTGGAATGTAAATGATATACTAATATTGGAGGATATGAGAGGTCAATGATAATGCAGTAAAACATTCAACATAACCGACCATGAAAAAAGTGAACCACCGAGAGTTTGAGGGAATGGAACAACATGACAACGAGAAAGAGGTATGGGGCTCATTATATGATATGTAGACTATCTATACTCCTACATTATAGGAAAATAAACATGGGTGTCGATAATGCAATGGGTGTTAAAACCAAGGCAAGCCATAAAGGTGGAGTGCTACTAGTGTTATCAACTAGCAACAATTGAATGCATGAGGAATTGGGAAAAATTGCATGTTGAGCCAAGGAAGAATACCTAAAAGAATATTTAGAGAGAGTGATACTAAGAAAAACAATGATATTAGAAGGAGTATCATCATGAAAGTTTGAAGAAGTACAAACTTGAAGGGATAGGGTAATGGTCCTTGTTGTGCAAAATGATGAGACTAAAGGGCCTCCTAGAAAATATATGTTTGGTGAACTTGTTTGGGGAAAATGTCCCTTTAACATATTTTTTGGGGGAAATGAATGGAACATACATAATCAAAAGTGGCAATCCCATTATCCCAATGGTGTAAATGGTGTGGAAAATAGAGCTTCCAAGCTCCCGCGCGGGCTTGGGGAACCTTGTCATTGGGCCATATAAAAGGTGGTGGGCCCCAGAAGGACACCTCATTTGTATTTCATTGAGTTGGAGGATAGTGTGTCTGGATCCCACGATATTCTAGATATTGTTGTGTAGATTTTTTTGGTCATATTTCAATTCTGTGAAGGCTGGGAAATGGATCATCAGCTCACCTTTCATTTTATGCATTAAATTTCTAGGTCTTAGGGGATGTAAGGGGGCATATGACACCTTTTTGAGGTGGATCGCATAGGTTGCATGTCTTGTCAATGAAAATATGTGAAACTTCATGGTATAATAAAAATCAAGCACACAAAAGGGTTGCATGACTATTTTTTAGAATACTACACAAGTATTGCGAATATTCAATGAACAACCATGAGTATATGTCACATGTTTGTTATTGGGACAATCATGGAAATTACATGAGTACTCTAAAAAGAGATGCACAAATTATGTCAGTGTTCAATGAATAGTCACATGAACATGTTTCACATTTGTTCAATAAATAATCACACGACTAAAATTAATTTTGGGGGGGAAACCACACAATTGTTACATGATTTGTTTTGATCAGCCACAAAAACTGATAGTTTGCTTGGTTTTTGTAGGGACTATACCTACTGTGAGCCATGCCCATTCAATGGTGTGAGAAATATTATGAGGAATTATGCATAGAGGTGAGAGGAGACCCCATGGCTCGGTGCAATCTAGCTAGTTACAATTGGTCAAGTAGTTTGAGTGCGCTACATTTTGTTCCAATGGGGGATTGTTTAGTGAGATTTTCTAGATGTGGAACCCTAATGAGGGTCACTTCATAATGAGGGGTCATGTGTTGGAGTTGAATTCTCTTACTGATATTCACTTCTTGATTTGGTTGACCATTCAAGGGGAGAGAGCTGAGCTATAACCTCATATAGATGATGGGAAGTTGATTTATCAGTTGATTGAGAAGTGTTGCACCAGCCTGGAGGGTTACGAGGGGGGTTACATTTACATTCATGTGATATAGGATTTATCCACATGGGTGGAAGTGACTATGAAAGTCCATATTTATGGATTAGTGGGGTCCCATAATATCACTGGCAACCACATGTTGGTCGTGGATCAAGTGATACATGAGAGACTTTTTGCATGGGCCTTTCTTATGAGAGAGGATATGGTGACACAAATTTTATGGTGTTATACATGTGGAGGAGGGGAATTTTCCTTTGAATTTTTTCTTTGTTGCCTCTTTTATGAGTGAATGGTTCTACTACATCCATGATAGGATATTTAGGATGGAGGGCCCCTAGAGCCTTGGATGCACTAATGGGGTGAGGTACTAGAGAAAATGAGTGCATGCCAGTTCTTCACCCCTTAGTTTTTTGGTTGGTGGGGGGTGGGAGGTGGGGGGGGTTCCATGGGTAGTTCTATGGTTCTCGTATGCGATAATGGAATACCATGGTGACCCATTTATGATCCTTCCACTAGGAGAGAAATGGAGTCTCCTGAGGTGAGTTTTGTAGCATATTATGCTTACTTCTATTTTTTCCAATGTGTTTTGGCTATGGATCTAGACAACTTATTTATGGTTCACCTAGTTTTATATGAAAATGTGGGGTTGAATGGACATGAATTACAACATTGATAATTGTAGTGGCTCAGGGGGGAGTTAGACGTTGTTGGGTGGGAACGAGGTTTCCATGATCATGAGGTGGGACCAACCACACAAATAAACCATGTGACCTGGAGGTGGGGGCTAAGTAGCATATGGGAGGCAAGCTCTGTGTGTAGCTTGCTGACTTGCGATGAAATTTTGATGCAGATTTATGGAGAGTTCTTGAGGTGGGTTAGGCATATCTTAGAGAGGATATTATAGATGTATGTACTAGGACCACACTAGAGCGGCACTTTATTTTGAGGTCAGTAAAAGTAGTAGGGGTTGCTACAAGAGGGAAAAGGGCCCCCCTACCCGGGGGGGCTGGTGGAGCACCCCTACTCGAGAGGTACTTGGGAGTCCTACCACCTTAGTGGCTTCTGATATATGAATTTTTTTTATGGTGTGACTGTAGTGAGGGATGACATTTTGTACTGATGAGATGTACACTTAGAAACTGTTTACACACACACACACACATACATATGTAAAATATATTGTTTTTCATCAATTGGGTTTAGCCCGAGTGAATTTTTTTTAGGGGTGTCCCCCCCCACCCAGGTTCAATTATCGCAAGTGACATGTTGAGATATTAAATGAGTATTATATCGAAAAATCCTCAGTTTTCTACAAAATCTAGTTTACCCTAGGTACCATCCTCGAAATGAGGGGAAGTGCATGGTGGGTTTCCCCAGGAGTTATTCCAAGGAAAAAAAATAGGTAAAATCTATTTTTAAGGTCAATGACTCCTAATGTGATCATGTGATGAATGTAAATGTGTTTTTGTCTTACTTTAAATTACATGCATTTGTGATATACCATAATGATGATAACTTGTAGGAATTTATGAGATGAATCATGATAAAATAATGTTTAATGTGATATATTCTAGTCTAGTATTTTATTTTCAATGTTATCTACAAATTGATTTTCACTTCTAAGAATATGTATGAATGTTATGTATTTAGAATTCCTTGACAAAATCTTCACTTGTAGATACTTCCTAAACATGAATGGATGTCGAATTTGGTAAACATTATTTAACCACAACACAATGAGTTGAGAATCCATGTATATGATGATACGACATATACATATTTGATTTGTTTCAACCAACAATCTTATCATGTCAACATATTTTGCTTGGTTATTTATGTATGGCCCTAAACATGCGTCACTTGATTGAAGTAGTGTGTGTGAGGGTGAATAAATGGCCTGGGCTATAGAGGTGATTTTTTGAGTTCATCGACTATTTCCACCAAAAACAATGTGAACAACTGGTAAATGATTCATTTTGGAAATCATGAAAGTGAAAAATTGATCAAGAGTGTCAAAAGACTAGGTGTTCGTAAAAAACACTAAAAAACTATTGAATTTACAAACTAAAAATGTATAATTGATGGGGTTCTTGACAAAGTGGCTACTTAGGGGTAGAATATTTTAAAATACAACTCATTGATAGGGTCCTTGAGGAGACTTCCCTCAGGGTGAATAAGGGTGTATGTGCCCTGACTTGGGAAATGTTTGATGCTAAACGATCCTCACTAGAGAGAACCAAACTTACCTAGGCCTATGGTGTCATTGGCGACATCATATGTCAAGAATATATCACCTTTGTTAAATGAACGAGGGTGCACCTATATATCATACATGGAATTGGAGCACTTTTTGGTAGCTTCATTGTTTTGTAATGAAGATTGAAGATCCTCATCTATGCTCTCCAAATCCACAAGGCATTGTTTGAGAGGAGTGGTGTCTAAGAGTAGTTCGAATTCCATCTGTAGAGTGAGTATATCACACTTTATGGGAAGGACTGTATCCACCTCATGGACGAGGTGGAAAGGAGTGAACCCTATGGAAAAATTGCACGAGGTCAACTAGGCCCAGAGTGTGGAGAATAGAATGTGGTTCCAGTTGGTATTGTGCTTGTTGATAATTCATTGCATCATGGTATTGATGATTTCATTGACATCCCTAACCTAGCCATTTGATTAGGATAGTATGGAGAAGAAAATTTATGGGTAAAACCGAGTAATGAGGATAGTTCTTGAAACACCTTGTTCTAAATATTATTTTTGTGGTCCAACACTAGCTACTGGGGGACCTCGAAACAAGTGATGACATGGTTGAAGAAGAAATGGGCGGTAGTGTCTTCCATGTTGTTGAATGTGGGCATCAATTTAGACCACTTGGTGAAGTAGTCAAAATCCATAATGATGTACTTATCGCTATTTCTAGATGGGGGATTTCACATCATAAATCTAATTATCCACTTGCAGAAGGGACTAGTGGTGATGACAAGGTATAACGGAGTTGGTGGAGCTTTGGTTTTATGAGTGAAAAATGACACTTCACACATATTTTGGAGAAGAGGGTAGGCCAGAAATAACCAACATGGGTAACTTTTTGGGTCATGGAAATTCCTGACCACTGAAAACACCACTATGAAAATCATTAAGGACACGTTCAACTTCATCCAAGGTGAGGTATCAATGCAAAAGAGTGTTTGAATATTGATCAAGATGGATGGGTTGTGGTAACAAATGATCAAATTTAAATTCATGGATCCTACTTCAATAGAAGAATGTATAAGAAAGAGGAAAACATGTTTCTCAAATGCGTCAACTATGTGGAAGGCTTTAGTTTTGGAATTTCCTCTTTTAGGGAACTAGATGACTTAGAAGGTAGGAAATGGACAAAGTATAAGGATAAGTGTTGACCCCTTGGATAGGGAATAGAAACAATCAAATTATTTCTAAAGGAATTAGGGAAACATTTTGGCAACAAGGTGTTGAGGTGAAGAATGGAAAGTCCTCACTCAATAATTTTCGAGTCTTACTAGGCTAAGGTGAAATAGGCAAGAATGTTACTCTGGGTTTATAGCCTATGCCAAAAATATCAATCATCCCTCAAGAAATATGTTCTTGGACCTGATGCTATTATAAAGTTGTTTGTTGCTGCTAAAAAATATGTAAAATGATTTTTATAAATAATTAAAGAATAAAATCAAGAAATAAATACAATTTGAAAAACAAAAATACAGAAGTCTCAATTGTGAAAAAACAATTTTTTATTGATAACAACTTTTCTAAGTTATAGCTATAATTCTTGTTTTCAAACCCATGCGAGGGTGAGGACAAAGATCAGACTTAGAAGCCTAAGATGGAATTTAACAATCATATAAAGAAAAATAGTGTGTAAAAGTATACGACCAAGACTGAATACACTGGATCAACCAAGTCACAAACCAAGTCTTGACTCTACAAAATAATCTTAATCAGAACTGAAAATTAATTCAGAAACTCTAATAAAACTACACATATTACAAAGAGAAATGAATGACCTTCTGAAGCATGCCAAATATCAACTCTTTGTAGTCCTTTCTTCTTTGTCATATTTAGAAATATCTCATTGTCAACAAGAGGATTTATCCATTTAAGGAACTTAGAAAATGAAAAGATGAAATTCAGAAATCTCAATATGAAACGGGAGCAAACCTTATCAGATGTGTTTCTCTCTAATTCCTCGTGTCTTCTTTGTCCTTTAATTCTCTAAAAGGTAGTTCCTCAAGTGGTTGAACTACTTTTAGTTACTAAAGTTAAATCAATTTAGTTAATAAATGGGACAAATAACTTTATGATAAGGATAATTTAATAAATAAAATAATAACTAAATAGGTGGGTTCCCCCTCTATTATGCACCTCTTTATTTAAAAATCAATAAATATGTTTTCCTTGTCGTTCCATCATAGTAATCAAATAAAAATCAGCATCATAAAACATACCATAAATATGCATAAAAATACCATGTCATAAAACACTTTTATCTCCCATAAATAAAACATGATATTTTAAAGTTTCAAAAAAATATATTGTTAGAAAAATAGGACCGCAGAGCAATAAAATAAAACAAATGCGGAAACAAAACACAGAAGATACACAATACAAGAGAGACACAAATTTACGTGGTTCACCCAGTGTGGGCTACGTCCACCAGAGAAATTGTCAGGTCCTTTCTTTATTATTATCCAGCAAAATGAAGGGATACAACCTACAGCAAAAACCGTTGTAACTTCCTCTTCTTTCTCTCACAATATCCTCTCTCAGAACACAATACTCGCCAACATACATAGCCGCAATACATTTCCCTCATAAAAGAGGGTTGCCTTCTAGGGCCAAAAAACCCTAACATAATCTCTATCGTTAGATCTGTGACCTTATAATGAACGGTCCAAATTTACAATGAAATTACAATATACTTTTACAAGGCAATTTTTTCTTCGGGGGCTTCACCCCCAAACCCCCCAGTCGGGGGGATATCTCCCCGAGACCCCGCAGAGGGGGTTACCCCCCTCTGCACTCCCCCACGTGGAAGAGTGTACATACTTCTGGGGTGTAAATACTTCATGGGGTATTAAAACGACTGAAAGTAAAAGACCTCTAAATCAGGAAGATAATCAGGCTCCACAACCAACAATCTCCCACTTGGAGACTGATCTCAACAACTCCACCGCTGTTGTATATGTTGGAATCTTAACCTTCTTGGACCTGACAAATTTCTCATCTTCATCTTCATTCTTGAAGACCAACTAAAACTGAGCAAGAACTCAGTTTCTCCCTGGTTACTCCCTTTGTTAACATGTCTACAGGATTATGGCTAGTGTGTATCTTTTCCATCTTCAATTGTCCATATTCCAAGGCGGATCATATGAAGTGGTACCTCAACTGTATATGCTTAGTCTTCGAATGGAAGGTTGATTTCTTTGCAAGGTGAATGGCACTCTGACTATCACAGTACAACCTGTTGTTCTCCTGCTTCTTTCCCAATTCCTCCATAAACCTTTGTAACCAAATCATCTCTTTACTAGCCTCTGTAG
>ML782253.1:120790-139701 GCA_009831015.1 Picea engelmannii
ACAACATCATCAAATTTTAAAGTATTTGAACCAGAGACAGAGTTACTTACAGCCATGACCAAGCCATTCCATCTTTCTGGCAATGAGCACAAGATTAGAAGAGCCCTAACCTCATCATCAAAGTCCACTTTTACAAAACTTAGATGATTAGTAACCGTATTAAATTCATTTAAATGATCTGCAACAGACCCACCCTCCGGCATCTTCATATTAAATAATCTCTTCATTAGAAATACCTTATTTGACGTCGAGGGTTTTTCATACAATTTGGCCAACGCATCCATCAAACCCTTCGTTGTCTTTTCTTTCGAGATATTGAAAGCCACCGATGTTGTCAGGCTCAGTCGTATCATTTCTGGAGCCTTTTTGTCAAGAATCTCCCATTCTTTGTCCTTCATGGCCGTCGGCTTCTTTGCTACTCCGCTCAATGATAGGAATAGATCCTTCTGATATAAATAATCTTCCATCTGCATCTTCCATAACTGGTAGTTTTGGCCATTAAATTTCTCGACCCTAAACTTTCCATCTTCCGACATTGCTCCCACTCGAACCAGGAACCCTCTTTTCCTGCGAGTTACCTTACACTTTGATACCAGTTGTTAGAAAAACAGGACCGTGGAGCAATAAAATAAAACAAATGTGGAAACAAAACATAGAAGATACACAATACAAGAGAGACAGAGATTTATGTGGTTCACCCAGTGTGAGCTATGTCCACCAGAGAAATTGCCAGGTCCTTTCTTTATTATTATCCAGCAAAATGAAGGGATACAACCTACAGCAAAAACTGTTGTAACTTCCTCTTCTTTCTCTCACAGTCTCCTCTCTCAGAATACAATACTCGCCAACATACATAGCCGCAATACATTTCCCTCATAAAAGAGGGTTGCCTTCTAGGGCAAAAAAACCCTAACATAATCTCTATCATTAGATCTATGACCTTATAATGAACTGTCCAGATTTATAATGAAATTACAATATACTTTTACAAGGCAATTTTTGCTTCCGGGGCTTCGCCCCCGAACCCCCACTTGCCCCCAGCCGGGGGGATAGCCCCCCCGGACCCCACAGAGGGGGGGGCCTCTGCACTCCCCCGCGTGGAAGAGTGTACATACTTCTTGGGTGTAAATACTTCATGGGGTATAAACACGGTTGAAAGTAAAAGACCTCTAAATCAGGAAGATAATCAGGCTCCACAACCAACATATATCAAGGTTCTGCCATTTGTCTCATAATAGTGTCATAGTCAAACATCATAATAAACATAATCAAAATAGCCTAGGGAATTTATTTTTGAAAAATTCTTCTCTTTCCCTGATGAAGTTCTCATACTGAGAATTATTTTCTTCCAACTGGGCTACCTCTAGTTGCATATCATCTAAACTTCTCTTCCCACTCCCTGTTGATTTTATATTTGAATGAGCATAGGAAGAGGGTCTGGCCACGCTAGTAGAAGTGATAGGTTGCTTTCCTTTGACAATTTGAGATCCATGTGGTGTAGTTTTATAATCCTTTGGAGGAGGAGGAGGCATAGAATCATGTGTAACAACTGTCTGAGTTGGTAATATAGGGTGAACATGAGGTAAAGGAAAAGATGCAATAGCAACAACAATATGAACTAGTGGAGGAGGGGGGTCAATAAGCCATCGATTGGCACAAGAAGAAATATTAGTAGGTAAATTACCCTATCCATGATTATGAGGTTGCACAGGGGATTCAAGAACACTAACTATATCAAGATGAGGTTGCAAGATATAATTAAGAGGAGCTTGGGGTTGTGGTAAGGCATGTTGACCACCAAGGTTCAAATGCCCAGTTTGGATCAATTGCTGGAACTCATCAAAGTCAATGTCAAAGTGAATGGAGAACCTTAGTTTCTTATGTCTCCTGGGCTGCCAAAAATTATTTGGCCCTCGACCTCTTCTACCTATGTTTCCTCCTCTTCTACTACCTCTACTAAATAAGCTCATCTATATCATCACAGTCCAATTAGTACAAGTATAAAATAATAGTAAGATAAAACATCTAACACCATATGTCATTATGATTAGATTGGCTCTAACAATCACATAATTATGCAACACAAATTAAATATGAATGGGAAAAAGTGAGACATGGACATAAATACATCATCCATCAATAACACCCAAGTTTGCAATTCATACATACTAATTATCATTTCCATACAGAAAACTATATAAAATTGATTCCAAAATATGCTTGCAAGTATTTATCATAACTCCAATTAGGCAAAATAATTCCCAAGTCTTTTCTCATCTTTTAACTTTACTCTTTTATCATGTTGATCACATTAAACTGTATCACTTTTCTTATGCATATTATTTAATTAAATAGAAAAGACTAAAATGAAAAAGGAATTTAATAAAAAGTATATTAGGAAATGACTTATGTAAAGTGAAATTGATGAGGGACAAATAGATCTATATAATAAATATATGACTTCCTTTTATTAATTTCACAATTTCATCAACTAAAAATTGTCTTTACTAGTCAAACCAACCATTCCTGAAATGTTTCCAAGCCATATCACATCATTCATACTTGTTGTAGCTGAATATTGCCTTTTGAAAATGTTGGTTATATACTCAAACTATGCCACTTCTGATGCATACATTTCATCTTAATTACAAATACATGGGTAACAAATGAAAACAAGGATTGAAATGAATAGGACTTGTGGGAATAGCTTATGTAAAGTGTAGTTAATGAGGGGTAATGGGTCTATATAATAATCCCTATGCCTCTCGTTATTCTTTCATTGGAATGTGAATCATTATATGCAAATTAATAGTATCCATTCATATACATGTTCTTCCTAATAATTACCATGTGTAAAATTTGGTCATCAAACATATGCATTCTATGCTCCTAGAGAGACCTTTAAATAATAGTAAAGCCATAAAACAACTTCAATAAACTGAGCTCCATTTGCTATATATCTCAAATACAACCATGATATAACTTTACTTTCATCATCCTATATTCATATTGTCTTCTAGAATGACAATTATGAATCATAACACCTTCAGAGCATATACAAAATGTCATCAACAGTCATGATAGCACAAACAAAGATCATCGTATGTATATAAAAATCTTGACCATATCCCTATTAGACCCCCCAAAAAAATCAACCAAAATCCAAATAGGTCGAGGAGATATATGAAGGAAAACGACAACTCAACTGGAAATGATATCATAAATATGAAATTAATAGACTCGGGTTCAAATCTTGTAATTTGTAGTTCGTGGAGACAAGTTTTGAAACCCACAATTTTAAAATGTAATTCTAGACTCGAAATCAAGTCAGCAATAACATCCAAAAATGAATTTCCTTGAATACAAATCCAATAACATGTAAAATCATTTAACTCACATCCGAAAAATATTTGCAAGTATACGCCATGAAGGAATGGAAATCAAAGTAAAGAGGGGTATGACTGCATGTGACTCAAGCAACACAAACTTTGAGCTTGTAGTCTTATTACCAAATTAGGGTTCCAAACTTGTCAGTTCCATTTTAAAACTGATAAGTCTAGGAGCGAGTCAAAATATTGAAAATATGATTATAACACAAACTAATCATTGCCTCTAAAAGAGCACAACCATCATCAATAGATCTCAAAAACACATAAACTTATATCAGAAGAGAAATCTAGGTGGAACCCATAAACATGCAAGTTGTTCATACTAATTGGGATTTCATCTAGGTTCTCTTTTCAATAGAGAAAACCTTTATTTAGACTCGAAATAAAAAATTTGAAGACTTCCAGATGTAAAATTTGTAGTTGGGTTCGACCCATATCAAAACAAATGGGTGACTTTCAAAGGAGAACTTGAACCTAAGTTAAGAAATATAAAAACTCTAAGTGTAATCCATAAAATGAACGAGTATTTCTCAATATGACCAGGGAAACTAATCAAGAAAATAAGAACTAGAGTTTGAGTCTCACATGCATGCAAACCAAGAGTTGCCTGCAATCCTTTTTTCCTTTACGAATTAACATGGAAAATGTGAATATGGAGGATGTAAACAAAGCTACCACCATTTTTCTATGAACAAAAATCTTTCTCATTTTTTTTCTTCAAGAAACAACAGAGAAGGGAAAAAGGAGACATTTATGCACACAATCATGTAACCATAGCCAAATATAATTAGACAAATGCATTGTATCATATGTGAAACAAGTTGGCAGCTCATACCTTACATAATGACACCTTTTAAACCAGCATTGAACAATTATGAGAACCACTGGGAGAAACAACCTCATACAACGGAGCTCGAAGCTCTTTTCTTCACAACCAATAGAGTATATGACCCAAAACCAAGGTGAAAACAAATTGATAGTGTGTGGGACTGTGGAGAAAATCCCATGTCCCATCTCCTTCAATGCATGGCCAACTCAATGACATAGACGACCCATAAAACCAATGCAAAGCATGCCAAGTCAACAATATAAACCCTTATAGCATGCAATATTTTCATAAAATCAAATCAAATATACATCGAGATTGTTGATGAAAAGGAATGACTATCCTAATATCAACATTTTTGAATCTTTCTAGGTTAAGACAAGATAGTTGGGATTGTTACCCTATGTTTATAGTGTTGGATATACTGAGAGGGGGGTGAATCAATATTTAGAGCAATTAGTATTTTTGAACTTGTACTTCAATCAGATCATGTATTCAATTTATATCCAATCAGCAATGAAGACTATTCAAATAACAATGAATAATAGTATAAGAGATACACCAATACATCATGCACAATATATAATAAGTAATCATGCATTATTGTTCAAAGGAAGTAATCACTTCCAAAGGTAGCTACATATTCCAAATATAAAGGGAGATATAAACCTCCAAAAGGAAGATACAATCCTCCAATATCAAGAGAGGGTTGACCTCTCCATCCTTTCCCCTTCCTTCCACCCAATAATATATGAGAGATAACAAAACTTTACATTAAATTATCACCATCACCCAACCATCACATAGAACCTGATAATGCTTCCTGAGACTTCATCAACTTCTGAAATTATTCACTTCTTGGAATACTCTGATCCTGTAGATAATATTACTCAATCTATTCTCTGAAACTAATCTAAGTTTCACTCCTTGAATCCTCCCAGAAAAGGAGTTATAGAGAAAATGGTAGACCTTATTCAATTTTGGTTTAATCAGGAGAGCGAACTTATACAGACTGCCCCATGCTCAATATTTAACATCAGATTCTGAAATTAGTACACATGAAACTACAACCCGTACTCTTTCCAATGAAATTGGTCTCACTTCATTTGGATTCTCTATGAATACGTTATGATTGTTTTACTCCAAACGCTTGTTTATGAATAGCTTCAGGACTAGTCAAAAACCCTATCTTCCATAGAGTGTATCTCCAAAATTGTAGCGAATAAGGAGCTGAAATTTTTACCATGATTACCTAGATATGTCTTCTCAATAGCCTCCAAATTTCACCATCTGAATCGTTCTAGAAACAAAGTTATAAAGAAAATGGTAAGATGACTTGTAAATAACATACCTTAGAACACATCACCAAAAGACTTCATCCTCCCTTGAAATTCGACCTTCTTTAATTCAGATTTACTCAGAAATTCGAATTATATCTCCTTGTTCATTAATAAACTTGTGTGTGTTGAAAAATGAATGTATAATGAGATGTATTTATACCCTTTATGTCACTTCCTTTTAACATTAGGGCCGACATGTAGTTTATGCTTCAATTCACATTGTCATCTTCAAAAATTCATTTCTCCTCAATCGTGAGGATCCACGTGACGTGCCACATACCAGCAAAAGCAGAATGACTTATATTATCCATATATGGGTGTTGTATCTGCATGTGTAATTTACTTCATATCTATCTACTTCAATCAACTGTGGGGTCCAAAATCCAATGGCTAGGGTTGACATCAATGACAACAACCAATCTTCCAACAATTTCCTCCTTTGTCATTGATGGAAACACTCATGCTCCCCTTGTCATCATGATCCCAATTTCTCTCCCCATTTGACAGCAACGATAAAGGGTGGGGCTTCTCCCCCTGATTTGAATGGCATAAGATGACCTTCTTCTTTGGGGTTGCTCCCCCTAAACATGTGGCACTCAATAATACTTCATCCTTATCTCTGGTCTTTGGGACTTTTTCTTCCTTGGAATCCTTTTGTGTGGCTTATGTCTTCTCTCTTTTCTTCATGTCTAGGATGTATATGTTGTTCGGTCTTCTTTTTTCAATTGAAACCAATCTTCCTGGGTTATTTTCTCTGATTTTACATTTTCGAGAGTCAAACGTAAGAGTGTATCCTTGATCACATATTTTGTTGACATTGAGGAGTTTATGCTTCAGATCTTCAACCAATAGGACTTTTTCTACTCTTACATTTTCACTTCCAAGCTTTACAGTTCCTTTTCCAATTATTTTTGTAGATGAGTCATCTCCAAATGCAACATTTCCACCCTTTTTCTTCAAGCTGACAAATTTGCTTTGATCTCCGGACATATGAGATGAGAACCCACTATCTATGAACCATTCATTTTCTTCTTTGCATTCTTTAGCGACCAATGCTATTCGATAGTTTTCATTGTGTGGAATTTCTTTCCTTTTCCATGTTGTAGTTGGTATAGGGACATTTGGCATAGGATTATATTCCTTCATCTCTCTGCAATCTCGTTCTTTGTGACCAATATTATTGCAGTTGTAGCATACAATATTTTGATCCATTAATGGTTCAAATGGATTATAATTTATGTTGACAGGTCTATGAACATTTCCATATCTACTATTTGCACCATTCATGTAACTTGCGTAGTTATTCCTTTCATTGATTCTACAATTGATTTCCTTGTGTCCAAAATTTCCACAAGTATAACAATGTCCAAGAAAGAAATTTTGATACCTGGGAGTAAATGATCTTCTTTGTTGTGTGGTCCATCTAGGTTCACAATATATTCTTCTATAGTTTCCTTAATAATGATTTCTTTCATACATAATGGGAGAGGAGCTTCTTGATGTCTCATTCCTTCTGAATTATAGTCTTCTATCTTGTTGTTCAACTTGCTCTGGAGTGTTGGTTTCAGCATTTTCATCTTCCTTCTCTTGTTTTGTTGTCTTCAAACTGTGATTGTATCATAGTCATGTCTTGTTGTTTGGAGATCTTTGACTGCTAAGGATCTCATCTAATTTTTCAGTGTTTTTTTCAAACTTCTTCAACTTTTCTATTGTCAATAGTATCTCCCCTTTTGTGTGATCCAATTCTTCTTTCAATTTATCATAATCTTCTAATTGCTCCTTCAAGCTATCAATGGTATTTTCAAGCTAGTAATTCTCTTCTTCACAACTACTCAATTCACCTTTTAGTATTATGTTTGTGTTTCTAATATTGTTATTTTTAGTTTAAACATGCTTCAACTTTTCAAGATTATCATCTTCTTGTTCACTCTTTGCATTGTCTTTGTATCCCCAAAAGGAATCAAGCTTGGTTTCTTCATCTGAATCTTCTTCAGAAATGATTTCTTCTTCTTTAGAACTCTTGTGATCATCATCCTAGGTTTCTTGGGTTATGAAGAGGACCTATCCTCCATCATTATCTTCTTCATCACTCTCATCTGAGGAGATGCCATCATCCTTAGAGTAGAATCTCTTTTTATTGTTGAGACTTCTCTTTTTATAGTAGCATTTTTCAGCAATATGGCATATTCTACCACAGTTAAAGCATTTGAGAGGAGACTTGCCTCTGTATCTGCTAGTTCCCTTATGGAACCTTCTTACACAATTTGTTATTTCTTCATCAAGGTCATTATCCTTGTCTTTTGTCTTATTTATGGCTTTAAAGGTTTCTTCATTGTTTGGCTGGTCACTTTCTGAACATGTTCTCATTTCATATGCTATAAGAGACCCATTTAATTCATTCATTGTCATTTTGGTTAAGTCCCTGGTTTCTTCAATGGTGAAGACCTCAGCATCATACTTCAAGAGAAGTGATCTCAAAACTTTTTTTGCAACCAAGGATTCATTGGGATCTTCACATAATCCTCTGATAGCATTAAAAACTTCATCAACTCTAAGAAAATAGGTTGCAATATCTTACTTTTCATCCATCTTCAAATTTTCAAATTCTTCTCTATGTCGTTGAAGCTTGACCTGCTTAACTTTTGGATCACCTTCATAGATACTCTTGAGTTTGTCCCATACCTATTTAGTAGTGTTGCAACCCATCACTTTGATAGAAATGGTTGGTGCCAATGCTCCTAGAATAACTAAGAGGGGGGTGAATCAGTATTTAGAGCAATTAGTATTTTTGAACTTGTACTTCAATCAGATCATGTATTCAATTTATATCCAATCATCACTGAATACTATCCAATTAACAATGAAGAATAGTATAAGAGATACACAAATACACCATGCACAGTATATAAGAAGTAATCATGTATTATTGTTCAAAGAAAGTAATGACTTCCAAAAGTAGCTACAGCTTCCAAATATAAAGGGAGAGATAAACCTCCAAAAGGAAGATACAATCCTCCAATATCAAGAGAGGTTTGACCTCTTCATCCTTTCCCCTTCCTTCTACCCAAGAATATATGAGAGATAATAAAACTTTACATTAAATTATCACCATAACCCAACCATCACATATAAGAACCTGATAATGATTCCTGAGACTTCTTCAACTTTTGAAATTATTCACTTCTTGGAATACTCTGATCCTATAGATAATATTACTTAATGTATTCTCTGAAACTCCTCCAATTTTCACTCCTTGAATCCTCCCAGAAAAGGATTTATAGAGAAAATGGTAGACCTTATTCAATTTTGGTTTATTCAGGAGAGTGAACTTGTACAGACTTCCCCACGCTCAATATTTAGCATCAGATTCTGAAATTAGTACACATGAAACTACATCCCAACTCTTTCCAATGAAATTTGTCTCACTTCATTTGGATTCTCTATGAAGACGTTATGATTGTTTGACCCAAAACACATGTTTATGACTAGCTTCAGGACTAGTCAAAACCCTATCTTCCACAAAGTGTATCTCCAACATTCTAGAGAATAAAGAGATGAATTTTTTACCACTTGTACCTAGATATGTCTTCTCAATATCCTCCTAATTTCACCATCTGAATCATTCTAGAAACAAAATTATAGAGAAAAGGGTAAGATGACATGTAAATAACATGCCTTAAAACAAATCACCAAAAGACTTCATCCTGCCTTGAAATTCAGCCTACT
Organism: Picea engelmannii; assembly: GCA_009831015.1. NCBI lineage: Eukaryota > Viridiplantae > Streptophyta > Pinopsida > Pinales > Pinaceae > Picea > Picea engelmannii. Next base: position 130,072 of record ML782253.1, read on the forward strand.
TTACTTCAGATTTCCTCACAAATTTGACTTATATCTCCTTGGTCATTAATAAAATTGTGTGTGTTGAAAAATGAATGTATAATGAGATGTATTTATACGCTTTATGTCACTTCCTTTTAACATTAGGGCCGACACGTAGTTTCTTCTTAAATTCACATTGTCATCTTCAAAAATTCATTTCTCCTCAATCATGATCATCCACGTTGTTAGCGCTCTGTAAAATTCATTCGGCTGAGAAAACGAATGACAGAGGCAACCTACAAACCAACTTTGAGGCCGAAAACTAGCCTTTCTTACCTAGAGAGGGATCTCTTTGAGACTTCGTCTCTGTACAGGTTATGGCTTTAAACCTTTGGCTAGATTTAACACTTTTGTACAATATTTTTGGTTCTATTGATGAAAGAAAACAAGACCTTGGGCTATGGAGTCAATTTAAGAAAACAATAGAAACAAATGAATTAGTGACTAAAATTGAGAGGACAAAGGCTAAGTAAGCAACAATATTTCAATTAAAAATCATTGTGTGTGGCGAGATAAAAACACATGAAGCAACTCGAAGCACCATTGGGGATGAATTTGGAGTTCACTTAGAAGAAACATAGTCGTCTAAATGGCGCAAATCTAGAGCACCGCGCGGTGAATTCTAGATTCGAATCATGTTCTGATTTAGAAAAAATACATATATGAATATAAAGACCATAGGAAAGAATGTACGCAAAGAGAGAGTACAATACATCAAATTGCTACCGTTAGAATCTTTTCGTCAAAGTTTCAGGACCTTTGCATTAATTTTCAATCGAGATTGAAAGCTACATTCAATAGTCACTGTCTACACTATTTTTTCCAACCAACCCAGCTTACATTGAAAAGATGAAATATAAATACAATGGTGTGCCACTCAGGCTACCCTTCTCTCTAAATACTATCCCTCCTAGAATCATGGATCCTATTTCTTTGAAAGAGAACAATAACTTCAACGGATTTACTAAAAATAGAAAACCCGACTTTGCCAAATCATAATCGTAACCGAAATATTGTTTACAATCATTGATCATGATCAAAATTTGACCATATGGTTGTTATGATTAATCATGTGCACCGTTGGACACTTTGTCACCCTTGCACAACAAGTCTTCTACACAACAGTAACCTATAGCAAAAACGCAGCGGATTGTGCAACAGACTGGGAAAATAGGGGTCAAATATGGCATCATATCTCCCAAATAAAAATACATTTTTCAAACATGAGAGAGGTTTTTGTAGGTAAGATCTCTATAAATAAAAACCTATCTTGGTTTCTTGAAATTTGTCTCCAGCTGGCTGGAATACGTGTCGCAAAAACATGTCTCGGACAGGAAACCATGAAAACTGAAAAATAGGGCTCAAAGATTCCTTCGAATCTCCCAAAATATGAAAAAAATTTCAAATCGGAGAGAGTTTTTTATTATTTGGTTTGTCCTCAACAAAAACCTCTCGAGGATTTTCAAAATTCCTCTCCAGTTGGTCAGAAAGTGATCTTGAAGTTGACCACTAAACCAGTGATTTGTGCAGCATGCCCTATAGCTTGTGTGCAGGAAAATCCTCTGCGCAACAACATCCTCTGTGTGACAAAATCCTCTGTGTGAAAAAATACTATGTGTGACAACATCCTTTGCGCAACAACATCCTTTGCACGACAACATCTTCTACGTGACAACGTCCTCTGCGCGACAACGTCCTTTGCACAACAACATCCTCTACGCGACAACATCTTCTGCGTGACAACATCCTGTGCGTGACAACGTCCTTTGCACTACAACATCCTCTACACGACAAAATCCTTTGCATGACAACTTCTTCTACGCGAGAACATCCTCTACGTGACATCGTCCTTTGCACCACAACATCCTCTACATGACAACATTTTCTGCGCGACAACATCCTATGCCTGACAACATATTCTACGCGACAACATCCTTTGCACGACAACGTCCTTTGCATGACAACATAGTCTGCGCGACAACATCCTCTGTGCGATGAAATCCTCTTAGCTATGAAATTCATGGTGCTAACAACTGGCTCCAATGAGGATGTTATCCTCCCTGTGAGGTAGAAAATAATAGTAGACTAGGTGCCTATCCATTGGGCTGCTCCGAAACTCAGCTTTCCAACTATAACTTGTAAGTTGCGTATGTTGAAAACCCAAAACTGTATATGCTCCAAACTGAAATATGGAAACTACTGAAAATGAAAACTGCAGATTGTTGAAAGAAATGCTTGCAGAACCAAGCTTATTCATACTCCTACCTACCATACTTTACTAAGAACAAATGCCAAATCAAGTAATCTCATATTTCCAATGAAGCCAATCAAGCAAATGGTTTCCTGACTCCAGCTTGCTTTCATCTCCTCCGGTCATAAAGTCAAAACTGAAATATGACAAGCCATTCCACCATTTGAAATTGTCCTTATGTTCAAACATTACATAGTTCATTTCGATTGAAGATTTCAGCAGAACTGCAAAAGGATCCTTGAGAGCAGAAAGAACTATCACTTATTTATGACCAACAATGAGCATCTCAAAATGGTTATTTCTGACTGTTCACATTGTCTATGTCATAAATGGTTTTTTGAACAACATCGTTATTTCGACATGAGGATTGTTTACTGACTGAAGATTCATTTTCTATTGGTAGGATGAACTTTAGACTACTAACCTCGGGCCTGGGATCATAATTATTGTAACAATGAGTCATTTCAGTCTCATACCCTCTTTTATATTGTTCTGAATGAATTAATAGTGCTTCATTTGTCTTTAATTCATATTGTTCTTGTTGTTGGTCAGAAAATCCTTCAAAATGAGATGAATCTTGGGATATCCTTCATGTTTCTTGTTCTATCTCAAGTTCCATAATAAGCTTCTTTAAAAATTCTAACTTATCCTCTTAACTAAAGATATGACAGGAATCCAAATAAGATAATAATGAAGAATGGATATCTCCACACCAATAATGCTTAGGAGAAATATCAATCCAATTTCTGAAATTTTGAAGAGAAACAAGGTCTACCACCAACCTTGTCGGTTTTTTTTATGAAGCACCCAGATCGAAAGCTAAGCTTGTCATTCTAAAGCCAAGAATCTCTTCATACCCCGAGCTCTTTGAACAATGAAGTCACCATGAAAACTTTAGCTTTGGATTCTCATGCCAGTGGAATCACCTTTAAACTGATTTTCTGGTGTGTGGAGTCGCCAGAGTAGAAATATAGCCAATATGTGCCTAAGTGTCTGCTGCTCTTAGACCTTAAAACTAAAACAATGTTGTTCTTCCCGAGGAAAATAATAGCAATCATCCCCGACAACGGCACCAGAATGTTAGTGCTCTGTAAACTTTGTTTGGATGAGAAAATGAATGACAAAGGCAACCTAAACACCAACTTTGAGGTCGAAAACTAGCCTTTCCGACCTAGAGTGGGCTCTCTTTGAGACTCTCTCTTTGTACAGGTTATGGCTTTAAACTGTCGGCTAGATTTAACACCTTTGTACAATATTTATGGTTCTATTGATGAAAGAAAGCAAGACCTTGGGCTATGGAGTCAATTTAAGAAAATGATAGAAACAAATGACTTAGTTACTGAACTTGAGAGGATAAAGGCTAAGTAACCAACAATATTTCAGTTAAAAATTGTTGTGTGTGGCGAGAGAAAAACACATGAAGAAACTCGGAGCACCGCTGTGGATGAATTCATAGTTCACTTAAAAGAAACACAGTTGTCTAAATGGCGCAAATCTAGATCATCATTCTAGATTCGAATCACGTTCTAATTTAGACAAAATACAGATATGAATATAAAGAACACAGGAAAGCATGTACACAAATAGAGAGTACAATACATCAAACTTATACTGTTATAATCTTTTCATCACAGTTTCAGGACCTTTGCATTAAGTTTCAATCGAGTTCGAAAGCTACATTCAATAGTTATTGTCTACACTATTTTTTCCAACCAACCCAAATTACATTAAAAAGATGAAATATATAGAAAAGGGTGTGCCACTCGGGCTACCCTGCTCTCTAACTAATATCCCTCCTAGAATCATGGATCCGGTTTCTTTTAAAGAGAACAATAACTTCAACAGATTTACTAAAAATAGAAAACCCGACTTTGCCAAATCATAATCGTAACCAAAATATTATTTACAATCATTGATCATGATAAAAAATCGACCATATGGTTGTTATTAGTAATCATTTTCACTATTGGACACTTTGTCACCCTTTCACAACAAGTCTGCTACGCAACAGTGACCTACAGCAAAAACACAACAGATTGCGCAACAGACTGGGAAAATAGGGGTCAAATATGGCATCATATCTCCCGAATAAAAATACATTTTTCAAACATGAGAGAGGTTTTTGTAGGTAAGCTCTCTATAAAGAAAAAACTCTCTCAATTTCTTGAAATTCGTCTCCAGCTGGCCGGAATATGTGTCGCAAAAACATGTCTCAAAAAGGAAATCATGGAAACTGAAAAATAGGGCTCAAAGATTCCTTTGAATATCCAAAAATATGAAACCTTTTTCAAATCTGAGAGAGGTTTTTGTTACTTGTTTTGTCCTAAAAAAACACCTCTCATGGATTTTCAAAATTCCTCTCCAGTTGGTCAGAAAGTGATCTTTAAGTTGACCACTAAACCAGTCATTTGTGCAGCACGCAATGTAGCATGTGCATGGGGAAATCCTTTGCACAACAACATCCTCTGTGTGACAACATCCTCTACACGAAAACATCCTCTACACGAAAAAATCCTATGTGTGGCATATTCCTTTGCGCGAAATCATCCTCTGCGTGATAGAATCCTTTGCACAACAACATCTTCTACGCGACAACATCCTCTGCACGACATCGTCCTTTGCACGACAACATCCTCTGCGCAAAAACATCTTAAGTGTGACAACATCCTATGCGTGACATCGTCCTTTGCATGACAACATCCTCTGTACCACATCATCTTTTGCGCGACAACATCTTCTACGCGACAACATCCTATGCACGACAACGTCCTTTGCGCAACAACATCCTTTGCACGACAACATTTTCTGTGTGACAACATCCTATGTGTGACAACGTCCTCTGCACAACAACGTCCTTTGTGAAAGAAACATATTTTGCACGAAACTATCTTATGTGTGACATCGTCCTTTGCGCAACAACATCCTCTACGCGATGAAGTCCTCTTAGCTATGAAAATCATGGTGCTAACACACGTGATGTGCCACATACCACTGGAAGTGACATGACTTATACTATCCATCCATGGGTATTGTATTTGCATGTGTAATTTCCTTCATGTCTATCTACTTCAATCAACTGTGGAATCCAAAAGCCAATGGCTAGGGTTGACATCAATGACAACAACCAATCTTCCAACATATAGCACTTTTGAAAAATTATCAATTAACCGTCAAGAAACATATTCTTGAGATCAATGTTGTATTTTATGTTGTCTTATGATAAGGAAAAATAAAATATTTATATCCGAAAATATAATAGTTTGATGAACAGTCATGAAAATAGAAAATCTAAAATAAGATCACACATATAATCCAAAATGAGACCTAAAAACCATCAAGTGAATTTATTCATTCAGTTCTGGAATACAGTGAAATACATTCTTTCATACCCAAAATGGGTAAGGACCATGAAAATACTTAGAAGTTAAAGGTTACATCATCACATAGACAAGTGGTGTCCAATAAGTAAAACCAATATTGAAAATTAACTGTATCAACAAGCCATAGTTTTACATTCCCTTGAATTTGCACAAAACTCCTAATTATCACTGAAAATTAATTCAAAAATCCAATAAGAATTTACAGACTATCAGAAACATATGATCAACCTTATAAAGCATGTCAATAATCAAAGCTTCTTGTTCCTCCTTGTTACCACTTTTAGTAATACCCCGCTATCAACAATAAGTATTTAGCCTTCAAGTATTTCATAAATGAATGGAAGATTAAAGTAATCTGACTCTAGAGAAAGAGCAAAACTTATCATAGTTTTTGTCTCTATCTCTCCTCTTTCTTTCTTGTCCATTCAATTCTTCATTTATTCCTCCAAAAGTAGTTTGAGTAGCTCAAATAATTTTAGTTAAGTTATTTTAACAACTTTTAGTTAAGTAGCGACAACTCATATTTAAATATTAATAATAAATGATAAGGGTATAATAAATATTAACTAATATGTGGGGACCCCCAAACAACTCTTTGTTTAATTTTCAAACTATACCCTTGTTCCTCCAAAAACAATCATGTCATCAAACATCATTGTGTACACATATCCCAACCAATCAACATATGAAATAACTCAAACACACACTTGTGATTCAACAAATACCACATATATGCAAGTATATTTATAAAAAAAAAAAAAGGTCAATTTGTTGTCCCAAAAATAGTGAGTCATAAATCTGTCCAAAACATACTCTTGTCCAAAAATAACAAAGTATATCCCAAAAATAAATAAAGTCTCACCCAATAGTGAAACCATCATAAAATAACACCATGAAGTCAAAAATCACATTTCATATGTGAGGCATTTTTCCTCTATCCACTACCCTCAGATTTCATTACCATGAGGACCTTTGAATATGCATGGACAAATGTTTTACATTTTGTTGTTGATGCTTCAGGATTCATATCTCCAAAAGAGATATGTATGTCCTCAATTTTTGGGTGTTGGGAATGAGAAGTGACTGAGTGAGAGGATGTGACATATTGGTCGGACTTGATAGAATGAACAAGTCATTTGCATTTATGTAATGTCCCCCACCTCTTAGAGAGGTGATGAGGAGACTCAGTGGCCTGGGCACCCCCACTAGGTCATAGTCTCACACTGAGGGGGAAAATTCAAGAAGTTAAAAGTTATATTTTTAAGTTGGCTTAAGAAAGGAAAAGGATAAAGGAGTAAAAGATAACTCAACGGAAGAATAGAAGATTAACCCTGGGAGTTAACCTAACTCAACAGAGAATTAGAAGGAAAAGTATAAGTAAGAGGCTGGGGTGCACCTATTACTCATTCTGATTTGGATATTTCTTGTTAGTTCTTTGAGCATTCAGTTTGGGGGTTTGCTGCACAAACCCTTGTGAGCAACTCAGTGGTGAAATATCCACTCACCTTGTTCCACAGCTTGGTCTCGGGGATGAAATATTCCTCCACACCATTCTATTCTCAGCATATTTCCTTCTAAAGCTTCAGAAGACATCAGGGTCGTATTGTTGAGGAATTTCCAGCAAGGGCGTGTCATACCATTGAGGAGGGATCGACTTAGCTATTCAGGAGGACGCAACTATCTTAGAAGATTCCGCAGTTGGAGAGGTTTTCCTTGGACATTGGGTTTGAAACTTCAGGAGGAGGCTCCCACTGTCCTGATCTATTATTTGATCGAGTTTGGGTTCATTTGGAGCATTCTTCCATCAGGACCGAATTATCGAGGGCTTCAGTCTCCACTTGGAGCGTGGCACTCTCTAGTTGGAGGGTTTGACATTCATATCTGCTTGATACTGGTATTCATTACTTATCTAGCCTTTAGAGGCTTCCTTTGTATTGTCGGGAGCATTTTGTAGCAGCTCATATCTGTTGTTTGTACAGCCATCTAAGGTTTATGCCAGATAGGCCATCTATTGTATTGATCCTACATTGCTTATAATAAAAGGGTCAGATCTTAATTGTGCTTCTATATCTTAAATGTATGATGATCTTCATGCATTGAATGAATCTTGTATGCACTTAATAACTCAATAAACACCTGCACATCAACAAACTAGTGGTAGTTGGTGATTCCAAGCCAGAATTGGGCTTGGGATCATTACAGTGGTATCATAGCTTCGATCCCCCCAAACCTGTGGAAGGATCAATGCATACAGAGGTACAGTGGTGCTCTCATGGGTAGAAGGATGAAACCAAACAGTGAAATAGAGGCTGAAATGGAAGGGTCAGGGGATGACCATGAGTCTCTAAGCTTGGCTCGCATAGCAGTAGAATTTGACAAGTTCCAGCAATCTTTTAATCGTACGGAAAGCACATTGGTCCGACACTTGGATGAGTACCATGAAACCAACAGAAGGGGACAGGCCGAACTCTCTGAAACTTTGAAGAGGGTTGATGAAAACCTGCAAATAATGAACAAGAATCAATCCAAGCTAAATGAAATTCTAACGCAAGTGACTCATCAAGGGAGGAACCCGGATACGTATGGGAACAAGGAGGCTAGTGGATCCGGGGAAATCCATGGGGAGATCAGATATAATCTGGAGAAAGTAGTTAGATCTGAAGGAAGTCTGGATGGAGACACAGCCCAGGGTCAGATGGGTAGAAGGGTCAATCAGAGACGATACATACCTACGTTCACACATGACCAGCTTGGTCGACATTCAGGTAGCAGAGCTAACCCTAGACCTTACATGCCCACATTCATAGATGAGCAAGGGCAACAGGAACAGGTAGAAGAATTTGTGGAACAAATCGAAAGGAGTGCCAAAGAATACTGCAGTTTGGATATGAAGGTCCAAAGACAAATGTCCCTAGATCAGTATTTCCAACTCAGGTTCAGAAATCAACCTAGGATAAACCACAGGGGTAGTTTCGAGTTTGAACGTAGAACAGGGAAGATAGAAATTCCATACTTTGATGGTACAACCAAGATGACGGCACAATCTTGGGTACAGAAGTTGGATACCTATTTACAGCTCAACCCCATGAAAGAGATGGAGGCCATCAAGTTTCCCACCATGTATTTGGATGGCAAGGCCCACGACTGGTGGTACCATGGGCTCACCACACTCGGCCACAACCAAATTGTATCCTATACAGAATTCACTCAGAGGCTTATTGATAGATTTGATCTAGGAGATCCTGAGTTACATTTCTGGGAGCTCACCCAACTCAAGCAAACAGGTACGGCTGAGGCATACATTGATGAGTTCCAGAGGTTGGCAGTGATGGTGCAAGATATTTCCCCAACCAGGCTCATGATGTCCTTTACAGAAGGATTGATGGAACCCTTGAAGGGTTGGGTTAAGGCCTTCAAGCCTACCAACCTACAAGAAGCCATTTGGAAGACAAGGGATCTGGGTCCAGCTGCTAAACCAAAATTCATACCCATAACACCTCTTAACAATGGTGGAAGAGATCAAAGGCCTCTAATAAACCAGGGAGGACGTGACCCTAAGGGTTATGAAAGGGGTCGTGGCAGAATAGATGACAACACCAGGACGGAACTGAGAAGGAAGCAACTCTGCTTCACATGCAAGGAGCCATGGAATCCCTCACACAAGTGCATGGGACAAGGACAGGTACATTACATTGAGGTCACTTCAGATGACGAAGAAGAGGATGAGTATGGTCAGATACAAAACATGGAGGCCGAAACATTAGAGGCAGCAGAAGAGGAGGTTCCAGAACTAGACTGTGTGGCTGGAGAGAAGGCTACGTTGGCATCTATTAATGGGGTACCCAAGTTCAACACCTTCAGGATGAGAGGGGTATTGCAAGGACAGAGAGTGTCAGTTCTGATTGATGGAGGAGCTTCCCACAATTTCATTGATGCAGCATTACTGAAGAGGAGGCACATACCTACAGTAGAATTTGA
>ML782253.1:156018-217518 GCA_009831015.1 Picea engelmannii
ATGATAAATGAAAAACAAGAACAACAACAATTGATAAGACATAAACAAGAACAACAACATGGCAGAAAAGGCTCACTAGCCAACACAATGTATTCACTCCAATGTTACATATTTATAGTACAATGGGCGATGCCACCTCATAGAGAGATTTGCTCTAGATCCTAAAATTGTGCATGATGACTAGACTAGACAATCTTAACTAACTCATTAGTCATCACTTGAGGATATATTACTAATATCCTAAATGAATAATACAAATATAGGTGACAATTTAGACTTAGTGATTGGTAAAGGTAAGCCATAGGCTAACAATCCCCCCCTCAATCACAAGTCTGATCAATAATACCAGCAATGAAGCATAAACTGGTATCAATTCCAAGTCTTCATAGTGAAACTCCTTAGCTGAGCCTCAATGAAGAACTGCTTGAAAAACCGCCAATCTGGATGCTGAACATGTTCATTTGAAATGAACTAGAAGAGAGTTTAGATATGGAAGTGAACAGTTGCAATATCTGAACATTTCCTGATTGCTTGACAATTTGATCATTTTGCCAAGTATTTTAGCTAGAAGAATTTGATGTCTTCTGCTAATTGGTGAACATGTAGTATCGCCACTCTACTATCAGTGTATCATTGAAAGTGCTCTCTGAATCTGTGGTTTGGGATAACCATTGACCAATTGATACCATGTATTTGATGGTTTTTGGATAACCACTAACCAATATTGACACTTTTAGGTGTCCAACAACATCCCAATGTATCATGTGTATGATTCAATTGCAAGTCATTGAACCATAATCTTGCCAAAGTCTGCTATCTCTAGAAAATCTCACAATGTAATCATGTGAGCCAGGATGCATGCAAATTGTTTACTTAATGTAAACTCCAATCTGATGAGAGCGAACCAAGAGAAGTGTATCAGCTTCTAGTCTGACACATCCCTGAAAATGCCTGACAACTCAATCATGTGCCAAGATGTAATGCAGAAGGATCCTCTTGTCCTCTGCTAGGTTGAATGACCATCTATGTGAACCAAATGTTCACATCATTGCTCTCAAAATAAAAATCTATATGATTCAACTTAAACTTATTGAACCATAATTCAACCAAAGTCTGTCATCTACAGACCGCAATTGCCCATTTGGCAAATTTCATGCCCATCTGGCATACTTGATGTTTGTTGTTGTCGAAACTTCCTGTCCGACAACCATCTTCAATTCCATCATCAATTCCCCCCTTTGTCAGCTGAAAGGAGAGACCACAAGTGGTTTCATGAACCATATTCACTGGAATTTTGAACTCCCCCCCTTAAGGTGCATGAGAGTTTCATCATTGTACTCCCCCCTTCTATGCTCAAGAGAGTACCATACTTGTTCCATTTGAGTACAACACAAAGTGGGCATGCAGAAAAAACCACATGTTATCTCATCCCGTGAGGGCCATGCTCAAAAGCTACGCCATAAGGGGACCACTTATGTGCGGTACAAAAATGTTATGTTATACAAGATTGGTCTTTACTCGAGATTGAATTCTACGGTAAGACTTATATAATCACTTGGTTGTTGATGACCATTTCCAAGGATCAATCCACTCATAGTGAATCTTCAATCTTGCAGGTTTCTTCAGTGTTGAACATATGTCTGAAGAATGGTTATGCTTGCCACAATGATGGCAAGGATGGAGATCAAAACACTTATTCTCCTTGTGACCAACTCGATTACAATGTTGGCACGTATCATTCTGATGCTGAACTTGAAAAGGTGAAGTTGAAGCTTCTTGAAGGAATCCAACACTTTGGAACTTGATTGGTCTGGAATAATCAGGAATATGAAAGGTAACTTCCTTGTCATATGCAAGTCCTTTTCTATTCTTGTTGTAGATGATTTCTTCCCAAGGTCTGATGATGGGACTGGAAAGAGTATTCTAAACCTGTTGCTTTGAAATCCGTGGAAGTGGATTTACTACATGTTGATGCATCATTGAAAGGTTTTCTTTACTGAAATCAAAAGAAAACTCTTGAAATGTAGGTTCATGAATAGATTCAACTTCGTCTGAATCTGATTCTGAAGTTGTATCGCTGTGTTGTTCCTTCACTAGTTGTTGATTAAAAACTTCATCATCATCATCTTTATCATCATCATCATTATCATCATAGAGAGGGTTGTTCTGAACAAAAACTAGTTCGGAACAATTCACTGGTTGTTGATTTTTGAGATTAATCAACTCATCATTCAATAGTTGGGATAGAGATTGAAGAAGTCTAACTTTAGCTTGTGTCACTTGCAAACAAGTTAACACTGATTGAAGAGTTTATTTGTTCAATGTCACTGTGTTGTCTTCAGTGGTGTTTATTAGAGTGTTCAGTAACTCTAATAATTCATGACTTCGCTCCATTTGAACACACTCGCTTGAACTTCTCATTCACTTGTTCTTCTTGCTCGCTTGAATTTATTTCTCGCTCGCTTGAACTTTTCTTGCTTTCTTCTAAGAAGTTGAGGATGTCGGTTACCACCGAAAATGCATCCAAAGTGTGATGTTTACAATGATTTGAGTTTTAACACTCAACCTTGTCAATTATGACTCAAAATGACTCTAGGGTGTCGAGCTCAGCCGAAAATGCACCTTATGACAAATTCAATTCAACTCAACTTGATTTTATTCTTACTATTGCAAGTACAATTCAACTCGATCAAGTGATCTTACAACAAACATTTTTGCAAGTTACAATTGAATTACAAATGCTCCATGATGTGTTGAGTTCGAATGATTTGATTTGTCCATTGCTGATGTGATTGACGACTTGAATGCTTGATAATTATCTTCATAGATGCTTGATCATATGTGCTTTGATTACTTGTATTTTACTAGCGTTAATCGTGTGCTTGAATTAACTTGCTTGGAAGGCCATGTGTGTATAGCCGTATGAAAAATTGTAAGTGTACTTATGTCAATAACTAGACATAAAATATTACATAAAGCAACCATGAAAACATTCACCACCGCACATAATGACAATGTCCTTAGACCCCCTTATTCAATTTTGGGACAGGTCTAGGATGACAGCGACCACAAAAAAAATGATTTCATTAAGATATCCTCTTTACAATCGTAATGATGTACCCGTCATTTACAATACAATTCAACTTATATTTGATTCTTACAAAGTTGAATTGATCTTCAAATTGATGATGTTTCGACTCCAAGTCACGTCCAATTATCCTTCCATTACAAGCTTGATTTGTGCATTGTTGATAAGATTGCTAATTTAATATCTTTGTTGCTTCTTGATTACTTGCGCTCCATTGTGTTTGAATTTCATTAACTGAGTGCTTGAATTTCCTTAACTTCATGTGTGTTGTATTAAATGATCAATAATTATGTCAAGACTAGATATAAATCACCACATAAAGCACCCATAAGAAAACCACCATCACACAAGCACAAGGTGTACCTAAGATCCCCTTATTCAATTTCGGGCGGATCTAGGACACAGAGAAAAAGACTTCAATTTTATTATGAGTATCGCTCTTACAATAACCGTGCTCAAATACATTTTGAAACTTTCTTGAGATCACAATGGTGTATGAATTACAAGCCTTCTTCTGGAAAACACCTATACCAAGCTAAACACACTCAAACATTTACCATAGTCCTTTCATAAGACTTCCATCACTTACAATGTGATCAACCATAGTCCAAGTTGTTGTATGCCTTTAGCATCACATCTCATTGCCAAACCTTCAATTATACTTTTGACCACTTATACCAAACCTTAGCTTGAACAACTTTGACTTCCACCATGGAAAGAAGGTTCAAGTATTTTACTTTCTCACATACATTGATTAGCTAGCAACTTTTACAAATGACGTTGCTTCACTTTTTCATGAAAAGTCCCCAATCTCTCTCACACATGAAAGCACAAAGCATTTATTAATGTCCTCCAACACCTCTTACATTAAAATACATATTGACCTTTCACCCACTAAATATAATATGTTGGATGTTTTGTGAAAACTTTTTTTTATTTTTTATATGTCACTTCAAAAAATGAAACTTTTTATATGTCACTTCAGAAAAATCTGCGTATAAAATTGTTTTATATGCATAGCATGTGTTTCTTTATATTAGTGGAATGAAAATGATTTAAATGTAATACTTTTACCAAGGAAATAAGTCGCCCAAACTTGCAAATGGCCATTCACGCCACCTGTGAGGAGATCTCAAACTCAAGAGCAAATTTGGGGCGAATCGTTGAAGTTTTAGCTAAGATTTGTTGGTAGTACAGCTAAGATTTGATCATCAGACATCCACGGATCTTACCAGTCCACAAGCACCATGCAGTAGCTTCCACGGAACGCAACAGTCTATGTTTTTGTTGCACTTTATTCACTGCACAAATTCCTCTACGAATTTGTTTCAGGTCAGCGTCCTTCATTGAATTACCTATGGCTTCACTCCCAGGAGCTCTCTTTTTGGGTAGCATATAGTGAAGCTAACTGGTCAAAAGAAGGCCAAATTGCACCAATAAGGCATCGATTTGAGGCACCTGATCTGCAGACAAATTCAGGCTCAGAATCAGTTGAATCAAAGCGCATTTGCATGTATATTCCAAGCTGGGTGTTCGATCATTTGTCTTCAAACCCTTGTGCGGCCTTTACCTTAAAATATATCACAAGAGGTATGCTCTTCAGTCGTTTAATACAACGAAAATAAACTTTGTATCTCAACGCACATGACCTCCAATTCTGGATGCGTGAGAATAGGTCTGCAAGTATATGACAGGCAAACGATCTGATTACTCTCCAACAGTAGCGATCTCAACGATCCAAAATAGAGAACATGCATCCACAAGGAGCGATTGGTATCTTGTCTAAATGACAATTGTTTGCAGTGTGCACAGCTCCGCAATGGTGACTGTGGCTCCTCCACGCAGGCTAGAACTCCTACGCACAGAATCGCAGAGATCTAAATAGATATCCAAACGGATATGGAAAATATTATGTCGCTTCTGCTCTTCTACGTGATTCTTTACTGTTAACAGATCTCATTCTCTCTATCCAAATCTTCCACCGCAATTAATCTTTGTAAAATGCTAACAGCAAGTTACACCAGAACTAATGGTCAATTCTCAATTCCACATCGTGCCACTGAAAAATGTGTTTCTGCCACTAGATTTCACTGAGAAACCTCTTTTCCAAGAGCTTGTTACTAGGGATCTCATTTATTCAATTGGTCACTTCTCATCTTTCTTTTCTGTGTGGGCTGCACAATGCCTTCTTCTCCAGTTTAGGCAGTCAATGCCCCCTTCTCTCTTTCTCTCAAACACAAATCCAAGCCCCTACATGCAGACTCCTTCTCTTCAAACTACAAGCAGCAAATCGGTTATCTTCATGGACAAACAAGTACACACAAAATATACTCTCCTCGTGATATGGGCACTCCCTTGAAGGAGTTATGCCCAGCCCTTAAGCTCTGATACCAATTGATAAATCAAAAACAAGAACAACAACAATCGATAAAACATAAACAAGAACAACAACATGGTGGAAAAGGCTCACTAGCCAACACAATGTATTCACTCTAATGTTACATATTTATAGTACAATGGGTTATGCCACCTCATAGAGAGATTTTCTCTAGATCCTAAAATCATGCATGATGACTAGGCTAGACAATCTTAACTAACTCATTAGTCATCACTTGAGGATATATTACTAATATCCTAAATGAATAATACAAATATAGGTGACAATTTAGACTTAGTGATTGGTAAAGGTAAGCCATAGGCTAACAATAAAAAATTTCTCATTTCACACAATAAGGGAAGAAAAATGAAATTTTAAAATGTTATATGTACTTGGGATTTAGGGAATAATGAATGTAAAATGAGAGTATGATTGGAATTATTCCCGTGTGCAGAAAATAATAACACTTCAATTTTTTTTTAATAATCTAAGTTATCTTCTTTTTTATTTCAAATTTCACGCTTAGACTAACCCAATCTGCATGTACAAGCAATCTAAAATTTTCATGAAATCTTCAATAATCATCAATTGTTTCACAACAACCATTTATTTCGTCAATAAAAAGAAATATCATAATATCAAAGCTTAATGGCATAATGTCTTGATTTCTCTTCTATCATTTCCAAATAAGCCATGAAAAGAAAAAATAATTCAAATTCTTATCTCTCAATTGAGCCCTGGTGCAAAAGTCCTAAATATATTCCATACCTAGGTCAATGTACTTATCAAAACCCTTGTAGGTTTGAAACTGGGTCACATATCACCCTTTAAAATTTGCTTGACATCAAATCGATCATAAACTTCATAACTTTCCTATTTAAAAAGGGAAGATATCATCTAGACCAAAGTATTCAAATTTATCAATAGTCTGAGTTCAAGATGAGGTGCCTTTTCTACACAGGGTTTAAACAATACTCATAGAAAATGACATGAGCAAGGGTTTTTCAATTTCTTCTGTCGGACTTTTAGAATTAAAACAAATAACAACCAAGGATACCATTAATATCGTAGGGTCAAGCAGAACTATAGAATGAATTTAGAAACATGGGTATAAAATTGGATTAAGCTTGGTCTCTAAACTTGTTAAATATATTAACACTGATTATTTCTTTGTGAAGATGAATGAAATATCGGTAAGACAAGCATGCACAAGATTTCTCTAGTTGAGCTCAATACATGGCACTTTTTTTACTGCGCACAGAACCAAAATAAGATGTAAAGTTCAATGTGAAATGATAAAACCAACTATTTCCCAATATTCAAAGTGATATAACAGATGTAGGGTTTGCAAATATAAACAAAACCTGTGACATGACGAAGTTCAAGAACACTTGCGATGCATGGTTGAAGGGTTTTGGAGACTTGGGTTCAAAACCCTTTTCACATATATATGCAGAGAAGAGGAAAAAACCTTCAAGTCTATTTTCATTTTTGCTCAGGGTTTTAAAAACTAAATGAGTGAAAACCTGTATAAAAGGAGTTGAAAGGAGGACAGACTGAGCCAAAACAAGTTATATACAACAAACCCACAAAGTCGTGACTAAGGAATATCAATTTTTGGACGAGTCAAATGTCAAGCTCAACAGAACCAAAAAATATTTTTTTGGAACAACAAAAATGAACTTGGGAGGATGAAATAAACAAACATACTCATCACCCATCAAACAAAGCTATTTTACAAACTATTATAGCAAACAATAAGCATGCACTTAATGGGTACGGGTAATATAAGCATAGATTTTCTTAGCGTTCTTATACTTCTGAAAAACAAGAGTTATAGTTGCCAACAACATCCACAGTCAAGCCTCAGGGCAACGTTGTCATTCCAGAGCTCTCAAAAACTCAAATGACAAAATGAAATGCCAAACATTGTGAGGATGAAAAACTCAACTGAATGTATGTGTCCCATGCATTGAATGCATGGGGCATCACGTTCTACAAAAACTCTATCACATTTACTTTCTAAACCAAGTCGGATTCCATTACTCACCAACCACCAATCACACGCCTGAAATCACTGCCAAGTAACCAAGTATTTATGTGCCATGTAACCATGTCAGCAATTTGTTAGCACTAGAAATCAATTTCAGATTGCATGGAAAGCAAGCCCAGTACCCATCAAGTTATATGTGAATGTAAGAGTGTTTTAAGGGGTCAAATGGAAAAGACTCAAAATGATAATGTTCCAACTCAGAAAACAGGGCTAGCATGCACCAACAATCAAGGTCTTGGTTAACATCAATCAGTAATTGGGTGTGAGTATGAATAGAGGGAAGACTTCAATGAGAGGAATGTAGGGGTTGTTGTAAACATTAGGTCTACAAACAACCTAAGGAAGAAAGATTCTTAACACGAGATTTTCTTTAGTTCAGAACTTAAGGAAGCTAAATAAACATCATGATAATATAATGATCAAACATACACCATAATATCACCACAGCCATTCATGTGAATCATTCAAAGCATGAACATTTAGCATCAGAAGCAAATAAGTTGAAAGAGAAGTTGATTTCTATTAACCAAGATGTCTTAAATCAAGTACATAGCCAGTTCACAGTAAATTCATCAAAATATTACAGTATAAGGGAGCCTTGCTCAACCATCCGAACCTACTAAAGCATTTCATCTATCTATTTATAACAAAAGGGAGGCAATTGTTGGAGGTACGAGTTGGCCTCCTTCCCATGAAAATATCTAAGAATTTATTGCATCTAACAACTTGACTAACAACCTATGCTATAAAATAGGAAAGTCTTGGTGACTAATCCAACCAATCTTCAAACTAACTTGATCCCTCTTTGTTGCACAACTCCTTGTTTTCCATGTGTCCTTCAGGAGCATGTGGTTGTCATCATGCTGGCAGTTATTGTTTCTGTAGTTCTCTCCATCATCAGCTATCCAAAAAGTTGTTAGTTTGACCCTCCTAGATCCCTGGTGTTTGTTGGTAGCCTCTTTGGGTAGCACTCTGAGTAGCGCACTTTGTAGTGCCTTCACCAAATTTCGTAAGATTTTGTAGTGCACTTCAAAACTAGACTAGTAGAAAAGGTAGCGCCAAACCTTCCTACCCCCTGTACAAACTTCGGTCCCTATGAGATTTTAGGTAGCGAATTTAGGTAGCGCCACTCTGGTGCATCTCTGTGCAAATTCCATCTCTTCCATAAATTCGGTAGCGAATTTAGGTAGCTCCCATTGTGTGTCTCTGTGCAAATTTTAGGTAGCGCCATAAAAAATGCAACACCTCCAGCTTGGACATGTGCAGATCAAGTAGCAACTTTGAGTAATATCAACACCATTATCTTTAGGTGATTTGGCGGCACTGTAGGTAGCACACCAGTGGAACACCAAAAATAGATTGTTTCGTAGCGCCATAGCGCTACGGAATGTCTGCATTCTTACTGCTAAAGGAGCTAGTTCTTCACAAAAATCCAAAAACTATGAACAATAAGCACTTAGAAGCATGTATAGGTGGAAGATGTAATGTTTCAACAACATTTTATCTTCACAAAAAGGAACCATCCTCAAAACTTGGGCACACCTTTCACCAGCTACTTTGTTACTGTGACACTTAACCTGACACTCTTTATTGTAGGAGGAGGATCCTCCTTTGGCACATCAGGCTTCATTATTTTAGCAGTGACAGGCTTCATAAGTGGAGCTATGTTATCCTTGGCTATTGGTGTCTCCTTTTCAATAGAATCTTCAACCAATACCTGCAAGTTTCTTTGAGCCACTTCATCTTGAAAATGTTGCAACTCTGCTTTGAGCTTCCTGTTTTGAGACTGGAAGCCTATGTTCTTCCTATAAAGGTTTTTGAGCTGCCTATGGAGAGGTTGGGCCTTTCTTTCTACGAACCTTTCTAGGTCAAGGGTGTGATTGTAGCCATACATGATCTCTTTCATCTTAACTCTTTCAGACATGGCTTTTGTTTTCAACTGAGCCACCTCCTTCCTAGCATCCCTAGGTTGCCTGATTAATATTTTGAATGTCTGACTGTCAGGTGGAGTAGTGACATGCACAGTCTCAACAAGATTTTTCATGGTCTCTTCTTCCTGTTGCATAGGAATTTCCTTGTCTGTCTCATCAGGCTTCTTGATACCTTTGCCTTTATCTTTCTTTTTTTTCACAGGGGTTTATTTTTTCCTTTCCACAGGCTTTTCAATGCCTTTACCCTTCTTCTTTTGTACAGGGGTTTCTGGTAGGGAGTGTCCTTCAAAAACCTCTTTAGGAATTGATGATCTTGTGAAAGATTTCCTGCCCTTGGTATTGGTTGTTGGAGGAGAAGAGGAGAAGTGTAGCTTCTTCCCTTACTTTGTTGCAGTTTTAGTAGTAGAAGGAACTTCTTCTAACTTTGGTGGAGGAGGAGGTGAAAAATCTCTCTGTGGGAAATGACAAGCTTCCTCCTCAGTTCCTATGACTTGCTTGATGACCCCTAAAACTTGAACAGGAACTCTTCCCTTTCTCTTATTGTTGGTACCTGCTTTAGCAACACTATTGGATCATAAAGGGATTGCATTATATGATTGAGGATTGATAGCTCTATCCAACTTGAAGTGGGAAGAAAAAACAAAATATTCCCATGAGATATCTTTCTTACCCAATTCTTTAGAGACTAGCATTCTAATCAATCCAGAGTGGAAGATGCTAGTATCCACATCCTTAAACTTGGATTGAATCTTGTCTGACATCTTACCTATTCTCCTTAACAAATAGTAGGGAATATTCATTTCAATTTTACCGGTAAAATGCAGCAGAATCCTTATATGGTACTGGTACAATGTGTTAAACCTCCCTTCACATGTAAAGTATTTCTGGATGATCTTCAATATCCTGTCAAACTTCTCAATCAGTTGATTCTTTGGCAGACCTTTAGACAAATCACTGGCTTGATGTTCAGGCTTAAGGAAATCTTTAGCATAGGTTGCATTCAAAGCCATGGATTTAAACCATTTCTCACCTGTGATAGGGATTCCTGTTGCAGCTGAAATAGAGACCTCAGTCACCTCAAATTCTAAATCCCCTACCTTGGTTCTCCTACCATCAAAATGTAAGGAAAATTGCCTTGTCACCTCAGGATGGCCTCTTTGCATATTCTGGCAGAAAGAGAGGCATCCCACTCTTTGAAAAACTTCTCTTGCCATGGGCTCTATCTCAAAAAGATGCATATCCACAGGTTCAGTTCTAACTACCTTTCCCCCCTTATGTGACTTCTTCATCTGAGGAGTCTCCAAGGCTTAAGCTAAGGGCTTCTTATGGCTACTGCTTATGGCTATGGGGTAGTAATGACTGGGAGGACCTAAAGTTGAGCTTCAAATGGACAAAGCTGCACTTTTACAAGAACTTCCCCTTAAACCAGATTCATAGCTACTAAGTTAAGACTTGGTTGTGGAAATCCCTCCCTTAGATTTGTGCAAGTATTGAACACTTAGACAATGAGAGGGTACTATGTAATTGGACCTTTGAAGCTGGGTAGAAAACGCTCAACCCAAATTTCAAAGGAAGCAGGGGAGACACAGTGTGGTTAAGCAAAGCCTTAGGTAGCGCAATGTGTATGCAGAGGATAGAACTGTTTAGATGTTGTGAGATCAGTAGCTATGGTGGGCGAATGTATCAGACTTTGACATATAGGTAGTGAAGTTCATAGGTTTGAAATGGGAGGAGACAAGGATAAAATGATGTGAAGAAAAGTCTCCCTCAATTATGCAAGACCGATAATCCAAAACTCTGAGCATTAATTCTCTTTGAAAATTTATGTGCGGAGGAGGAAACACGAGATACCTGTGGAATAAACACTTGTTTGAAGCCTCGGCGAGATTTCAGGACGAAGTCATGAATATCCCAGCCTCTGAATCTACCTCATCATTGGATCTGGAAACACTGTTGTCGACTGGTCAGAACTAAGAGTTTGCGCAAAGCAACAATCTTGAGTTTTTCAAAATCACAAACCGTTATCAGAGCTCGTAAATACAAATCTTGAAGGCATCTTTTTAACCAAATCCTAGCGCTGAAAACAAGGAAAATGACATCAGCGATGTAATCATAAATCAAGATGGAAAATGATGAACGGGAAAGGTGTTACAGAAACTCTTGATGAGTGGGCAGCGCTCCAATTCAAAAAATGATTGGACAGGTAAGCAAAGGACAACAAGGCATGGCTACGAGGGCATGAATGATTAAAATTATCTGTCAAATCAATCTAGTCGTGGAGAGTATCGATCCTAGTGACAAATCATGAAGGGGGGCAAATTTTAAGTCATGAACAAAAACGGTTCTAAGTCCAAAAATCAAATGAGGATCAAAACATAAGTTATGACTCAACACTTTATTTATCAAAGGGGTCCTAACAAACACAATTTTAAAAGGGATGAAACTTAAAAAATTAAAATCTAAGGCTTAGGAAAGGATGGAAACAAACTAAACAACCCAAGGCAACTTAGTGTGATAACACAATCAATAACTCACTGCCAACCCGAATGACAACCTACCTTCACATTAAGATATGTTTGATTACAAACCACATTCAATATGATGAATCGATGTGACATCTATTTACATACAAATGATCAAAACAAAGCACAAGTATTGACAACGTTACACAATATCATCATTGGCTCATATAATAAACCATATACAATGAATTAAAAGAAATTCCAACTTTTAAACCCAATGTGCCACCTTTATGATATAGAACCAACAATTACCATATGAATGTGATGGTATTTGGATAACATAAAAGGTTTTCATATATGATGGACTATAAACCATACCATGCATATATTTGCATAAGTGGACTTGCTTTCCTTTTAAATGTACAATATAACTAGAGACCAAGCTTATGAAAAATATGTTGTTAGGACATATCATTTATAAACAAAAGAACCTTTTGAAAACTCCATAATATTCTTGTGACCTTCACATAGCATTTATGATCATAATGTATGTAAGATGGAGGACCGTTTGTAGTTTTATGAGTAGAATCATTCCCTTTGTGTGACAAAACTCATAATTAGACTAATGAAGAAACCAATACCATTGCGAAATTTAGATGAGATTGTTTCAGCAAAGTATTAATTTTTAATCCTAGGGAATATTTGAAATTAAACATCCATTCTTTCTCCCTAGGTGGTCCCACCTATAGTTAAATATTTATATAACATAGATAAATAAAAAATTTAAATCGTTGCTTGCAACTATTTGCAGGATGGTGGCTATTTGGTGAGTTTGTGTGTCAACGGAGATTGTTGCTCATTACTTCCAGTGAAACCATATGCAACATCAACTAATTCAAGTGAGATTATAGCATATATGCAATAACCATCAAATTCCAATGATGACTTGTGGGTATTACCATATGTTTGTTGTAATGAACCTTACTTTCCATAATGTCACTTCAACAAAATGACTTAGAAATGAAACCCAAAAATTTCAAGACTTAATTCAATGCACTTCTCATAAATTTAACATATGCTCATGAATTATATGATTGAGAAACCATGTTTAAGAAATAGCCTCTTTTCAAAAAAAATATAATGTCATGTCCAAGCTAATAAAAACTTATAATAATACTTTTACAAAGTATTAAACCTTATAGTTATGATATATTTGTTGACAGGTCACTTATTTATTTTTCCATGGAACTCAACAATAGGTTTGTATTTTTAGTATGCATTGATCATACACCATTTTTTTTTAATATTTGAAGACTAACCTTGTATGTTGTTTGAACAAGTATGAAACTTTTTAAGAGACCATCAAACCGCTTAATGGCATTCTTTCATATTTGCCCAATTACCCAAATTATATTCCAGAATTGTGTAATAATACGGTAACGACTATATAAATTTTGTTTGTAGATTACATAAAACTTTACAACAAACATTAAATTTTATCCCATATTTACAAATGGTTTTGCAACGCTTTACAAAATTATAATGTACAAATTCACTCTCATACAATTTTTAACTTCAGAAATTAAAATATTGGCACCGATGATGATGGAGATTTGAATATGTCCTCTGGCCACTTGCACTTCTTCTTCATTCTAGCTTGTTAATCATAGAAACTTCACTGGTACCTCCCAGCCAATTCTAGGGGTACTCTTCTTCCCCTTATCCCCCGAGCCGCAAAGGGGCCACACACAAGAAACCAACAAACAATAGCTCCAAGACTTGCCTCGCAAGGAAGAGATTTCACTCTTTCTACAATCTTGGTATCCCAACTCTCATAAGTAAAACACAATCCACAAAATTTTGGCAGCATAACATTACCAAGAACAAGTGAGATCCATTTCCCTTCTACCACATTTTTTTTATAGAAAAAAATCCTCAATGACACATGTCCTCATGCACAATTAATTATTTTTTTAATTAATTTGATTAGGATTATTCACCCACACACTTGTCGCCCTCTCCCCAAGTTGCACAAGTAAGTACCATTTTTATTTTATTTAAAAAATTATTTTCCCTCACATTCCCCAATGCGTTCATATTTTCTCTCTTAGTTGTCCCTTTGTTCCCTAAATTCTCATTTAATGAGTGTCCCCTAACTAGATCTTAGTTAGAGTTGGATTAGGAGTCTTCTTCTATTGAGACGTAGTGGTAGCTTGACTCTAGATACTATTCTATGTGTAAACCTATTCTCTCATGTTTTATTTCTTTCTATTTTAAAATTCCCTTTTATTATTTTCATGCACACATGTGCATTCTATCCAACCTTTAGATTTGTATTCACATTTTTCCTAGAGTTTGATTTTATCTCAATTCTTTTATTTTATTAGTATTTTTAATTAGCCCTTTAGTTAAACTTAGACTTAGACTTAGGCTTCGGCTTATATTTTTGTTAGGATTTATAATTTATAATTTATTGTTTAATTTATTATTTTATTCTTGCAAGGTCTAACCATTTCAATGTTTTCTAGGCCACCTAGATTTATTGACTCAAGTTTTAAATTATGTGACGTGCTCTTCAAGACGCACCTCCGTGCTCAAAGGGTGTCACTCACCTTTGAATGATTTTAGAATTTTTCTTGACCCTTGGACTCAACACTCCATTCGTTCAACCTTGTAAGAGACTAAAGGATTCTAAGAAATAAGGACTCTGCCTTATTTTGTTCCCCTTAGAAATCTTCATGAGCGACTATCTCAGTCCGCCCTCACGACATTGTGAACCTATTGAAATAGGTAATCATTAACCTACAGTTCAGACCATAGCAGGAGTGCTAGTAGGTTGTGACAGGGATGCTTCCACACCTCTCCCTCAATTGTCTGGTTTCTATGCATGGCCCATTTACTCCTTATGTGAGTCAGATTAACAAGCATCATCAAGCCTGCATCCACTAACAAAAACAATGTCAATAATCAATATACATAAATCATAATGTCATCAATAATATGTCACATGTGCGTAAAATGAAATAATATGTCACATGTGTGTAAAATGAAATACTCAAACAAATACAATCCACTCCCTGACTCAATCCAGAGTCCAAGCAAGTTCATTGATTCCTTCAACATCTGTAACATGTCATGTGTCCTGCACACTCAGGAAAACTTGTCAATAACATATGCCAATATATATACATCAAAATAACAGTAAGTCACAACACATCATTATCATCATATATAACCCATGATCAAAACAAAATCATAATATACCATAACCATATCATTTGCATGTAAGTGTCCTCAAAGAATATATCAATAAAAGAGGGCTCAATAGGGCGGGATGTTACAAAGTAACACTTTTTCATCAACTGAAAACGTAGTTGATTTGGATTTCTTATCAAGATATTTTTTGACAGATTGTTGTCTCTTCTTGAGATTTTCAAGAGTATAACTCCTTTGTTCTTCAAGAGTCAGCAAAGCATTTATCCTTTGCGGGATATTTGTAGAGTTTAACTCTTCAACCTATAGTTCTAATCTAAACAAGGTTAACTCAATTTCCATAGGCATAATAACTTATTGGCCATATAACAATTGAAAAGGGGTATTGTTAAGAACCAAATATCAATATAGCATAGAAAAACCTCCGAAAAATTACTCAACGCCTTGAAAAAGAGATAATTTCATATAATAAGCCTCTTCGAGGGGGCAACCTTCTTTTACCCCACTTAAATGTTCAAGTACAAGATGATTCAAAATGAAAATGTCTCCTTGGTATATATAGGAGACTAGGAGGTATAATTACAATGAATGGCCTAAAGCCGACATAAATAAAATAACATTACTAATATAATATGCCCCAATTAAGGGGTAATGAGCCAATATTAGGGCTTAACAGGTATGGCCAGTATTAGTTTTGGTGGTAGTTCGGTTTGTCCACAATGCATAAGTGAGTAATGTGTGCCATTGGTAGGGTTTTTCATTTATAATATTCTTTATAATCTTAAACATATTTTTATTTGTAGACTCTACTTTCCCATTTCCTTGTGGATAGTAAATGGATGAAGTAAAATTATTCACCCTAAATTTATTAAGAAACTGGGTAAATTTTACAGAAATAAAAGTTGGTCCATTATTAGAAATGATTTATATCGGAAGACCAAAATGAGAGAATATATTAGATTCCAAGAAGATGATTACATGTACATCCTATGCATATTTGAGTGGTACAGCTTCAGCCCACTTAATAAAGTAATATATTTTTGTTAAGATAAAAAGTATGTTCAGCAAAGGATGGAGGATTAATAGGATCGATGAAATCTAATCCCCGTTTTGAAAAAGGAAAATCAAGGAGAACAGGTTGTAAAGGCATAGCATAAAACTTTAATTTTCCTACAAACTTTTGGCATTCATTACAAGCCTATGTAAATTTGCAAGAATATCTAAAAATTTACGATCGGTAATATTATGTTCTTAAGATTTTGAAAGTAGTGGCTTTTACAACAAAATGACCACCAATATAAATGTTTGAATCTATTGATCCATGAATCTTATTCAAGATTTTTTGGGTTGTTTTACCATCTACATAACGTAAGAACAATCCATCAGCAGTTCTATGGGAAAGGGAAGTACACAAGATTAAATATTTTCAAGCTTCAAGATGAACCCTCCTGCGTTGATCATTTTCAATATTATTACGACATTTTTGAAATTAAAAATAAAAAACAATGTCCTTGTACCAAGGATGTTCTCTGAAATCAATATTTTAATGTTCAACAAGAAAAAGTGTAGACAAAGCATCCTCGTCATTTTCAGAAGAAACACCTGATTCAAGATGTTGATCCAGGTGTAAGGCTAGATCCCATCCCTTGATTGTATGAGAAGTTGTTAACATGAAATCATGTTCTTGTATTTTGGGAAGCCAATGTGCAAGTTTCCCTGGAACATTCATTTGAGAAAGTAAAAACTTGACAGTAGGAAAAGGTACTTTTACCTACGTGTGTTTGCCTAAGATATAATGGTGAAATTTCACAATAGCTTTTACAAGAGCGTATGTATGATTTTCAATTAAAGTATATTTAAACTCATTGTTTGATAAACTTTGGCTCATGTAAGCTATGGGTTGGTCATTATTTTGATCATCTTTTTGAAGAAGGATAGCAGATATCACTTCATCGGTAGCATTACTATAGATAATAAAATCTTTTTCAAACTTTGGTTTCACCAAAATCGATGCAGAACTGATAGCTTTCTTGACTTCTACAAAATATTTTTTGATATCATCATTCCATGAGAATTACCAATCTTGCTTAATCATATTATGAATTATTTTAACCATTATTTCAAAATCGGGAATAAATCTTCCAACAAAATTGATTTTACCCATAAAATATTGAATCTCCTTTTTAGAAGTAGGATCTTGAAGATTTTGAATAGTGGTAACCCTCTCGAGATCAATACTAATTCCTGAATCAGAAACAATATGACCAAGAAGTTTACCATGTGTGACACCAAAGATTGATTTTGTATGGTTCAAGGACATTCCAAACTTTCTTCAATGCAAGAAATTTCTAAGATGATCAAAATTATCTTGTTGGTTTCTGTAATAGACAGTTAAATCATCAAGATAAACTTGAATGATCTTACAGATAAGATCGTCAAAATCTATTTGCATAGCCCTCTAAAAAGTAGCACCTACATTTATTAGAACAAATGGCATTATTTCATATGCAAAGGTGCCCCAAAGAGTAGTAAATGTGGTTTTGTATTTATCTTCCCTCTTGACTGTGGTCTAATTATAACCTGAAAAAATGATCAAGAAGGGACATCATTTGTGATCCTGCCACTTGTTGCAAAATTAATTCCATATTTGGAAGAGGAAAATTGTCTTTTACACTTGCATTTTTCAAAGCACATAAATCAACACATAATCTGATATCACCATTTTTCTACCACACTGGGACAAGATTAGAAACCCACTCAGAATATTTCACAAGAAAAATAATGTGAGAATTGATTAATTTTTCAACTTCCTTTTTGTTCGTTGCTTCTGAGGCAGGGTTGATAGGTATCATTTGCCTAACTTGTTTTGCTTCTTCCTTGGTAATAATAACATGGTGAATGGCATTAGAATAAAAACCATGAAGATCCTCATATGACCAAGCAAATACATTCTTGAATTCATGGAATAACTCCATGAATTTCTTCTTTTGAACATTGGGCTCCAATTTTCAAAGTCTTTAGATTATCATGAGTCTCAATATTCAGCGAAATGGTATCACCAATATTTCTTTTTGACTCCTCCTCTTCTACATCTTTCGTATTCCCAACATCACTTGATGAGAATGATCTCTCTAGAGGATCGTTCCTTTAGAAAATTTGTCATCTTCTAAAGATATGATTTCCTCTTTTTTAATAGGCTCATTCTACAAGAAAGCACAAATACTTTCATCATCAAGAAAAACTTTCCAAGATTCTACATTATTCAGAAAAATGTGGATGATATAAAGACATGAATGCACAATTGATCCTTTGAGGCATCAATTTATTTATAGGACTTGTTGCAAAAGAAACAAGCCTATCAGTCATTGAATTCAATTCTCTCATGATATGTGTGATGTTAAAAGATTAAAAAATTGAAATTAGATACCATACTACATGTGTATATATTTTCAATAACTTGTTTGAGGGAGTATAAATTCTTCTAACCATATTCACAATCAATTCAGAATCCCCAAACATAGTAACATGATATCAGTGAAGATTAAAATCATTTTCAATACCAAGGATCAAGACTTCAAACTCTGTGATATTATTGGTACAAGAAAATTCTAGTCTGTAAGAAAAATTGTGAATTTTTCCTACGAGAGAGTATAAGATTATACCTGCACCATTACCCTCACTTGAACAGGAACCATCAAAGTGCATGTGCCACGTTCTGTTGATTAATTGGGTTGGTTTCCATTCATGTCAACCCTTGAAGAAAGTCTGGTAGTAAATTTTGGTAGCACAAAGGTTTGGGTAATGGACCCAAGTTTGTTTGATGTATAATGGTATGAGTTTTGATACATTTGCAGGTAATACTATTATAGATGGATATTACATGTCATTCCATTTCTGGTGGTATGTGGAACGTCACATAACTCCTCACGGTTTTAGAGTTATGGTCTTACGAATTTGGAGGACCCTCATATGTTGGCTTGAAGCCCCAAAAGGTCAAAGAAGTCAAAGTGTTTGCAAAGAAGAAAATATTTAAATAATAAAGTGAAGTGACAAAGTCAAAGAGGATTATTTAAATAATAAAGTGAAGTGACAAAGTCAAGGAGGATTATTTAAATAATAAAGTGAAGTGACAAAGTCAAGGAGGATTATTTAAATAATAAAGTAAATGGAGAACTTTATAATTATGGAAAGTGGTTAGAAGTGGGTTAGCCCTAAAATAAGGAAATTGGGCTAAGATGGTTAAAAGGTAACCCCTTGAGGAAGCTACATGAAAGTATAAATAAGAGGCAAGGCTCTCTCATTTTAATCACACTTGAGCATATTAAATATCTACAGGTGACTGAGGTAACCAAAGGATATATAAGCCAAATTTCAGAGGGAAGGTGAATTAAATAAGGCCGAAATTCAAGGGAGGATAAATTCTTTTGATGATGTTTTCTAAGGTATGTTATTTACAGGTCATCTCACCATTTCCGCAATAAATGTTTTTCTAGAATGATTCAGACCGTGAAATTGGGAGGTCATTGAGGAAACATATCCAAGTAGATGTGGTACGAATTTCATCTTGTGGGTCGTTGTATTTTTGGAGTTACACTCCATGGAAAATAGGGTTTGTGGCTAGTCCTGAAACTAGTCTAAAACATGTGTTTCGGGTAAAAACGCCATAACTTCTTCATAAAAGATCCAAATTGAGTAAGAAAAAATGTGTTGGTTATATTATAGTCTATATTATTCTGTGTAACATTTTCAGATCCATACAACAAACATTATGTGCAGGGCATGCTCTACAAGTTCGCTCTCTAGAATAAGCCAGAATTCAACAAGGTATGCCATGTTTCCTATAACTCCTTTTCTGAGAGATTCCAAGTAGTGACACCTGGAGGAATTGCACAAAAAACATTGAAGAACATTGTGTACTATTTTCAGATATTGATTCATTGCAGGTACATAGTTATGATTATTTCAAGTTAGGGTTGTTGACTAATCCAAAACTAGTCATGTGAGACTAAAGTAAAGTTTGATGAAAATGCTAGTCTCTTGTTGTTAAAGTTAAGGAAGGTTTGCAAGTTGAGGTAAAGGTTGGTGCATGGTTGATGCACTTGTTTATGGTACAAGTTGATTACAAGTTGTTTGGTATAGGTTGGTGCATGGTTGATGTACTTGTTTATGGTACAGGTTGATGCATGGTTGATGCATGGTTGATACATGGTTCAGGTTATTGGTACAGGTTGTTTGATGCAGATTTATTGGTACAAGTTTATAGCAGTATATCTCACAGTGATAGTGTGATAGTGGTTCCATCATTCTACTTATACGCCAGGGCGGTTGGATGGGGCAAGGACAAGTGGTTGTAGCCACCTTCCGGTTATAGCCAGAGAACATAGGGGGTTGAAGCCTCCTTCTGGTTGTATCCAAAGAATTGGGGAGTTGGAGCTTCCCTTAGGTTGTAGCCTGAGAAACTAGGGGGTTGGATCCTCCTTCCAGTTGCTGCTGGAAAACAAAGGAAGTTGGTGCTTCCAATGGATGTAATTCTTCAAGACATATAAGAAAAAGCATTATGTGGTTTTCTCCTGATTTGGGTTTCCACGTAAAATCACTGGTGTACTGTGTATGTGTATGATTGTTCATTTGTTCATTGTTTATCTACTCTGCAAATATTGGATGATAATGCTACATTGATATAACACTTTCATTATATGGTTAAAAAGGATTATATTGCTCTATTACTGATTCACCCCCCCCCCCTCTGAGTAATCCAACACATTCCATATTCGGGTTTTGAAGAGGGTAAAATAGAATCAATATCTTCTTCAATAAATATTGAATATACACCTAGGTCTTCCTCAATATAATTTACATGAGGCTGGGGAAGACTCTCAATATATGGTGAGATTCATCCTTCATTGAGAACGTTGATGTCTTTCCCATTTTTACGGAGGGACATTTGTGATCTATATAAAGAAATGTATCCACCAATTAAATCATGTTAATCTCTTCCTAAAATTATAGAATAATTATTGACTGGCATATATATGACTTGAATGTTATATGTGGTTCTAATTTATGGATGAGCACACAAGACTAAAGTTTTGTCTTTGAGTTCTCTGATCGTAACTTGTTGTTGATTGTTATAAGACAACATACTCTTTGAATTCTCATTTGTGCATGAAAGACCTAATTCTTCCATGATAATATTTGACATAACATTACATCACCCACCATCAATTAGGCAACAATGAACAATTTGATCCATTATTTTTACTAATACATAGAAGGGAGGATTTTTTACATAACTCCTAATGTTATATACACCTACTTTATTTATGTATAGTTATTCTTCATTTGGCTCTTCAAATAAGATAGCTATGGAAGAAGTTTTACCTTCCATAAATGATTTCAAATGCCTCTGTTGCTCTGGGACGATGACCATATCTAGCAAAGATGCATCTCCATTTATTGTATCTAGTTGCTTCAGTATATTATATTTAGAAGGAGGAAAAGAGGTAGAAACCTCTTGGCTTTGTGTACCCTTGGTAACCTAAGGATTTCTTTGTTGAGAGGATGAACTTGGGGTAAAAGTACTCTGAGGACCACCCTTCCCTTTGTTTTCATATGATTTATTCCATGTATCTACCATCATAACATCCTATTTTGGAGCCCAGTCTAAGGCAACAATAGTTATAACATCTTTTTACCAAAGATTCACTCTTTTGCTCACTTTTTTACCTCACGATTACTTTCATCATGGTTATCATCACAAAAGTTGCATAAAGATGCATCAAGCCCTAGAAAGAATAGCCTTCGGTTGAGTATTAGACTGAAAAATAGTTGTTTGATTCCTAAAAGCATCTTGCGCAGAATTTTCAGTAGGGATTGATGTAGAAGTCACCTCTTTTATCTCAAAATCAATCATCTAATAGCTCATGTCTTATACCAACTGCAAAACAGTTGACATGTCATTTTGTTTAACACAGTCTTCACTTGGAAGATGTGTCCTAGCCAATTGTTCCTTAAATTCCAAGCAGGTTTGTAAAACAAATCCTAGATTATCAACATTCTTTTATTCAAGCCTATGTTTATAAGGTGCAGGTAAGGTATTATAGTAATTTATCAAAGCACTCTGATTATGAGGAATGATAATATATGGGATTTGATTATATAGTTTAGTGAAACGAATATAGAAATATTTGATGGTTTCACCCTTGTTATAAACAATATTATTGTATTCTTTAAGTTTATCTATTAGACTTTGGGGTTGTCCATATGTATACTTTTACCAGATAATTCATCCCAAGTAGAGAAAAATTTAGGTGGTAATTCAAAAAAATGAGTTTTGGATTTTCCCTCAAATGAATTGACAAATAAACACATACAATTATCATTCTCATTTTCCCATATATTATAACAAGCATTAGAAAAGGCAATGAGTTGTTCATTGACTGTTATAGTGTCATTTCCAAAAAACTTGGACAAATGATCTTTGAATTTAGGCAAGGGAGTTGTAGTTGGGTTTAAATTAAGAGGAGAAGACATGTACCAAGGAGTATCATATAAATCTTATTCAAATTTCAAAAACACAAATTGTTTAACTACCTTGGTTGGATTTTTAGTCAATACAACAAGATTATAATGGTTGTACATACTTCCTATTAAGGAAGATGATGAAGCTTGTGATGATGAAGAACCACTGGTACTACCAAAACCACTATTGGATAAAGTTATTGTAGGTTTTCTAGGAGGAAAGGAGACAAATATACTTGTTATTTCTAAAGAAGAATCTGAAAAATAACTTCTTAGTTTAGACTGAAGATTTTCAACAATTTCTTTATTCCTTCCTGTTTCTAGGAGAGGATCAAATTTGGGTGATTGGCCTTTTAAACGTCTAGAAAGATGATTATAAGTGGACATAAGACAATAGGTCACTGAGGATGTTTGTTTTGAGCTTTCCTCTGAAGGTATTCTCTTTGGTCTCGAATTTCAATGTTTCTAGTTATGGCTTCTCAGGAACACTCAAGTTCTTCCCCAGTATGGGCAGCTTCAAGAATTAAATAAAAAAGACAAGAAGTAATGTTTCTTTGGTCAAGAAATCTTAAACCAGGTTGTTTTCGAGTAGGTAAAGTCATTAAAAATAATACAAAATGGAATATATAAAGAAAAAAACTAGAGAGTAAAAGTATCACTCCCCAATATGGTTGCTAAATAAATGTTGAGGCAAGGAATGGAAAGTCCTCACTCAAGAATTTTCAAACCTTACTAGGATAAGGTAAGATATATGAGAATTTTACCCTGGGTTTATAGCCTCTGCCAAAACATCAATCATCCCTCAAGAAATATGTTCTTGGGCCTGATCCTATTATCAAATTATGTGGTGTTGCTAAAAAAATGTAAAATGATTTATAGAAATAATTACATAATAAAAATGAATGAAATAAAGAAATAAATACGATCTTAAAATCAAAAATCCACAAGTATTAATTGAGAAAAAAAATAGATTTTTATTGATAATAGATTTTCTAAGTTACAACTAGAATGCCTCTTTTCAAACCCCTGTGAGGGTGAGGACCAAGATCAGACTTACAAGTCTAATATGGAATTTAAAAATCATAAAAAGACAAATGGTTTCTGAAATAAAATGACCAAGAATGAATACACTGGATCAACCAAGTCACAATCCGACCAAGTCTTGAATTTGCAAAATAATATTAATCAAAACTGAAAATTAATTCATAAACTATAATAAAACTACATATATTGCCAAGAGTAATGAATGACCTTCTAAACCATGTCAAATATCAATGCTTCCTAGTCCTTTATTCTTTGCTACCTGTAGAAAGATCATGATGTCAACAAAAGGATTTATCCCTTTAAGGAACCGAGAAAATGAAAAGATGAAATTCATAAATCTCAATATGAAACAGGAGCAAACCTTATCAGACGTGTTTCTCTCTAATTGCTCATATCTTCTTTGTCCTTTGATTCTTCCTTTTATTCTCTAAAAGGTAGTTCCTCAAGTGGTTGAACTACTTTTAGTTACTGAAGTTAAATAACTTTAGTTAGTAAATAGGACATATAACTTCATGGTAAGGATAATTTGATAAATAAAATAATAACTAAATAGGTCGGGTCCCCCTCTATTATGCGCATATTCATTTCAAAATGAGTAAATAGGTTTTCCTTGTCGCTCCATCATATAATCATCAAATAAAAAGCAGCATCACAAAACATACCATAAATATGAATAAAAATACCATGGCATAAAACACTTGTATCTCCCATAAATAAAACATGATATTTTAAAGTTTCAAAAATAAATATCATGGTTCTACCATCTGTCTCAGAATAGTGTCATAGTCAAACATCATAATAAACATAATCAAAATGGCCCAAGGAATTTCTTTCTAAAAAATTCTTCTCTTTCCCTGATGAAGTCCTCATACCGAGAATTATTTTTTTCCAACTGGGCTACCTCTGGATGCATATCATAATTTAAACTTATCTTCCCATTTCCTGCTGATTTTATCTTTGAATGAGCAGAGGAAGAGGGTTTGGTCAAGTTGATAGAAGTAATATGTTTCTTTCCTTTGTCAATTTGAGATTCATGTGGTGTAGTTTTATAATTCTTTGGAGGAGGAGGAGGAGGCATAGACTGATGTGTAACAGTTGTATGAACTAGAAATACTGGGTGAACCTCAGGTAAAGGAAAAGCTGCAATAGCAATAACAGTATGAACTGGTGGAGGAGGGGGGTCAATAGGCCATTGATTGGAACCAGAAGAAATAATAGCAAGTAAATTACCCATCCATCATTATGAGGTTTCATAGGGGATTTAGGAACATTAACTATACTATGGTGAGATTGCAAGATAAAATTAGGAGGAGCTTGGGGTTGTGGCAAGGCATGTTCACCACCAAGGTTCAAATGCCCAGTTTGGATCAAATGTTGGAACTCATTACAATTAGCATCAAAGTGAATGGAGAACCTTAGTTTCTTATGTCCTCTATGATGCAAAAATGTATTTGGCCCTCACACTCTTCTACCTTTGTTTCCTCATATGTTGCTACCTCTACTAAGAATCTCATCTATATCATCATAGTCCAATTAGTAAGGGTATAAAACAACAGTAAGATAAAACATCTAACACCATATGTCACTATGATTAGATTGGATCTTAAAATCACACAATTATGCAACACAAATAGGATATGAAGGGGAAAAAGTGAAACATGGGAAAAATACATCATCCATCAACAACACCCAAGTCTGCAATCCATACATATTGATTATCATTTCATAAAGAAAATTGTCTAAAATTAATTCCAAAATATGTTTGCAAGTATTTCTCGTAACTCCAATCAGTCAGAATAATTCCCAAATATTTTCACATATTTTAACTTTACCCTTTTATCACGTTGATCATATTAAACAATATATATTTTCTTATGCATATTTTTTAATTATATAGACAGGACTAAAATGGAAAAGGAATCTAATGAAAAGGATTTTGGGAAATGACTTATGTAAAGTGAAATTGATGAGGGAAAAACATATCTATATAATAAATATATGAATTCCTTTCATTAACTTCACAATGTCATCAACCAAAAAATGTCTTTATTGTTCAAGCCAACCATTCCCGAAATGTTTCCAAGCCATATCACATCATCCATACTTGTTGTAACAGAATCTTGCCTTTTGAAAATGTTGGTTATATACTCAAACTATGTCACTTATGGTGCATACATTCCATCTTAATTACACAGATAAGGTAAAAAAATGAAAATAGGGATTGAAATGAATGGGACTTGTGGTAATAGCTTATGTAAAGTGTAGTTAATGAGGGGTAATGGGTCTATATAATAATCCTTAAGACTCTCGTTATTCTTCCATTGGAATCTGAATCATTATATGCAAATTAATAGTATATAATCATATACATGTGTTCTTCCTAATCATGACCATGTGTAAATTTTGGTCATCAAAAATATGCATTATATGCTCCTATAGACACATTTAAATAATAGTAAAGCCATAAAAAAAAACTGAATAAACTAAGCTTCATTTGCTATATATCTCAAATACAACCATGATATGACTTTACTTCCATCATCCTATATTCATATTGTCTTCTAGAATGACAGTTATGAATCACAACACCTTCATAGCATATACAAAATGTCATCAACATTCATGATATCAAAGGAAACGATCATTGTATGTATATAAAAATATTGACCATATCCTTTTTGAACCCCAAAGATAAATCAACCAAAATCCAAATAGGTTGAGGAGAGATATGAAGGAAAACCACAGCTCGACTAGCAATGATATCACAAATATGAAATTAATAAACTAGGTTCAAATCTTGTAATTTGTAGTTCATGGAGATGGGTTTCGAAACACACAATTTTAAAATGTAATTCTAGACTCATAATCAAGTGAGCAATAACACCAGACAACAAATTTCCTTGAATACAAATTCCAGCAACATGTAAAATCCTTTAACTTGCACCTGAAAAATATTTGCAAGTATATTCCACGAAGCAACGGCAATCAAAGTAAAGAGGGGCATGATTGCATGTGACTCAAGCAACCCAAACTTTGAGCTTATAGGCTTATTACCAAATTAGGGTTCCAAACATGTAGATTCTATTTTAAAACTAATAAGTCTAGGAGTGATTCAAAACACTAAAAAGTTGATTATAACCCAAACTAATCATTGCCTCAAAAAGAGAACAACCATCATCAAAAGGTTTCAAAAACAAATAAACTTATAGCATAACAGAAATCTAGGTGGAACCCATAAACATGCAAGTTATTCATACTAATTGGGTTCGATTCTGGGTTCTCTTTTCAATAGAGAAAACCATTATGCACACTTGAAATCAAAACTTTGAATACTTCCAGGTGTAAAATTTATAGTTGGGTTTGACCCATATAAAAACAAATGGGTGACTTTCAAAGGAGAACTCGACCCTGAGTTAAGAAATATAATAACTCTAAGTGTAATCCATAAAAGGAACGAGTAGTTCTCAAGATAAATAGGGAAACTAATCAAAAAAAGAAGAACTTGAGTTCGAGTCTCACGTGCATGCAAAACAAGAGTTGCCCACAATCCTTTTTTCCTTTACAAATTAACATGGAAAATGCAAATATGAAGGATGAAAACAAAGCTATCACCATTTTTCTACAAACAAAAATATTTATCATATTTTTTTCTTCGAGAAATGACAAAGAAGGGGAAAATGATAAATTTATGCACACAATCATGTAACAAGAGTTGAATCTAATTAGAAAAATGCCTTGTATCAGATGTAAAACAAACTAGTATCTCATACCTTGCACAATGATGCATTTTAAACTAGGATTGAATCAATTATGAGAACAACCAAGAGAAAAAACATCATACAGTGGAGCTCAGAGCTCTTTTATTCATGACCAAGAGAGAGAATGACTCAAAACCAAGGCGAAATGAGAGTGATAGTGTGTGGGAGTGTGGAGTAAATGCCCACGTCCTGCCACCTCCAATGCATGACCAACTCAATGACGTATTCATCCCATCAACCTAATGAAAATCATGCCAAGTCAACAATCTAAACCCTTACAGCTTGTGAGATTTCCATCGATTCAAATCAAATATACATCGAGACTGCTACTCATTACTTCCAATTAAACCACATGCAACATTAGCTAATTCAAGTGACATTGTATAATATATGCAATAACCATAAAATTCCAGCGATGACTTGTGGGTATTACCATATGTTTGTTGTAATCAACCTTACTTTTCATAGTGTCACTTCAATAAAATGCCTTAGTAATGAAACCCAAAATTTTCAAGACTTGATTTGATGTGCTTCTCATAACTTTAACATATGATCATGAATTATATGGTTGAGATGTTGAAATATTGTAACTGCAAAGTGTATTCTATTTATTATTGAGTTATTATTAATTAGATCAATCCCATTTTGTGGATTGATCATGTCGTGCTTTGTAAATTACCAAATCATCTTTTGTGGATTGGTCAAACCCTAATTATATCATGCTAATTAAAAAGTCAGCCCTCAGGCCTAATTAAAGTGGTTTTAGCCACTGAGTGAAGAGGTCGGCCCTGCCAAGTGGAAAGACACCCTAGCGCCTACCAGCCAGTATAAATATGAGAGGCTAGCGCCTCATAAGCTCACTCATCTAGTGCGCAAGTTTGAAGGAAGTTGCAGTTGCCATTTTCCAGAAGAAGGAAGAGAGAGGCACATTGCTTAGTGTTGGATGTTCTCTAGTGTTTTGGTTTATTGTCTTGGCATTGTATTGGCTATCTATATTAAGGAAGTTTTTCTTGGGTTTTCTCCCCCATGAGGGTTTCCCAGGATAAATGTTGTGTATCTTGTGATTGTGTTTCTCTAATTGATCTGGCATGTGCTATTATTGTCTAGTAAATTGAAAAGAAACTTAATATCTGCTCTAAAATTAACATGGTATCAGAGCTAAGTTGAAGAGAGCACCTTTCACTGGATAAGAAAAAATGGCATTGTTGACGGAATTCAAAGCCTTGATAGAGGATTTCTCAGAAAGAAAAATTAAGAATATCAGGTCAGATAATGGAGGAGAATACACCTCAAAAAAATTTGTAAGATTTTGAAAATATGCACGAATTAAGAGGGAGCTCACCACTCCCTACAATCCTCAACAAAATGGTGTATCAAAAAGAAAGAATAGAACTATAATGGAAGTAGTGAAGATTATGATCCATGATCAATATTTTCCAATGCACTTCTGGGAAGAAGCAATAAGAACAACAGTGTATGTACCAAACATATTATCCCATGGTGCACTTGGGTTCAAAACCCCTGAAGAAATGTTCTCAGAAAAGAAGCTAGAAGTAAGCCATGTCAAGATATTTGGTTGTCTAGTCCTTCCATATACTGGAAACGTTCTGACTCAACCCTTCAATTTCATTCTAAAGGCTATAAGAGCACAATTTTGATCTATGGAAACGAGAGAAAGCATTCAACTTTGAGCGCAAAGTTACTCTGGAGAAATTACTTCATATTGAGTATGCATCCCTTTATCCCTCAAGTCTGAACACAGTGTTCAGCCCCCAAGCTCTTTCCTTATTGTCGAGAGGACCTCATTACCTCTTTGTTATGAGCTTTCCTTTGGTGGAGGATTGAAGTGGTGGAGACCCAGTTGGAAGGAACTTGGTTTCTCGGTTTCGAACTGTGCCGACACGGAAGTCTGTAATGTTGATACTTCTATTGATCAATTATTAATAGAAATAATCCTTTCCCATCCTATCGATATCTTGAAAATATATGATTATTATACATGGGCATGTTTGTAATGTTTATTAATGGATTGTGTTATCTGATGTGCTAACTCATTTTATATACTGTCACTATATACTTGCATCTCTTGTTTGTTGAGAACTTCTTGCAGGTGTAAAGTTTTGGGTCAAAGTGCTCAATGGTGGAACGACATCAAACGATTGGATCGAGGTAGGCTTCTTCCTTGTATTGCCAATTAGTCTATATAGCACATGTTGGAATTGAGTTGATTTCTGCAGTCATACATGTCTGTTGTGGTTTACCCTTGGCCATAGAGAGTTTTTCCCTTGTAACAGAATTGATGACTCCACTAGGGAGAGATCTTCCTTCTAAGGGTTGAAGTAATTTTTCTTATTACATTGCTCTTTTTCCTTTGTGTTTCTTGTCGTATCACTGCTAGACAGATTTGGTTCACTCCTGGTCTGAGTTTTCAACCTTTTACCCTTGCATGGCCTTGTTTTAAAGCATATACGCCCTTTTTTCCTTGATAGTCGTGTATACATGCGTGTTGTCTCACTGCAAGAAGCGTATATACGCTATGTTCTCCTGAACAGTCGCGTGTACCACTTCCCCTTGCTTGTTTGCTTGGTTTAGTGACTGCTATGTAGGATTTAAGGATTACTAAGCCTTCTTGGGTCTCTGTAGTGCCTATTGAGATTATCTAGGATGACAGGAAGCCTGTTGGGAGTTGAATTTTTGGGCATAGTCTTTCTCTTTGTTTTCGATTTTTAATTTGTCCTTGGTTTCTGGGATGTTTGCTTGGCTGCTTAGTATTATGCTTGGGTTACTGTTTTTATACACAGTAGAATCTATATATCAGGTTGCTTGTCAGTCCATGCATTTTCTTTTTTAAAATATTGAAAATACAAAAAAATAGGCATTTTGCATTGGTTGGCATTTTTGTCTTTGAATCTTTATCATTAGCTTAGCACATTTAGCGAAATATTGCATTTTACTTCTGAATTGCGGAGTTAAAATTGAATATTGCACTATTTTTATTTAGCATATCATTTGCGGAAAAGTTAAAGATAGATTTTGCATTATATACATATTTATTTTCTTGCAGAGTCATAACATCATGAGTTTCACTTCCATACCTTTTTGAGTAACCATGGCCAATAAAATTTACGCTTTAAACTAAAATTAATTAGTCACGATTTTATTTTTTAAGGTGCACAAACTAGCCTAGGATTTAATGCCTTGGAATAGGATTTTGTGAGTAAACTTCTCCAAGGCAATTAAATCAACATATGTGTCTAAGACAGGGAATTGAGAAATCCATTGTATAATTGGTAATATCAGGCGGCTTCGCTCACACCGGAGTTAATCACAAGGTCGCGCGAAGTAAGTTGAAGGGATAACCCATGTGTACTCACCTAGCATCAGAGATATTTCTATGGATTTATTCATATTTGGGGATCTTGCTAGTGCCCATACCTCTGTGAGAGGCGGTACTTTCAAGGTTTCGGGCTTTTCTACCCTGCCCATACCGTGATCCGGACTTACGGCTGCTCGCCTGTGCATCGGTTATACAATGGTTTATTAGTTGCTTGACTTAGGTATCTCATAGGTTACTTGCAGGGGTTATTCTGCTTGTACCCTGAGTCAGATAGGGGTCAGACAACACACAGCCTTTATGGACGATTACCTCTCCGGGGGGATCTGACCGACTGGTTGATAATCCTACAAGGGCCCTTATAACTGATTATGTTACCTCTAAACTTTAGTAGGGAGTCTCAGGTCCCTCTTGGATGAGACATACCTTCTTTAGCAAGGGAGGCCACTCAACCACTTTATCTGATTTGCATGCATATTGGTCGTTTGACCTTTGGTATGCTCTTTGACTATTAGTTGACCATAGGATTCTCTGTTGAGTCTTTGTTATCATGGATAGTGGAGTTCCTTTTGCTCCCTCATTTACTGCTACCCCCCCCATGATGTCCACTCATTTCATGGAGATGGATCCTTCCGCTTCGCATTATGGTATGCATAATTATGGTACTCAGTCAATGCCTTGGGTCTCTAATCATTTTTATCATGGTATGTCTGATATGTCTTCGCACTTACCATCGTCTGTCTCGTCTCCTTATGCGAATACAAGTTTTGGGTTTGGGGGCATGATGCCTCCTTCTTATCCCTCTCCGTTTGGTGGGAGTCATATCCTTCAAACACCTCTTACGGTAGGAGGTTGGAATCTTCCTTCCTACGAGTCCACTATGCGAGAAGTAAGTGCCCAACCATGCTATCATTCTACTTATTACACTCCATCCACCTATCCTTCTTCCGCCATGTCGGTTCCTACGAACACTTTTCCCATGGTTGACTTCCATCTGTCCTCTAGTGTTTCATCTGGGGGAAGTTATTTTTGTAGTATGGGAAACCCCCCTCACGAAGTTCCTTCATCTGGGGACAACATATATCCTCACATGAGTAACCCTTGTCATGTCGCTTTCTCTTCGCAAGTGGCTTCCTCAGTGTCGATGCCCTTACAACCCTTTATGAATCAGTATGGAGGAGGATAATATCCTGCTA
This sequence comes from Picea engelmannii, assembly GCA_009831015.1. Taxonomy (NCBI): domain Eukaryota; kingdom Viridiplantae; phylum Streptophyta; class Pinopsida; order Pinales; family Pinaceae; genus Picea; species Picea engelmannii. Next base: position 187,996 of record ML782253.1, read on the forward strand.
GACAGGGACAGGGTGTAAACTAGGATCCTTCCTGGCCTGCAATTTCTCAAAACCAATCTTTCCTTGGACCTTGGTCTCAAATGCCACAATTCACTACCACCACAAGTCCAGTCACTGTGTGTCATACTGGCAGTATATCACAAACCTCTACTAGTCATGTTGGGGATCCATCACCAACCTCTGCTAGTCATGTTGGAGATTGGTCGACAACCTCTGCGAGTCATGTTGAAGACCTACAACCAGTCGCTGCAAGTCATGTTGGGGGAACAAGTCCAGTCACTGCATGTCATACTAGCATTATATCACCAACCTATGCTACTCATGTTGGATATTGGTCGACAACCTCTGCGAGTCATGTTGAAGACCTGCAACCAGCCGCTGCAAGTATTGTTGGGGGCACATGTCTGGTCACTGCTAGTCACACTGCACATTCATCACCAACCTTTGCTACTCATGTTGGGGATTCATCACCAACCTCTGCTAGTCATGTTGGGGATCCATCACCAACCTCTGCTAGTCATATTGGAGATTTGCTACTAGCCTCTACAGGTCATGCTGGGAGCATGTCACCAGCCACTGCAAGTCATGCTGGGGGATTTCATATGATTGAGAAGCCTAGATGTCTCAGTCATAAGCCTAGATTCCTTTGTAGGACTTGTGAAGGAATTCACCTTACTCATTTGTGTCCTTTTATTGTTGGGATACCATAAGCGTGGGGCTCACCTAAGGTCCCTTCGGGTTCTGAGGCATCTATGGTTTCACAACACTCTATTCCTTCTTTGGTTGATACAACAGTCATGTCGATGCAATCTTCGGCTGACACCCCTTTCCCTTTAGGGGTTGATGCATCCTTTGACCTTGTTGTCTCACATCTCGTTCAACCTGTGGTCGTGTCGATGCAATCTTCAACCGACACCTCTCCTATGTTCGGGGGTGATGCGTCTCTTTACCTTGTTGTCTCGCATCTTATTCAACCAACGGTCGTGTCGATGTAATATTCGACCGACAACAGTCCTATTTTTTTGGGTGATGCACCTCTTGACCTTGTTGTCTCGCATCCTAATCAACCAATGGTTGAGGAAGTGGTCGTATCAATGCAATATTCGATCGACCCCACTCTTCTCTTGGAGAGTGACAAGTCTAAAAATGCGGTCATGCCAATGCAATTTTTGGTTGATCCCACTCTTCTAGTTATGGTTCTATACCTTCTATGCCTTGTCCTTAGCATTTCTAGCACTTCACCTTCTGAACAAGAGAGAGTTTTACTCTTTCCAAGTTCTCTCCCTCCAAGTCTTGATGAATTTCCCTTCGATTGGGATGGTCTTGCGGGGTATCCAATGCTTCCACCTATGTCTTTTCTAGGAAGAGATGTTATTCGATATCACATGGAGACCATAACCTCCGTTAGCACTTTTCCCTCCTCGACTTGGAGAGCTTTGGGTCTTCCCGATCTTGTGTCGGTTTTTTGTAAGATACCAGCATTCCACAGAAGGTCCACATGGGAGCCTTGGCTTTCCCCATGAATCTCTGCCTAGAATATCCCAACGAGTCCAAGTTAATCCCTTTTCCGACTCGTTCAAAAAGAAAAAAGATTGTCGAGCAATTTGTTCCTTTCACGCTCATTAATTTGGATTTGAAAGGTCATGAGTCTTAGTTAAGCTCTTTTTCAACTCACTATTAAAAATTGAAAAGATCGTCAAGTGATTTGTCCCTTTCACACTCGTTAAAATTGGATTTTAAAGATCATGAGTCTTAGTTAAGCTCTTTTTCGACTCGCTATCAAAAATGGAAAAGATCATTGAGTGAACTTGTCTTTTTCACACTCGTAAATTGGATCTGAAAAGACGTCTATTTGGCACAAGTTTACCCCTTTTTCACACCAAGTAGACTAAAATATATAAAAAAGGACATTTTTTGGCGTCAAATTGTGATTGTGATGCAGACCATTTATCCCTCCTCAGTTTTGCGCAACCTCCCAGTCAGGATCTCCTGGTTCGGGAGCCGAAATGGATCTTCTGGTTCCAAACTAGAACCCTTCGAACAACCACACAGGTCCCCCACAAATGCTCAGTTGGCTTTTCCAAGCACCAAGCGTGACTTCCCACAACACATGACCAAGAGCCATGACCTTGCGCTAAGCCAAAAAGGGTGTTTATCGTGGACCGGGACTTCACAAGTCAAGCGTCCAGTCCCTTTGTTCTTCGAACCCCCGGTTGTCGAAATGCCGAAAAGCCCCAACACCTGTTCGTTCGGGTTTTCACGTTTCACAAAATCAGAATGCAAGGGATTTCTCTACTCTTTGGGATTCCCGATTACCGAAATGCCAAAATGTCTCGGCGCCTATTCTTTCGGGTTTTCGCGTTTCACGAAACCTGGGTGCAAGGGATATCTTTTCTCCTTGGAATCCCCAATGGCCAAAATGATGAAATCCCGATGACCCAAGATCTATGGCTCATATCTCTCTCGGATCGAAGGCTATGCTTATTTTGGTGTTTGGCATTTTGTGACTTCGCGTCTTGCAGAGTTGTCCACTCCCCTTCCCGGTCACCGAAATCACGAAATCTCCCCCACTACAGATCAACGGCTCTAGGCCTTCGGAGATCTGATGGCTTCGATCTTTTCGGGGTTTCGCCAATCGAGAGTCCCACACTGTTGACCCTTGTACTCCTGGTTGTCGAAATGTCGAAATGTCTTGGCGTTCATTCCTTAGGGGTTTCGCGATTTGGGGAATCATGATGCAAGAGTCCCGCTCCTCTGTCTTTCAAATTCTCGGTGGCCGAAATACCGAAATGCCTTGGTGCTCGTTCTTTCAGGATTTCGCGATTCGGGGAATCGCAACGCAAGGATCTCGCTCCTCTGTCTTTCGGGTTGCCGAAATACCGAAATGTCGAAATGCTTTGGATGTCAAAAATCCCTCCCTGCTAACCTCCTCGCAGCTCCACCTTATCCAACAGCTGGCGGGGTTTTGTCGTTTCTCCTCAGGACTCTCCACCATTCGTTCAGATCTTTGAGATCTCCCCTCCCGTATATATGCAGCGTTAAAGCCTGCGCTTCTCCCTCAAAGCGGACGGTCTACGGGATCTTTCGTCGCGATTCAACGCTTGACGACATTCTTCCTCCTAAGCTTTTACTCACTTCAAACTTAGAATATTTTCTAAGTCTTCGAAGACTCAGTCTTCATTCCTTCCAAGAAATGAGTTCCTGGGTCTCGATAACACTTTCCGAAGCGTTATCCCTCCTGAGCTTTGTTTGGTTCAAACTTCGATTTTCCACGCACTCTTTGCATCTAAGGGATTTCAATAACTCAGATCCACGGTATTTCTGGTAGAGAAATTCCTCCTGATCTCCTTACGTTCCTCTCTGGCTCAATGCACACCTTGCAAAGCTTCCAATGAAGAGAAACAATTGAAACTAGAAAACTCATAGTTCCATCCCCTTGTTCATGTAAACAGAAAAGACAAGAAAATGCACACAGTCCACACACCATACATTTGGATCAATTTTCCATTCTATTATATTCACAAGTGCCCAATGGCTACAGAATACATCCAAATTTACAGTAACTCAAAAACACTGAGATCTCCTGCTAACTCGCAGTTCTCTCTTACAAAAAATTTCTCTATGTATTGTCGCTCTCTCTAACTGGTTGTACAAGCTTCTACATAACTCAAAAATGTTTCTAGGGTTTCCCCTGGCTACTTTCCTACTCTAACATTCATCCTACGCTATCTTAGTCCATTGGCATTCCAGAGCCGAAGTGGAAACTCCTACTCTATTTACAATTTTCAAAACGTGCCTCAAAGGGTAAAATTCGGCACCAGTTCAAGCGTGCCTCCAAAGGTGAATTCTGACGCTGAGTGAAGGCGGATTTCAAAATCGGATGCAACTGTCAACATTGAATTTCTGGAAGAAATCACACGTGTTGAGTGGTCCTTCTTCTGCACGCTTGCCAACAATGCTTCTGCATCATACTCCCCTTGAAAAAAATTCATGGACTCATGTCCATGAGCTCCTCTACTGATTTTCCCTTCTTCTGGATAGCAGCTTCGTTTTACCAACTGGCATCTTCTATTGGGTGTCCCCTCCATTTGACCAGATACTCAAAATAAGTCTTCCTCCTAGTCTTTTTGCCAATCCTCTGAGCCAGAATTTTCTCTATCTGTGGCTTTTCTGCCACAGGCATCTGTTTCTCCCACTGAACTTTTCCTTGAGTTTATGACCCTTCCGTTTCATCTTTCCTATAAGGGTATAGGTCTGAGACATTGAATATGGGTGAAATTCCCACACCATCTGGCAACTCGATTTCATAGGCATTTGCATCAAACTTCCTCAAGATCTTACAGGGTCCTATCTTCTTCATCTTCAATTTGTTATATGTTCCCCTAGGGAACCTTTCCTTCCTGAGATGTGCTAAAACCTTATCTCCCACTTAAAATTGAAGTTCCCTATGATGTTGATCAGCTCTGTGTTTGTATTTCTGATTAGAACTCTGTAATTGTTCTTTGATCCGACTATGGAGTCTCTGCATTTCAGCAGCAAAATCCTATGTTCCAGCGCTTCTGATCTCTCCCTGTTCCAAGTCCCTTAACTCATACATTCCCCTGGGTTGCATTCCATAGAGTATTTGGAATGGACTCCTTCCAGTGCTCCTGTTTGGTGAGTCATTGTATGCAAATTCTGCTTGTGGCAGAATCTGATCCCACTGGTTATGATGTTCAATAGCTAGACTCCTTAATAAATTCCCCAAACTTCTATTTACCACCTCAGTCTGCCCATCTATCTAAGGGTGATAAGCTGAGCTGAAGGAAAAATATGTCCTCATATTCTTCCACAATGTCCTCCAAAAGTGACCAACAAATTTTGTGTCTCTGTCTAAGACAATGCTCCTGGGTAGACCGTGAAGTCTCACAACTTCTCTGAAAAACAGATTTGCAACCTGTGTTGCATCACTGGTCTTCTAGCATGGGATGAAATGTGCCATCTTTGAAAACCTATCCACCACCACAAATATGGAATCGAAATCCCTTTGTGTTCTTGGCAATCCCAACACGAAATCCATGCTTATTGCATCCCAAGGCCTCTCTGGTAATGACAATGGTTGATACAATCAAGTGTTCTGTCTTTTCCCCTTTGCATGTTGGCAGATCCTACATTTGTTCACAAAATTTATCACCTATGTTCTCATACCTGGCCAATATTATGAACTACTCAACTGTGCAAACGTTTTATCGTCCGAAATGTCCAGCCAATCCTCCACTATGATTCTCCTTCAGAAGATTGTCCCTCATTGAGCATCTTGGTATGCACAATTGATTTCCTCTAAACAACAATCCTTCCTGAACCATATTCTCTGTCCACTGACTTCTATCTCTCAGTACAGGGCTTGTACATGCTTCGTAGGCCTCCTTGAAATCTGTATCATCACAATACATATCCTTAAGGTGTTCAAACCCCAAGGTCTTCACCTGGAATTCCTACAGAATTAAGCATCTCTTGCTTAACGCATCAACAACTTTGTTAGCATTCCCAACAATATGTTTTATGACAAAAGTAAAAAAATTCATATATTCAACCCATTTTGCATGCCTCTGATTCAGTTTTTCCTGTCTAGTTATGAATTGTAAAGCTTGGTTATCGCTATACAAGACAAATTCTTGCGGGACAAGATAATGTCTCCATTTTTTCAATGCTTGAATTATGGCATAAAACTCCTTGTCATGTGTGGAGTATTTCTTCTTAGTCTCATTTAGCTTCTCACTGAAATAGGCAACAGGTCGATTGTCCTGACTTAGAACTGCTCCTATTGCAACTCCACTTGCATCACATCTTACTTGAAATGTCTTCCCAAAATTTGGCAAGACCAGAATTGGTCGTTCTGTTATCTTCTCCTTCAGTATATTAAAGCTCCTTTCGGCCTCCTTTGTCCATTTAAAAGACTTGTGTCGCTTCTTTACTGTATCCATCATGGGTGCACAAATCCCACTGAAGTCTCTAATGAACTTTCTATAAAAACTTCCTAAACCATGAAAGCTCCTTACCTCGAACATGCTCCTTGGCGACGACCATTCTCTGATCGCTTTCACCTTCTCTGGATCCATCTTCAGTTCATTCGAAGAGATCATGAAACCCAAATAAATGAGTTCTATCTTCATAAAAGAGGAATTCTTCAAATTGATCAGCAACTTCTCCTGCTGCAGCCTCCTCATTACTAGTGTTAGGTGTCTCAAATGCTCCTCTTTAGTCTTGCTAAAGATCAGTATATCGTCCAGATATACAACCACGAACTTGCCAATGAAATCTTTTAGAATTTCATTCATCAGCCTCATAAAAGTGCTCGGGGCATTCGTTAAGCAAAATGGCATAACTAGCCACTCATACAAACCTTCATTCGTCTTAAAGGTTGTTTTCCATTCATCACCTTCTCTCATCCTGATCTGGTGATATCCACTTTTCAGATCTATCTTAAAAAAGAAATTTGCTCCACTTAAGCAATCCATTAAATCATCCGTTCTCAGTAAAGGAAATATGTACCTGATGGTGATCTTGTTGATGGCTCTCGAGTCTATGCACATTCTCCATCCTCCATCTTTCTTTGGGCTTAACACAGTTGGTACTGCGCATGGGCTCAAACTTTCTCTGACCAAACCCTTATCCAACAACTCTTGGACTTGGTTTCTCACCTCCTCATTTTCTCGAGGTGTTAATCTGTATGTTGCCTTGTTTGGAAGGCTTGCTCCTGGTATCAAGTTGATATGATGGTGATACTTCTGATGGGTGGCAATGAGTTTGGCAGCTCATCCACCACTATATCAACAAAATTATCCAGCAGCTCTTGAACCTCTTCAGGCAAATCATCCATTGATGTACTCGTAAGGATGACTCTGGGCTTCCTCACCACAACAAATTTCATCTCTTGTTCTTCCTTGACTTCTTTCAGGAGTTCCTTCCCACTCATGAGAAGTATGCTTGTGTTGGCTTCCTCCTTCGCTCTCTTCTCCTAAATTGGCAGCAACATATGCGTCCTACCATTCTTCTCCAATGTATATGTATTCTTCCTTCCATCATGAATGACATTTCTGTCAAACTGTCATGGTCTTCCCAACAAAATATGGCATACGTCCATGGGAATTACATCACATAGGATTTCATCTTTATATCCTCCTATTTTAATTTCAACCAAGCATTGTTTAGCGATCGTTACCTGGTGTCCTTTTTACAGCCATGAGACTTTGTATGGCCTTGGATGTGCAGTTGTCTTCAGCTCCAATTTCTCCACCATCTCTATGGATACTAGGTTGTCAGTACTCCCACTGTCAATGATCACCTTGCATACTTTATCCTTAGTCTTGCAAGTTGTCTTGAAGACATTGTTTCTCTGCACTGGCTTTTCAATTTCTAACTTTCGCTTTAAGAGAACTTTTCTCAACATCAGGGATGCTCCATCCTCTACTCCTTCTGCTTCAACATCTCTTCGTTGAGCTTCTGAAATGTGAGCTTCTCCTCCTTCCTTCTTTTTCTCAGGACATTCCCAAGACATGTGCCCTATCTTTCCACAGTTATAGCACCTTACTCCTCCTCTACCTCTTCCTCTAGAAGAGTTTCTTCCACCACTATGTCTCCCTCATGAACTTCCTCCTCGTTCCGAGTGATTGTGTGGTTTCTCAGCCTCATCCTTAGATTGTTGTGCTCTATCATGGTTAAATCCCTTGCTTTTGCTTGGGACCAAGCTTTTACTTCTTCCTCGCTGGTTTTGTTTTCTGGCCAGCTTCTCCTCTGCCTTCAGCGCAAACTGATAAGCATCTTCCACATCCCTCACTGACATCATGCTAAGCTCATCCTGGATTTAATATCTCAAGCCATTTATATATCTGGTGACTCTTTCTTCATCTCTCTCCCGTTGTCCAGTTCTGATGTTCAGCCAGTAGAACTCCTCGGTGTACTCCTTGACTGTCATCTCTTTCTGTCTCAGGTCCTGTAGCTTCCTGAACAGATTGATCTGGTAGTCTTTGGGTATGAACTTAGCCTTCAGTTTGGCTACCATCTTGTCCCAACTCTTTATCCTCTATTTGCCTTTAATTTTCCTCTCAGCCTGCAGTTCATCCCACCACAGTGTTGCATGCCCTTTTAGCCGGGTGACTGCCTGCTTCACCTTCTTCTCCTCATTGACATCTTCATAGTTGAAGTGTTTGTCCATGGACCTTATCCAGTCCAACAATTCTTCAACATCTAGATTTCCCTCATACATGGGGACCTCTATCTTAACTCTACCTCCCAATCTGGCAACTGCTCTCAACAAATGTTCTTCTGCAGCATCCTATCCTGCAACTTCTTCAACCTCAACCTCTTCACTTTCTGCATCACTGACATCACCAACGTCAGGTGCTCTTCTCTGTGTTGCTTCCATTGTTTCCAATCAGGCGTGAAGCTCCCGCATCTCCCTCTCTACAGCACAGTTGGCTAAAGGTGGCTCTCGTCTTCTTGGCAGTATTATGTCGACTATCTGTTACACACAGAGTACAGCTCCAAGTTCTCTATATCCTTCTTTTCCTCCTTCGCTTGAAGTCTATAGATGAAAAACTAATGCTCTAATACCACCTGATGCAGACCCCCTATGCCTCCTCAGGGTTGTGTGACCTCTCGGTCAAGATCTTCTAGTTCAGGAGCCGAAATGGCTCTTCTGGTTCCAAACTAGAACCCTTCGAACAACCACACAGGTCCCCCACAAATGCTCAGTTGGCTTTTCCAAGAGCCAAGCGTGAGTTCCCACAACACACGACCAAGAGCTGTGACCTTGCGCTAAGCCAAAAAGGGTGCTTATCGTGGACCGGGACTTCACAAGTCAAGCGTCCCATCCCTTCATTCTTCAAACCCTCGGTCGTCGAAATGCCGAAATGCCCTAGCACCTATTCCTTCAGGTTTTTGCATTTCGCGAAATCAGAATGCAAGGGATTTCTCTGCTCTTTGGGATTCCCGGTTACCGAAATGTCGAAATGTCCCGACACCTATTCTTGAGGGTTTTCACTTTTCGTGGAACCTGGGTGCAAGGGATATCTTTGGTCCTTGGAATCCCCAGTGGTCGAAATGTCGAAATCCTGATGACCTGATATCTACGGCTCAGATCTCTCTTGGATCGACGGCTACGCTTATTTCAGCATTTCGCATTTCGCGTCTTGCGGAGCTATCCACTCCTCTTCCCGATTGCTGAAATCGCGAAATCTTCCCCACTACAGATCAACGGATCTAGGCCTTCAGAGATCTGACGGCTCCGATCTTTTTGGGGTTCCATCGGTCAAGAGTCCCAAACTGTCGACCCTTGTACTCCCGATTGCCGAAATGTCTTGGCGTTCGTTCCTTCGGGGTTTTGTGATTTGGGGAATCGCAATGCAAGAGTCCCACTCCTCTGTCTTTCGAATTCCCAGTGGCCGAAATACCGAAATTCCTTGCCGCTCGTTCTTTCAGGATTTCACAATTCGGGGAATCGCGATGCAAGGATCCCACTCCTCTGTCTTTCAGGTTACCGGTTGCCGAAATACCAAAAAGTTGAAATGCTTTAGACGTCAATAAGCCCTCGCCGCTAACCTCCTCGCAGCTCCACCTTATCCAATGGCTGGAGGGGTTTCGGCGTTTCTCCTCAGGACTCTCCACCGTCCGTTCAGATCTTTGGGATCTCCCCTCTCGTATCTATGCAGCATTAAAGCCTGCGCTTCTCCCTCAAATCGGACGGTCTACGGGATCTTCCGCCTCGATCCAACGCTCGATGACGTTCTTCCTCCTAAGCTTTTACTCACTTCAGACTTAGAATATTTTCTAAGTCTTCAAAGACTCGGTCTGCATTCCTTCCAGGGAATGAGTTCCTGGGTCTCGATAACACTTTCCGAAGCGTTATCCCTCCTGAGCTTTGTCTAGTTCAAACTTTGATTTCCCGCGCACTCCTTACATCTAAGGGATTTCAATAACTCACATCCACAATATTTCTCGTAGAGAAATTCCTCCTGATCTCTTTACGTTCCTCTATGGCTCGATGCACACCTTGCAGAGCTTCCAATGAAGATAAACAATTGAAACTGGAAAACTCACAGTTCCATCCCCTTGTTCATGTAAACAAAAAAGACAGGAAAATGCACACAGTCCACACACCATACATTTGGATCAATTTTCCATTCTATTATATTCACAAGTGCCCAATGGCTACAAAAAACATCCAAATTTACAGTAACTCAAAAACATTGAGATCTCCTGCTAACTCGCAGTTCTCTCTTACAGTGAATTTCTCTCTGTATTGTCGCTCTCTCTAACTGGTTGTACAAGCTTCTACATAACTCAAAAATGTTTCTAGGGTTTCCCCTGGCTACTTGCCTACTCTAACATCCATCCTACACTATCTTAGTCTAGTTTCATTCCAGAGCAGAAGTGGAAACTCCTGCTCTGTTTACAATTTTCAAAACATTCCCCAAAGGGTGAATTTTGGCGTTGAGTGAAGGCGTATTTCAAAATCGGCTGCAACTGTCAACGTTGAATTTCTGGAAGAACTCACACGTGTTGAGTGGTCCTACCTCTGTGCGCTTGCCAACGATGCTCCTGCATCAGATTGCATCTCATGCCCTCGCTTGCAGTATTGAGCCTTTAACCGGTTCTCGCTTTGCATTATAAACCATGGCCCAAGTAGTTTGCATCCTCAACCAAGCAGAGCCTTATTTATATCCTTCACAATTTGACACCCTATACCCTGGAGGGAACATCACCCCGAGTGCCCATCTCCCACATGCATTTCCTTGCATTGAGCATAGGTACGTTCCACTGCTGGAACTAGTTTTGCTTACTTGTGACACTTGTTCCCTCCGCTGTATCATAGCATTCACTTGTTATGAAAAAACAAAAAAAGATGGACGGGAAGGGAGTAATATATTGTAATTGGCAGCAGTCATGTCACCTTTGAACAAAGCACAAAGTTATTGAGTCCTTGCATCATCATAACTTTTTTGGGTTTAGCATGGCCTTAGGAAGCTGATCTCGTTATAGAAATTTCTCTACCGACTGGTTAATCTTCTAGCCACTATAGAGAACATTATGGATGTCCCCTGCATATAATTGTCAAATCATTAAGTCTATGCTGCCAGATCCCACTGTATGTCTAATGCTCTTGTTTAAAGGAATTCTATCAACCTATGTCGGCCATACCCTCAGTTTGTCTCAGAATCACATGATACTTTGGTCTTATGATGCACCCTAGCCCTAATTTCATCATTGGTAGGTCACCTTGAACCCAGCAATCGACATTTCATCATGGGTTGTTGACTGGGTGGTTTCCCTTATGTTCGATGGAAAGACATCTATTCACACTTTGGGATTCGTGCAGTTTCTTGGATTCCATTACCCTTGTTGGTGGTTTCCTTGCCTTTGTCAGCAGTTTTCATCACTAGCTGCTATTCAGAGGGTCTTTTTCGTGTACTAATTACATTTGGCACACGCGGAAGATGCATAGAGTCGTTGGTTCATGCACATGTTCTTCATCCAATCTCCACCAAATCATGAAGCTCCTGCTTTGTTCCTCATGCTGACTGATGAGAGATGCCTTAATGCTCTCCTTTTAGTGGGTCTCTTTCCATCGACTTCAACTCATGTATTCTGGATACGAGACTTAGATTTTTATGAGTACCTTGACGTTTGCAGTCATTAGTGGCAGGCTCTCTCGCCATTGACAGATGGGAATACATCAATGTATCTTGATCAATGGATCTCTCAAATGTTCGACACCAGCTCCTTTATTCACATTTGTAGAGATGTACTCGATGCCTTGATACCTACTTTCATAATTGGTAGGTTGTCTCGCGTTTGTTAACGATATACCTCAATGACCGGTAATCAAACGATGTCTCATCGTGTTTGACCTCAACTCATTTATTCACATGATGTAGACTTGCACCATTGGCGGATTGTATTGAAGACTTGAAGACATCACTTTGTGGATGCAGCTTTCCTGAGTTGTTACTTCCATTTCATTGGACCAATACCTATTTGACTTCAGCGATCATGGGAGATTAGATTGTACTCCATGGTATACAGATATCTTCCTATTGATTTTGAGACTAGTTTCTCTAGGCCTTGTTTGTGACTATGACAGCTCTTGGCATGTAACCACATTTATATTTTCCTACTTATGGCCATGAACATTTGTTTGGTATATTTTCCACATGGATCTGCATTGTATTCTTGGCAGCCATGTATGCAAAATCAGTACATAATGTTATGAGCAATTGAGTTCATTCAGCTGGTTCTCTACCACTCCACTTCTGGGTTATTTATAATGTATTTCGGCCATTGCAGATACTCCTCTGATCTCACACATTAGGGGGCATCTGTTATAGAAATATTTGCCTCACCATTGCTATCTTGCATAGAGGGCCTTTTTCCATTTCCCTATGCAGTTTTATCATCCCTTTTTGATGAATCCAGAGCTAAAAATATACATTTTTCCACATATACGCTCCCTAACTTCTATGCAAGATGCATATACGCTTGTTGCTCCACTACAGCTCGCGTATATCGGGATTTGTGCCAAAAAATACAAAATGAAGTCAGGTTTCCATGTCACGATAGGAGATCTCTGATCCTTGGCCTTCCATATACTGGAAACGTTCTAACTCGACCCTTCAGTTTCATTCTAAAGGCTATAAGAGCACAATTTCGATCTATGGAAAAGAGAGAAAGCATTCAACTTTGAGAGCAAAGTTACTCTGGAGAAATTACTTCATATTGATTATGCATCCCTTTGTCCCTCAAGTTTGAACATAGTGTTCAGCCCCCAATCTCTTTCCTTATTTTCGAGAGGACATCATTACCTCTTTGCTATGAGCTTGCCTTTGGTGGAGGATTGAAGTGGTGGAGACCCAGTTGGAAGGAACTCGATTTCTCAGTTTCGAACCGTGCCGACACAGAAGTCTATAATGTTGATACTTTTGTTGATCAATTATTAATAGAAATACTCCTTTCCCATCCTATCGATATCTTGCAAATATATGATTATTATCCATGGGCATGTTTGTAATGTTTATTAATGGATTGTGTTATCTGATGTGCTAACTCATTTTATATACTGTCACTACATACTTGCATTGCTTGTTTGATGAGAACTTCTTGCAGGTGTAAAGCTTTGGGTCAAGGTGCTCAATGGTGGAACGACATCAAACAATTGGATCGAGGTAGGCTTCTTCCTCATATTGCACATTAGTCTATATAGCACATGTTGGAATTGAGTTTATTTCTGCAGTCATGCCTGTCTGTTGTGGTTTACCCTTGGCCATAGAGAGTTTTTCCCTTGTAACACTTATTCTTGACCAGAGAAGAAAATCTCATCATTGATTTTAAGAAGAAGCTCGATGCAGAATTTGAGATGAAAGACCTAGGCCTAATGTATTATTTCTTAGGTATTGAAGTTTGGTAGAGCCCAGAGAAGATCTTACTCAACCAAGGGAAGTATGCAGTTAAAATACTGAAGAGGTTTGATATGTTGGAGTGTAAATCCATGAATACACCCATGGAAACAAAGTTGAATCTCCTAGTTGATACTTCATCAGAATTGGTTGATGCTACGTTGTACAGACAGATCATTGGATCATTGATGTTTTGTTTTGAACACCAGGCCAAATATATGTTCAATGATCCAAGGTGTTCACAACAAGGTGTTCAATTATCCAAGGTGTTCAATGATCCACCTTGATACCAGGCGAAATATATGTTTTGTTGTGAACACCTTGATTCAGTATTTGGTAGAGCCCAGACGTGTTCACCTTGTTGTTGCAAAACATGTGATGAGATACCTTAAGGGTACGTTGGAAATTGGTATCTACTACAATGGAGATCAAGACTTCAAATCGATTGGTTATACCAATTCATATTGGGTTGGAAGTGTTTCTAATATAAAAAGTACTTTAGGATGTTGTTTCAGTCTGGGGTCATCCATGACTTCATGACAGAGTAGGAAGCAATCTAGTATTTCTCTCAGCACAGTAGAAGCAGAATACACTGATGCATGTTTCACCAGTTGTGAATCCATATGGCTACGAAAGTTGTTGATAGGTCTATTTGATCCAAAGATGGAAGAAATCGTGATTCTATGTGATAACCAGAGGTGCATAAATATGACAGAGAACCTTGTGTTCCATGAAAAGTCGAAGCACATAGAAATCTGGTATCACTACATTTTTTATATGGTGCAGAGAGGAGCCATAAAGCTCCAATATGTTGGCACGGATGAGCAGGTTGCAGATGTGTTGACCAAGCCTATGTCTCGTGTAAAGTTTTATCACTTTCGAGACAATCTTGGTATATTCCGAAAGGAATTCCCTCAAAAGGGGGAGTGATGTTGATGATACTATGGTATTTTGACCAACAATGTGTAGCTCAGTTAGGATTTTATATCCTAGGGAACTAATAATCCTTGGAAAGATCCTGAAGGTCCAGAAAGGATGGTCTATTAGAGTACATGTGCATGTATATGCTAGTTGTGGTCAGTAGTGGTAGCTCCATTAGGATTTTATAATCCTACGGAATCTTATGATTCTTGGGTAGATCCCGAAGGTCTGGTAAGGATGGTTTGTCAAAATACCACGTGGTAGCTCCATTAGGATTTATATCCCGGGGAATCTTATGATTCTTGGGTAGCTCCTTAGGGACTGTCATATTGCCACAAAATGTTGTAACACCTACCTCATTTAGTTTCATTGAGTTATTATTAATTAGATAAATCCCATTTTGTCGATTAATCATGTCGGGCTTTGTAAATGACCAAATCCCCTTTTGTGGATTGGTCAAACCCTAATTATATCATGTTAATTAAGAAGTCGACCCCCGGGCCTAATTAAAGTGGTTTTAGCCACTAAGTGAAGAGATCGGCCCTGCCCAGTGAAGAGACGCCTCCCTAGCTCCTGTCATCCAGTATAAATAAGAGAGGTTAGCGCCTCATTAACTCACTCACTCAGCTCACTCATCTAGTGTGCAAGTTTGAAGGAAGTTGAAGTTTCAAGTTGTCGAAAGAAGGAAGAGAGAGGTGCATTACTCAGTGTTGGATATTCTCTAGTATTTTGGTTTATTATTTTGGCATCGTATTGGCAATCTATATTAAGGAATTTTTTGTTGGGTTTTCTCCCTCATTAGGGTTTCCCAGGATAAATGTTGTGTATCTTGTGATTGTGTTTCTCTCAAGGATCCTGCATATGCTATTATTGTCTAGTAAATTGAAAAGAGACTTAATAGTTGCTCTAAAATTAACATGAGAAACCATGTTTAATAAATAACCTCTTTTCAAAAAAATTATAATGCCTTGTCCAAGATGATAAAAACTTATAATAATATTACAAAGTATTAAACCTTATCGTTATGATATATTTGTTGACAGGTCGCTTATTTATTTTTCCATGGAACTCAACAACAGGTTTGTATTTTTAGTATGCATTGATCATACACCTTTTTTTTTTTTAATTCAAAGACTAACCTTGTATGTTGTTTGAACATGTATGAAACTTTTGAAGAGATCATTAAACTTCTTAATGGAATTCTTTCATATTTGCAAGGAAGTCATCAAGCATAATAAAATAAACCTTGGACCATTCAATAGTATAACATTAGTGAGTGATGCATCAATTCAAAAATAATATTATGTTTAGGAAAATCTCGAAAAGCCAACACTTTTGCATTTTCTTTTTGGGGACCCATCCCCGAAAAATTCTTCCCTTAGTTGTAAATAGCAGAGGTTGTTAGTGGAGGTGGGTTGCCGAAGGTTTTTGCGTATGTTTTTTTTTTCGGTGCGCCTTTATGGAACAGACACACCATTGCACATATAAAAACTATCGCACCGGAGCTTAAATGCTCAAATGCCCTATCATTGTTCATAGCAGAGACATGTGGTGAGAGGTTTTTGCAAAGGATTTTTTAATCGGTGTGTCTTTAGAATATAGACACACTGGAACTTTCATGAACAATGGCACCTTAGTGCGTCCATATTCTCGTAGCATCACCATACTTTATAATAAAATTACATGCACTGAATAAATCGCACCGGTGCCATTGAACATAACCCACCAGTGCGCCTACCTATCTAAAGACACATTGAGGTAGGGTAAATAAAAAATAAAAATTACCAAACTAATTTTCATTGTTATAGTGTATATCGTGCTTTCAAACTCTCAAGAAAGCACATGTTGTCATCTTTTTTCCTAAGATGCCTCATTTCATGTGCTCTACCCCTACTTGGATAGCTCCATTGCTAGATTCCACACATTCCAAATTTTGGAAATGACCACAAATTTCAATTTCCTCTCAATGGTGCAACCATGCCTTTTCAGGATAGAAAAGAATAGGTAAACTATCTATTACCTTCCTATTTTCATTTTCATCCAATCAAAATTACAATTTAGCTTGAAATTGAGCATTTAAAATAAATAAATTTAAATACACAGTGAGCATCGTTGATGGTGTGTCGATATATGGTCGCTCCAATGTTGCTCAAGCTAGTACACCATGAAAAATTACAAAAAAACAAAGTGGTGTGTCCTTCAGAGTGCCCCTACATTGGCACAAACTGGGATTATACCCGCACCGGTCCATTACACTTCACTTATCGCATCGTTATTTCAATGATATAATATTTAAACTAGTGGTGCACCAACTTTAATTAATAACCCTAGGGCGTACCCAAAACATAACACCACAATGACCACCTCCATCGGTGCATCTATATATGTCTGCATCGACGCCATTCAAGATAGTGCACCGCAATAAATTACCAAAAATCAAAGCGGCGTGTCCTTTGGAACGCCTCGACACCAGTGAAAAATAGGATTATAACCAAGTCGGTGCATTACACTTCATGAAATGCACAAATATCTCAACGATTTATAAAATTAACCTAGTGGTGCCCACATTTAATAAATTTCCTTGAGGCATACCCTAAACATAACGCCCCAGAGAGTTAATGTTTAAATGTATCACCATATTTTATAATAAAATTATATGCATTGAATAAATCGCACCAGTTCCATTGAACATCACCCACCAGTGCACCTACATGTCTATAGGTGCACCAAGGTAGGGTAAATAAAAAAAATTAAGAAATCATTTTTTATTGTTACAGTGCATATTGTGCTTTCAAACTCTCAAGCAAGCACCGACGCTCACCTTTTTTCCTAAGAGCCCATGTTTTCGGTGCTCTACACCAACTTGGATAGCTCCATTGATGGATTCCACACATTTCCAAATTTTGGAAAGTACGACAAATTTTCATTTCATCTCAACGGTGCAACCATGCCTCCTCAAGATAGAATAGACTAGGTAATGTATTTATTACCTTCCTATTTGCATTTTCATCCATTCAAAATTACAATTTAGTTTGAAGTTTGCAAATTTTCTCAATTTTGCACAATGCTCCTCAATGGTTCAACTCACCCCGACGCAGTGCGTACTATGTTAAATACACAATCAACACCATCGTTGGGATACTGAATACATGTATGCACTGATGTGGTTCCTTCAAATGCATCGCAATGAATTATTAGAAACAAAGCGATGTGTCCTTTGGAACACCCTGAAACCAGGGTACAAAGGGCTTTGACACGCACCAACATATTTGACTTCATTAACTGCACCACTAGTTCAACGATATATAGAGGTTAACCTAGCGGTGCACCAATTCTATCCAACAGCATCGGGGCATACCACAAAAATAATGCCTTGACGCGTCAACGTTCAAACGCACCACCATATATTATAAAAAACACATACGCACTGAATAAATCACTTTGGTTTTGTTTAACATTACGCATCGTTGTACTTCACTCAACTAACGACACCGCTAACATAACAATTTATAAAATTTAACGTAGCAATGCAACCATTGTAATCCAACGCACCAAAAATGTATACAAAAACGCATCGGGACATATATTGTGTTAGCGACCTAACCTCTCTAACCCCTCACGTAAATAGAATAATATATGTTCCATGTAATAAAGGGCAGAATTAGTTAATAAGGCCTATTTAATAAATATAAATAAGTCAATGTAAGAAGACCTAATAAAATCTTCCACTTCTAGAAATATGTTCCTCTAGAATGTTCTTTATAAGATAGAATTAATATAAATAAGAGTAGGAGGCATGAGAAAGATTTATCTGAAGAATTATTGTAATAGAGCTCTACTCTGCTAGAGGTTGCCCCCTCGAAGAGGAAAGTGAACATTGCTTTCTTTGAATAATGGTATTATTTCTGGTATATTTTGTTGTTCCATTGATATATGTTGAATATTCTTGTTTCTACATATTATATTACATTTGGTACCTTACACGTGGTATCAAAGCACTTTCCTTATCAAGAATTATGGGTTAAAAAATTTCCAGGGTAGAGACATGTAGTGTCGGCATCTTTAAAACACAGAGATCTATCAGTCAACAGCTAAAACTACAGTGGGGAATACTACACACAGGTGATACAGACGATTTCACGTAGTTTCCTAGAAACCAAAGTTTCATCCTTGTTGGAAACCTATGTAATACATGTTGGTACCCCTCGAGTAGTACTGCATCATATAGAATCTATACACGACCATCACTCCTAAATACCAGCAGGTATATAGGGAGTCCCCTAGGTCTCCTAAAACCATCCCTAGATCAATCTATTGGCCTCCTGATTGTTATAGTTCCACTAAGAACAACACTCGAGAAGATACTCTCTAGTACCTGGGTAATCGGGTAGCATGGCTAAGGGTACAGTTGAGCCTCCTTAGTTAGTGCCTTGAGATTTTGGGCCGAGTACTATTGTTCGACCTCACACGTATATCAAAGAGCTATAGCATAGGAAAAAATCGTCTTACATTTCTTTCACTGTTCATGACCATCTTTTACACAATTGCATGTTAGATTCAGGTGCTTCTCACAATTTAATGCCTAAATTAGTCATGGAGAAGTTGGGTTTACAAGTCACAAGACCATATCATGGCCTATATTATTTTGATGCAAGAAACGTTAGATGTCTAGGGATGATCAAAGATCTTGTGGTACATTTAACCCAAATTCCTGTAAGTAGTGTTTTGATGGATATAGTTGCGGGTGCCTCTGAATTATGGAATGTTTTTATCTAGATCTTGGGCAAGCAAATTAGGTGGCTCATTACAAATGGACATGAAATATCCCCCAATCCTAGTTTTTGGTAGATAAACCAAGGGATTTTATAGGGAAACCAAATTTGCTTACACAGTTAGTGACCCCAATCATCCCAATAATTATCGTGTCTATTCAAAAGATCAAGACTTGGGTTGTTTCATTTTATCTGTAAATAGTGAACCATGACTTTTTACAGATATTATAAATACTCCTTTGTGTGAAAATAAAGAGACCGAAGATGGAATGTGGAAAATATATTTTGATGGAGCTTCCTCTTAGGAGGGTGTTGGAGCAGGTATACTTCTAATTTCACCTTCTGGTAAATTCTTTCCATTTTCTTTTATACTGCAATTTGAAACATATTCCACCAATAATGTTTATGAATATGAAGCTTTAATATTAGGTTTAGAAATAGCTAGAAAAATGAAAACTACAAATCCCATTGTCTATGGTGATGCAGAATCAATTCTTAAGCAAATAAAGAAGATCTATCAAGCCAAACATCCTAGGATGAGATCCTATAAGAATTTTTCTCAGCATTTAATTGAAAATTTTGTTTTTACCTTCAATATCCATGCAATATAGACATGAAAATCAACAATTTGATTTGTTAGCAGTAGAAACAAGTACTTTCATACCCCTTGAAGTTCCAAATCTTAAATATGAAGTGGAAATGAAGTACATACCTTCAATTCCTGACAATATCAAACATTGGCAGGTATTTGAAGATGATCAACAGATCAAAAAGTTTTTACAAATGGTTGATAAATTTTATGCAATTCATATTGATCAAGAATATAACAAAGATAACGAATAAATTGTTCAAAATAGTCATCTATACCCTAAACTCCGAGATATTATTGTTAACCATAAAATGATGGTGTTGAGAAATAATCATATTCCATGATGGTTAGTCCCTCTAGATAAACTATTTGATAAATATGATGTTGTTGTTAAACCTGCTATTCACCCTCTAACTTAAGAGGTAGAAGATTGCAACAATGGTATTGAACAAGAACCAAGCAATATCAAGCTCTCAAAACTTTTGCCCCATGATTGGAAAACCAACTATGTTGATTTATTTAAAGAATCTATTGATGTGTTTGCATGGACATATGAAGATTTAAAAACATATGATACCAACATTATTCAACATAGAATTCCACTTAAGGTGGGATCTAATCCATTCAGACAAAAATTGAGACGGGAAAATCCTATCCTTTTCCCAATTGTTGAAAAGAAATTGAAAAAATTGTTGGATGCAAAAGTTGTAGTTCCTCTTAGATATTCTTCCTGGGTTGCAAATTTGGTACTTGTCGAAAAGAAGAATGGTGAAATAAGACTTTGTGTTGATTTTATGAATCTTGATAAATCTTCATTAAAAGATAAGTATCTTCTTACTAAAATGGATCATGTGTTACAAAGGGTAGTAGGAGCTAATAGAATCTCTATGATTGATGGTTTTTCAGGATACGACCAAATTGTTGTGCATGAGAAAGACAAGGAACTTACTGCATTTACCACAACTTGGGGAACATTTATGTATGACAAAATGCCCTTTGGTCTAATGAATGCAGGAACAACATTTCAGAGGGTTGTGGGCATAACATTCGTTGGAGAGAAAGATAAAATTGTTGTTATTTATTTAGATGACTTAACAATTTTCTCCAAATCAGATGATGATCATTTAAAACATTTTCGACAAACTTTTCTTAAATGTTAAAAATATGGTTTGTCATTGAATCCCAAGAAATCACATTTTGCTATGCAGGAAGGAAAGTTACTTGGACATATTGTTTAAAAAGAAGGAGTGAATATTGACCCTCAACGTGTAGAGGCAATAAAAGTTATCAGTCTGCCAAGAAACAAGAAATAAATTCAATATTTTCTTGGAAAAATCAACTTTTTGAGAAGATTGATTCCTAATTTTGCAGAAGTTTTAAAAGATTTGACAGACATGTTGAAAAAGGATAGTGAGGTTAAATGGCCTTCAGAAGCTAGATTGGAAAACCAACTATGTTGATTTATTTAAAGAATTTATTGATGTGTTTGCATGGACATATGAAGATTTAAAACCTATGATACCAACATTATTCAACATAGAATTCCACTTAAGGTGGGATCTAAGCCATTCAGACAAAAATTGAGACGGGCAAATCCTATCCTTTTCCCAGTCGTTGAAAAGGAATTGAAAAAATTGTTGGATGAAAAAGTTGTAGTTCCTCTTAGATATTCTTCCTAGGTTGCAAATTTAGTACCTGTCGGAAAGAAGAATGGTGAAATAAGACTTTGTGTTGATTTTAGGAATCTTGATAAATCTTCATTAAAAGATAAGTATCCTCTTACTAAAATGGATCATGTGTTACAAAGGGTAGTAGGAGATAATAGAATCTCTATGATTGATGGTTTTTCAGGATACAACCAAATTGTTGTGCATGAGAAAGACAAGGAACTTACTGCATTTACCACACCTGGGGGAACCTTTATGTATGAAAAAATGCCCTTTGGTATAATGAATGTAGGAACAACATTTCATAGGGTTGTGGACATAACATTCGTTGGAGAGAAAGACAAAATTGTTGTTATTTATTTAGATGACTTAACAACTTTCTCCAAATCAAATGATGATCAATTAAAACATTTTCGACAAACTTTTCTTAAATGTTAAAAATATGGTTTGTCATTGAATCCTAAGAAATCACATTTTGTTATGCAGCAAGGAAAGTTACTTGAACATATTGTTTCAAAAGAAGGAGTGAATATTGACCCTCAACGTGTAGAGGCAATAAAAGTTATCAGTCTGCCAAGAAACAAGAAATAAATTCAATATTTTCTTGGAAAAATCAACTTTTTGAGAAGATTGATTCCTAATTTTGCAGAAGTTTTAAAAGATTTGACAGACATGCTGAAAAAGGATAGTGAGGTTAAATGGTCTTCAGAGGCCAGATATCCATTTGATCGGATCAAGAAGGCCTTGGGAGAAGCACCCATGCTAATAAGTCAAGACTATTCAAAATACTTTCTTATATTTTCTTTTGTCTCTGATAAAACAATTGTTGCAGTCCTTTTACAAATAAATGAAGAGAACCAAGAACAACAGATTCCATTCATTAGTAAGTGTTTGAGAGGCTCCGAACTCAAATATAATATAATGGAAAAACAAGATTATGCATTGGTTAAAGTCTAAAATCTTTTAGAGTGTATGTTCTTCATTCTAGAATAACTGCATATGTACATGTTGTGTGCGCACAACAACCTCCCAATTTCCTTGTCTTATCATCTCTCTCTAAGGCAAGAAATTAGGCCCCCCTTCAAATTTTCCTACTAGAAGAACCCTCGCTCCTTCTCTCTTGCACGAATGGCTAAGCCTGAGTTTTCCTCTCACTCTTCCCGCTTTACCATTTGTAGTTTCTCTTCAAATCGCTTTGACCCGTCAATCCGCACTTTGACAAGTTCCCTCTTCTTGCGCCGATACATAGTGTACCGGTGAACACATCCTTTCTTCCACCTACACATTTGTGCACAAGTGATTTCTTCGTCGATACATCAACCACTTCCCTCCAAAGTTGGTTGATGCATCGATGCGCTTCAGATAAACCTCACTAACACATGTCTTTATCACCGATGGAGTTCATGTGATCAACGCCAACACATCAGTAATGTTCACATGATTATCTTCATTGCGCACATGCCCTTCACTGAGTAACATCTTCCACATTCACTAATGCATCGCATATCGACGAGGCTCGTTTCTCTC
Source organism: Picea engelmannii (assembly GCA_009831015.1). Lineage (NCBI taxonomy): Eukaryota > Viridiplantae > Streptophyta > Pinopsida > Pinales > Pinaceae > Picea > Picea engelmannii. The sequence continues at coordinate 210,902 of ML782253.1, forward strand.
TTGCCGATGCACTACTTGTTCATAAATTTCATTCTCCCGTTGTCGATGCATCAGTGGAAGGATGTCAACCCCTCGACGTCGCCAAGTGCATCGACGATGATCTTCTTCCTCTCGCCAAAGCTGACCTAGTCAGTGAGGTCCACCTTCGTCTTTAGTCTTATCTTGTCCTCCTCTTAACTCGAATCCTTCTCGTTCCATCATCAATCAATCTCCTAACATTTCCAATGACTAAGATCTTCATACTTAATTAGATAGTTGATCATCAATTGCCTATCTCGCCTAATCAATTTCATGGTCGTAGGGGTGATAGATCTATTTGTGTCACCAGTGGCTTTCATCGCACACATCGTACTAGCTTGTTTGTTTTGTGCTTCTTCATTTTATGACTAAATCTTGATTGTGAAAGAGTCGTCTAGCATCAGATGGGTTAATTTTGGCATCTATTGGTCTTGCGTTGGCTCTGAAACGCACTTCGGAAGAAATTTGATCCTCCCAGCTCTACATAGTGCTAAGCACTCTAAACGCCAATTGGTTGTTTTGGTAGATTTATAACTTTGTGATATTGACGCATTACCTCAGTTTCAATGGGTAAACTAAGAGCCTATGTATCACAGATGACACAAAAACTGACCAAAGTGAATTTGGGTGAAGCAATAGCGAAAACGACACTCGAATTTCCATTAAAAATGACTTTGAGCGCAATTTTTTGGTGTATGTCAAAGTTAATTTTTCATCCCCAAAATAGGTTAGTTCTATGATTTTTAGCATTACGATTCCAACGCAACTCACAAAATCAAAATTCGAGGCCTCTAAGTACCAAAACGAATCGTCATTGGTTTTCTCACCAAACCTAACCACATAAGTCGTTACACAAATGAAATGTTTATATGGCATGGTTAGTTGGATAGTTGGAAGCGTCTCTCCGTGTTTTCACAAAGCAAAAGACAATACTCAAATATGACGTCGTATGAGCAAGTTATGAGTGTTTAAAATTCTCTCAGATGACATCAACACACGTATGCACTTTTCTACTTACACATCCACGCAAAACTACTCCGATTGAAAGGTTCGTGTTATGCAACTTGCATTATTAAATTCCAATAATTTTTATTTAATTTAAATTATTATCTAATAAAAAAACACAATAATTAAATAAGAAATTTAAATAAAAGCCAAAAAAATGTCCTAACAAAGGTCTTAAATGATGTATTAAAAGGAACGAGGTATTAAAAGGGTTGTTTAACGTGTTAAACCAAACAAGGAAATACATTAAGTAATGGTGTGTGACGTGGAGGGGAGGGCCATGGCCCACGTGCCCCTCTCCACATTCCCCCTTTCTTTTTAAATATGTGCACCCCTTGATACAAAGAAAACCTTTAAGCAAAGTTGATAATGCATGTTGATCGGTACAAGTACCATTAACTTCAGTGCTTTTGGTCGGAACACTTAATATTAACTCCAACAACGAAGTCACACCACTTACCATTAACATTAGCGCTTGTGGTCATAAGCACCGGTTTCAAAGTTTTCTTAGGTCAGTTTTGGGTATTGAAACATCAATATGAATGGGGCATGACTCATGACCCCCTCCATGTTGTAAAGGCGTGTATAAGTGAAGTGGAGAGAGGGCATAGTCATACCACACCTCCCCCTTTATTTATTTATTTATTAAACAAGGTAGTCTTCATATAGTGAGAGGGAGAAGGGGCGTGGTATGCCACCACATTCCCCTTACAATTATTTTATTAAAACCCTTTTAATACGTAAGCCATGTCATTGACCACGTATAATTCAAATCTAAGGTGGGAGAAAAGGGAGACCACCCTCTTTTTCAATAATTTTTAATTATTTTTAAGCATTTACATATCATTTTTTCTCCTCTTTTCAAGACCAAAACCAAACTTAAATTGAACCAAGCATCAGCACATGTAACCGAGCTCAATGTTGGTCGATTTGAGTTGAGTCTGCGTGTTGCATAACAATGATACAGAGACAGAGTCTAGGCTCATAATTTGCAACGACCACTTGCCCATAGAGCTTAATTAAAGGTGCATCGACATGATCACTCGGAGAATTTCCCAAGATAAGCACCAATTTGCTCTTGGTGAAGTTTAGAATTTGACCTCCAGTTTACATCGAAAGAGTTTGTGCGATGAGATCTGAAACAAATCAAAGGAGTTCCCATTAACTCCTCTGATGCAAATCGAAAAAGGGACAAGACCTCAAAAAACTTCCTTCCGTATTTTGGCCATAACTTTTCACTCGAGTATCCATTTTGCTTGTTCTTTATACCATTGGAAAGGTATTTCCGAGATATACCACTTTCCATTTATATGTTTAGATAAATTTCTCACCAATTGTCTTAATTTTTCAGGATTAATATATGGCACATTCTCAATAGCCCTGGGAAAACACATCACCTCAATCTCAAGCAGAGGAACCATGAATTGAACTCGAGGAATTTTATATGAAATCCCAATTACTTAGTGTTTCATTGCTTTGGATTCAAATTCTTGATTTGAATGTTTTGTTTTGAGATCACTCATTTGTTGCATGTTAAATGGTGTCAGGTCACTGATGTTGAGGGGAGGTTGCACTGAGCATCCTCACAATGTGATCTACAGCCAAAAACGACAAAGAATCAATAACAACAACTATAGCAATGGTAGAGGAGAAACAAAGGGAATCTAATTCAAATGGTTGAAGAGGAGGTTTGAACCCCACGATGATCAACTAGAAAACATGAAAAACCAAGATGTTCCAACGTCCAAACCAGTCATTACCGTGCAAGAGAGGCACTATAGATGAAATCCATTATGGCCCACCAACTCTAGAATACAAATTCGAAATGTAACTGCTATCTTTGTTTCCTCATCATCACAAAGAGGATAAGGATGAACATTGGTAAATGAAAGGTCACGGGGAAGGCAGAAGGCCAAGAGTCACATCTAACTTTAATAAATACGGGAATGACATCCATGTAAAGGGTTTATTTTTTGGCTCTTCAAACATTGTACATTTCTGAATTATTTTGGGAAGACAGTTTCAACTAACATTGAGGAGCTTTCCTTGGAGCTTGGATGTACTATTGTTGAAACTATTAATATTGAGAAGCCCTCAAGACCAGCTTTTGATAGAGAGGAAAACTTGCATGTGTTGTTGTTTTGTTGCGAACTGTTTCAAGCGGAATGTATGTTGTTCACATGGGATGTAAGGACACATTTGCTAATAGACTATTCTGATGCAATATGTGTTGGTCTTGCAATTTTGTTATTCTTTCTTATGTTATTGTCATGAGCACATGAGTTGTTGATGTATGCAGAGATATGATCTAGATTTTTCTGGTTATGTATTTGCATGCATGTGTTTCTAACTTTGCACCTTCATGACAACTATTTCATTGAGGTTTTAAGCAGGGTTTAGTTTCATTACAACTCATTCATTTATGATAATTCTCTCCTAGATAGGATATGATAGATTAGAAGTATGTTAAATTCCTTTCATGCATTTAAATAGTCTTTGTCTACATCTTTTGTTTGCATAACCACCCATCATTCACCTTCATCGGTGGACCGAGCCGTAACTGGTAAAACCAAAACCATAAATGGTTGTTGGGATAGAGTCTAAATGGGTTCCCTATTCCAAATGGTGAGAGGTCTAATTGAGACTTCTTACCGGGGGTAACCCCTGTTATATTGCACACTGGTGCAATCGCTGGCTCACCCTGGGTGGAAGATACATTCTATTAAAATCGGTGTTGGAAGGCCAGGCTGTTTACTGGATGGCTCTTGCCACCATTCCTCACTCCATTTTGGACAAGATCAAACAATTGATGTTTTCTTTTCTATGGACTGGCAACAATAAAAATCATTCTCTTCATCCCTGTAGATGGGATTTTATCGCAAAGCCAAAAGCGGTAGGTGGCTGGGGACTTCACAATCTTGTCCTTTTCAAGCAAGCTTTGGCGTAAAAAACTCTTTGGAGTGTATTAACACAGGATGGTATTTGGCATCGTATTATGTATGGAGAATATATTTCTTCATTATCACTTGCTTGTTTTCTCATACTTCCAGTTATCTACAGAAATAACGCCTCTTTGATCTGGAGATCTCTTTTAAAAAATCTTATTTTTATTCATCACTGGTTATGCTGGAAACCCGGTTCAGGACATGCAATTCACATAGGAAGGGACGCGATATTGGGTCTTGGATCAAAGGCTTTTCTCTCTTCTGGTTTACTGGATTTTCTTAGAAATATAAAAATATTCTTCCTTTTTCAAGCCCAACATAACTCTGACGGTGGGTTTGCTTGCACAAATTGGAAATCCAACACTGATTTGGGACTCTCGGGGGCACTTGCACAGGAATGGAAATCTTATTGCTTGGCGCTAAGTGGAGCAGGGATTCAACTACACGCAGTGGAAGATACTATTTAATGGAATGGTGGGGATTGTTCAGGTCTATTGACTGTAAAGAATGTATACAACGCTATTTATTCTACTATCTGGTTACAAAGATGCATAGGATGGAGAAAAAACCTATGACATTGGTCTCTTCCATTAAAATTAAAAGTCTTCATTTGGCTTGCTGCAAATGACAAGATTTTGACCTGGGATATACTTCTTCGTCGGGGTTGGTTGGGTCCTAATATGTGCTTTCTCTGTCGCAACAATTCTGAAACTATCTCCCACATCTTTTTGGACTGTCTGTTTACAAAATTGATTTGGCATAAGATCTCTTCAGTCCTAGAACTCCAAAAGATGTGGACGGGCACAAATTTACATGATTGCTTGGAAAATTGGTCTCTGGAGGACTTCACCTTACCTCATTTACCATTTATTGTCTGCTGGTTTGTTTGGCTTACTCGCAATGGGGCGATTTTTGAAAAATTAATTGTCTACGTAAACACTTTTTGTTTCAAAATATTAGGTGAGCTGAAAATTGAAAAGATGAAGAGGATTGTGCCTCGTTTTATTCAACCATTTATCAAGATGAATGGAAATAATGCATGGTTTGATGAGGCTTCCAGAACCCGGGACTACACTGTGGAGCGGGCGGGAAGATTCATCGTTGTGATGGCTCTAGGATCACATGGACCTTCAATTGTGGCATAGGAACAAATACGAAGGCATAACTACTTGACGTCTGGGTCACCCTTCTTCTGGCTTCTCGTCATAATATTTTGGATCTTCATGTGAGGGGAGACTCCAAAATCATTATTGACTAGTTAAACAAAAAAGGAAAGCTTCAAGTTGCTGTGGTGGAATGCTGGAAAGATAGGATCGTTGAGCTCACTCAAACTTTCTGGTGCAGATCCTCCCTTCTCCCCAAAGGGCTGCGTGACCTACCAGTCTAGGATCTCCAATTCTTGAGTCAAGTGACTCTCTAGAACCTTACCGGTTCCCTTCTGTATCTAAACACAGGCCCTTTCGACGCCTTGGTGCAACTCTGATAACACCCGTGACCTTCCCTTTCGCTCTTCTGTGAAATCTCAGAGTACTGAGCGTTAGCTCTTTTTCTGATAAGCCCCCTCTTGATATGACCTTGGGTGGTGGCCTCTCATGACCATGCAATTGCGGGTGAGACCAATATAGGTTTGGGATCAAACTGCTTTTCGGCACGCAATTCTCCTCGAACCTCCACGTGTCCTCTTGGCGAAACCATGGTATGGATTACGGCCGGCCCTCTATGTTTTAAAGTTTGTGCACTTCCTGTCCCTGCAATCTTATGGGACCATCAATCTCCTGATCTTGATGGTACTGTCTGAGCTAACGGTTTAGATCTGCGCCTTTCAAATCTACAGACCGGATCTGTTCCTCTTAAATCAACAACTGTGATCTCCTTCGCAATTCCGGACTTTGGACTTTTGAAATCTCAAACCTCGCTTTCCTTCGTACATCAATATTTTGGAGTTAACGATCTGCGGACACCTGTCCTCCAATCAATGGTCTTGCCTTCACTTTGGGTGTTTTGTTAGAAAAACAGGACCGCAGAGGAATAAAATAAAACAAATGTAGAAACAAAACACAGAAGACACACAATACAAGAGAGACACATATTTGCGTGGTTCACCCAGTGTGGGCTACGTCCACCAGAGAAATTGCCAGGTCCTTCCTTTATTATTATCCAGCAAATGAAGGGATACAACCTACAGCAAAACCTGTTGTAGCTTCCTCTTCTTTCTCTCACAGTCTCCTCTCTCAGAATACAATATTCACCATCATCCATAGCCACAATACATTTCCCTCATAAAAGAGGGTTGCCCCCCGGACCCTGCAGAGGGGGTACCCCCCCTCTGCACTCCCCCGCGTGGAAGAGTGTACATACTTCTGGGGTGTAAATACTTCATGGGGTATAAACACGGCTGAAAGCAAGGACCTCTGAATCAGGAAGATAACCAGGCTCCACAACCAACAATCTCCCACTTGGAGACTGATCTCAACAACTCCACCGCTGTTGTATATACTGAACTCTAAACCTTCTTGGACCTGGCAAATTTCTCATCGTCATCTTCATTCTTGAAGACCAACTGAAACTGAGCAAGAACTCAGTTTCTCCCTGGTTACTCCCTTTGTTAACATGTCTGCAGGATTCTGGCTAGTGTGTATCTTTTCCAAC
>ML782253.1:221847-237300 GCA_009831015.1 Picea engelmannii
CCCTAACATAATCTCTACCGTTAGATCTGCGACCTTATAATGAACGGTCCAGATTTACAATGAAATTACAATATACTTTTACAAGGCAATTTTTTCTTTGGGGGCTTCGCCCTCGAACCCCTGCTTGCCCCCAGACCCCCCGGACCCCGCAGAGGGGGTACCCCCTCTGCACTCCCCCGCGTGGAAGAGTGTACATACTTCTGGGGTGTAAATACTTCATGGGGTATAAACACGGCTAAAAGCAAGGACCTCTGAATCAGGAAGATAATCAGGCTCCACAACCAACATGTTTGACCCTTCAACTCGGATCAACGGTCTTGCGGCCCTCTTCTCGATCAACGGTTGAAATCTCCTCCGAGTCTTCGGACTTATGAGATATCAAATCTCAAACTTCACCCTTCTTCCCAATGCTTTTTATCTAAAGGCTATAATCCACTGACGTGTATTCTGCTGATCTGACGATCGAGCATTACTTCGGGTCTTTTACCCAGAGTGCATGGATTTATGCCATGTCTCTCTTAGATCCGATGATTACGAATCACTTCATGACTTTACCCGGAGTCCACGGATTCATGCCACGTCTCCTCTAGATCTAGCAGTCCATATTTACTTCGGATCTTCGGGATTCAACAATCTCAGATCTCAACTGAAACCCTGCTACACTTTACCCGGAGCTCGTGATCTATTGACAAGTGTCCCCTTACAGATCGACGTCTCTCGACTCTTTATCTATTTGGGCTTCGGATGTTTCAACCTTTCACCTTTGCCTTCCTCTGGATCTCACAACCCACCAACACGTACCCTTCTGGATCTAACGATCTAGATTCACTTCGGCTCTTTGGGTCTTCGTGCTTCGGAAATCTCAAGTCTCAAACCTTGATAGTTTCTCTCTCATGTGCGTGCAAAGCGTTAAGGCTCGTGCACCTTACACAGATCAAACGGTTGTTGATCCTTTGCTCTATGATCCAATGACCATTGTCGCTCCTCCTCCCGAGCTTCTGATTTCTTCCGACTTGGAAGATTTATCAGTCTTCAAAGGTTTCGAACCTTTGCTCCTCCTACGAGTCCAACTCTTGGATCTCGTCAACACTTCTGAAAAGTGTTATCCCTTTTGAGCTTGATCCTTAAAGGATTCTGACTTCCCATACACTCCTTACGTTCTAGGAATTTCGATAACTCAAATTGAAGGATTTCTTGAAAAGAAATTATTCTCGCCCACATGGCGTTCCTCTGTTCTGGTTCTTCGATGCTTGGTCACTTCTTGACGCTATGCACTCCTTGCACCTGGTTTAAGTTTCCTTTGTTCTCTTTGAACTCCTCTGAGTCAATCTAAGACTCAATCGATGCACTCCTTGCGTTCGATATGCACACCTTGCATATGAGTTTCATAAGAGAAACAATTGAAACTTATCCAGTTTCGTCACGAACTCATACGATCAACTCTTGAACAATCACACATGAACAAAATGAAATAAACGACATACAGAGAATATAACATTCATTCATTCACACATCAAATGAACACAGTCCAAGGATTCAGGACAATTATGTATGTTCTATTCATTCATGAAAACAAATTGCATAATATTGCAGTTCTTTCCTGCGTCTTTCTTCTACTCTACTCTGTTCTACTAATCTTTATCTCTATCTCATGATCTCCTAATCTAATAAAAAAAACTCATCTCTATACAAAAAAATCTCTCTTTTTTACAAAAGAGGGCCCTATGAGCTTATCCTCTCCACCGCCTTAGTGCCATCAACATTTTCGTTAAGACACCTTAACCCTATGACTCATTACATTGAACAGAGATCCAGACCTGACATGTATCTAGACCTGTTTACAGTCGATTATTTTGATGAACCCATCCACACCTATCCAAAGGCATGGCTTTGGCATTTATCGACCTTACACATAATCTAACTTAATTTTATAATTCGAATTTTGAAAAGGAGAGGGTCGGTGCCTCTCCCTATCTCCAAATGCATGCTGACATGTTGATTTGTTAACGCATCTGTCTAGTCAGAAAGATGCTCTTGCATCATACTCCACTACTGTGAAAAATTCATGAGCTCCTGCTCATGAGCTCTCCAACTCTGTTGAAATCCACCTAGATCCCAAACTCTTACTTGGAGTTGTCTACCTGCTCCTCTACTTTGTTGTTGTTGTTGTTGTTGCTTCCCTATTGCTATGGCATGATCTCTTCTTCTCAGCTTCTCGTTGCTAACAGTCTCCTCTGCTAACCTCAACATCAACTTTCTGATCTCTTCTATCACCCTGTCCAACTTCTCGAGTGGTTGGCTCTTCTTATGCAGTATTCTCTGCTTCACTTCCTCCTCTCCATACCTATCAATGGGAAGATCTACTTGATCTCTCATGTTGTCTTCATCTCCTCTTGTGGCACTAGTTTTCCACTCTGTTGCAGACTTCAATTCTGCAGTCTCCTTACTGAATTGTTGCTCAACTGCTTCCTCTGACATATTGGTTTATGTCAGCTCCTCTTGTGCTGACATATCTCCATCTTCTATAATCATTCCTCTGGCTGGAATTCTTCTCCCTCTTCTGTTGCATGCTTCAGTGCTGCAATCATCATCTATTTAGCTTCCCGGTTGAAATTTCTGAGCAATTCTGTCAAATGCTCTTCTCTTGCAATCTTCGTGACTGTCTTCTGGCAACCATCTTCTGGTTTTGGATTGTCCAACCAATCCTCCAACATCTTCAACTCTTGCTCCCATTGAGTGATAAATTCATCTGAATTCTCCTCTTTTTCTGCTGGGGTAGACATCAGTGTCTATTCTTTCTCCTCTTTGATAGTCTCTGCTAGTTGTCCTTCTGTTGTTGCTCCTGCAACACATGCTCTAGCCCCAACTGGGCTACTTGGTAGGAATATCTCAATTCCTCCAATGATCAAAATACTCCTCTGATCCACCTCCACCAGCTCTCCTTGCTGATATGAACTCTTAGTTGAGTTCATGAGATTTTCAAATAGTCTCCTCTCACTTCCCTTGCCCATCTAAAAACTTGGGATTTCTTTTCTGCTCTCCTGACAGTCTATGAGATCCTCCAATGATCCCATCTCATTGCCCACATGACAATCTAAACTTTCATTGCTTCTCATCTGGCAGTATATGAGACCTCCCACTGATCTCTTTCCATTTCCCACCTGGCAACTTGAAAGTCCATTTCTGCCCTCTTGGCAGTTTATGAAATCCTCTACTAATATCATATCATTGCCCACCTGACAATCTGATAACTCACTGCTGCTCTTCTAGCAGTCTTTGAGATCATCCACTGATCTCTTATCCTCATTATGACTGAGACTCTTCCCAGTTTCTGGCTCACAGATGTGAACCACTTCCTCCTCTGTATCACCGAGGTTTTTAGCATGCCTCAACCACCTTTTCAACATTTGTTGTTGCCTTTTGGATATCAACTTCTGGACAGGCCATTTTACTTTCCTCTTCAAAGGCCATTCATATTTCGAGTGTACCTTTGCATCCTGTTGCATCTTCAATGCTAGCCTCTCCATCTTTTCTCTTATTTATGTGAGCTCTTTATCTATCTCAACTTTGTTTTTCTGCTGGTGGTCCTTGTCGTGACCACCCATATGGCCTTCAGTAGCAATATTCCACCCTTTGTTTTCAACTTATCTAGCTTTCTACCATTTACTGCACACCTTGCTACAAATCACACACAGAGCATCCGTACTCTGTCTCCTTCTCACTTCTTGTCTACAGGAAAAATTTAACTTCTAATATCATTCAACGTTATCATATTATCTTCTTCACCTTCTTGCTTCTTTGCCTACTATCTGCAAGCAAAATATCAACTCTTATACCACTTGGTGCAGACCCCCCCTTCTCCCCAAAGGGATGCGTGACCTCCCGGTATAGGATCTCTGATTCTTGAGTCAAGTGACTCTCTGGAACCTTATTGGTTCCCTTGTGTATCTAAACACATGCACTTTCAGCTTCTTGGTGCAGGTCTAATAGCACCCGCGACCTTCCCTTTCGCTCTTCTGTGAAATCTCAAAGTATTGAGCGTTAACTCTTTTTCTGATAAGCCCCCTCTTGATATGACCTTGGGTGGTGGCCTCTCGTGAGCACGCCATTGCGGGCGCGACCAATAGCGTTTTGGGATCAAACTGCTTTTCGACCCTCAATTCTCCTCGAACCTCCATGTGTCCTCTTCACAAAACCATGATATGGATTGCGGCCCGCTCTCAATGTTTTAAATTTCACGCACTTCCTATCCCCGCAATGTTAGGGAATCGTCGATTTCTCGATCTTGACGGTACTATCTGAACTGACGGTTCAGATCTGCGCCTTTCAAATCTACGGACCAGATCTGTCCCTCTTAAATCAATGGTTGCGATCTCCTTCGCAATTCAGGACTTCAGACTTTTGAAATCTCAAACCTCGCTTTCCTCCATACGTCAATCTTTCGGAGTTGACGATCTGCGGACACCTATCCTCCAATCAACGAAACTGCCTTCACTTCGGGTGTTTGACCCTTCAACTCGGATCAACGGTCCTACGACTCTCTTCTCAATCAACGATCGAAATCTCCTCCGGGTCTTCGGACTTATGAGATCTCAAATCTCAAACTTCACCCTTCTTCACAATGCCTTTTATCCGAAGGCTATAATCCACTTACGCGTGTCCTGTTGATTCGACGATCGAGGATTACTTCGAGTCTTTACCCGGGGTGCATGGATTTATGCCACATCTCTCTTAGATCCGATGGTTACGAATCACTTCGGGACTTTACTCGGAGTCCACGGATTCACGCCACGTCTCCTCTAGATCGGGCGGTCTAGATTTACTTCAGATCTTCAGGATTCAGCAATCTCAGATCTCAACTGAAACCCCACTACACTTTACTTGGAGCCGATATGTTGACAAGTGTCCCCTTGCAGATCGACAACTCTTGGCTCTTCGACTATTCAGGCTTTGGATGTTTCAACCTTTCACCTTTGCCTTCCTCTGGATCTCACGACTCGCCGACATGTACCCTTCTGGATCTAACGATCTAGATTCGCTTCGGCTCTTCGCGCTTCAGAAATCTCAAGTCTCAAACCTTGATAGGTTCTCTCTCCCGTGCGTGCGTAGCGTTAAGGATTGTGCACCTTACACAGATCAGACGGTTGTTGATCCTTTGTTCTATGATCCAACGACCATTATCGCTCCTCCTCCTGAGCTTCTGATTTCTTCTGACTTAGAAGATTTATCAGTCTTCAAAGGTTTCGAACCTCTGCTCCTCCTACGAGTCCGACTCTTGGATCTCGTCAACACTTCTGAAAAGTGTTATCCCTTTTGAGCTTGATCCTTGAAGGATTCCCACTTCCCATGCATTCCTTGAGTTCTCGGAATTTTGATAACTCAAATCGAAGGATTTCTTGAAAATAAATTCTTCTCGCCCACCTAGCGTTCCTCTGTTCTTGTTCTTCGACGCTTGGTCGCTTCTTGACGATGTGCACTCCTTGCACTTGGTCTAAGTTTCCTTTGTTCTCTCTGAACTCTTATGAGTCAATATAAGACTCAATAGACGCACTCCTTGCATTCGAGATGCACACCTTGCATACGAGTTTCAGAAGAGAAACAATTGAAACTTATCCAGTTTCATCACGAACTCATATGATCAAATCTTGAACAATCACACATGAACAAAATGAAATAAATGACATACAAAGAATATAACATTCATTCATTCACACATCAAATGAACACAGTCCAAGGATTCAGGACAATTCTGTCTGTTCTATTCATTCATGAAAACAAATTACATAATATTGCAGTTCTTTCCTGAATCTTTCTTCTACTCTACTATGTTCTACTGATCTCTATCTCTATCTCATGATCTCCTAATCTAATAAAAATAAATCATCTCTATACAAAAATATCTCTCTTTTTTACAAAAGAGGGCCCTATGAACTTATCCTCTCCACCGCCTTAGTGCCATCAACATTTTCGTTAAGACACCTCAACCTTATGACTCATTACATTGAAAAGAGATCCAAACTTGACACAGATCTAGACCTGCTTACAATCGATTATTTCGATGAACCCATCAACACCTGTCCAAAGGCATGCCTTTGGCAATTATCGACCTTACACATAAACTAACTTAATTTAATAATTCAAGTTTTGAAAACGAGAGGGTTGGTGCCTCTCCCTATCTCCAAATGCGTGCTGACGTGTTGATTTGTTAATGCATCTATCGAGTCAGAAAGATGCTCCTGCATCATACTCCACTATTGTGAAAAATTCATGAGCTCTCCAGCTCTGTTGAAATCCACCTGGATCCCAAACTCTTACTTGGAGTTGTCTACCTGCTCCTCTACTTTCTTGTTGTTGCCGTTGTTGCTTCCCTGTTGCTATGGCAAGATCTCTTCTGCTAAGCTTCTCCTTCCTAACAGTCTCCTCTGCTGACCTCAACATCAACTTTATGATCTCTTCTATCACCCTGTCCAGTTGCTCCAGTGGTTGGCTCTTCCTATGCAGTCTTCTCTGCTGCACTTCCACCTCTCCATACCTATCAATGGGTAGATCTATTTGATCTCTCATGTTGTCTTCATCTCCTCTTGTGGTACTAGTTTTCCACTCTGTTGCAGACTTCAATACTGTAGTCTCCTTACTGAATTGTTGCTCAGCTTCTTCCTCTGACATATTGGTTTCTCTCAACTCCTCTTATACTGGCATATCTCCATCTTCTATCAACTGTTCCTCTGGCTGGAATTATGTTCCCTCTTCTGTTGCATGCTTCAGTGCTGCAATCATCATCTGTTCAGCTTCCCGGCTTAAATTTCCGAGTAATTATGTCGAATGCTCTTCTCTTGCAATCTTCGTGACTGTCTTCTTGCAACCATCTTCTGGTTTTGGATTGTCCAACCAATCCTCCAACTTCTTCATCTCTTGCTCCCATTGAGTGAGAAATTCATTTGAATTCTCCTCTTTTTCTGCTGGGGTAGACATCAATGTCTGTTCTTTCTCCTCTTTGATAGTCTTTGTTGGCTGTCCTTCTATTGTTGCTCTTGCAACACATGCTCTAGCCCTAACTGGGCTACTTGGTAGGATTATCTCAATTTCTCCAATGATCAAAATACTCCTCTGATCCACCTCCACCAGCTCTCCTTGTTGATAAGAACTCTCAGATGAGTTCATGAGAGGAGACTTTCAAACAGTCTCCTCTCACTTTCCTTGCCCACCTGGAAACTTGGGATTTCTCTTCTGCTCTCCTGGAAGTCTATGAGATACTCCAATGATCCCATCTCATTGCCCACCTGACAATCTAAACTTTCATTGCTGCTCCTCTGGCAGTATATGAGACCTCCCACTTATCTCTTTCCATTGCCCACCTGACAACTTGAAAGTCCATTTCTGCCCTCTTGGCAGTTTATGAAATCCTCTACTAATCTCATATCATTGCCCACCTGACAATCTGATAGCTCACTGCTGCTCTTCTGGCAGTCTTTGAGATCATCCACTGATCTCTTATCCTCATTATCACTGAGACTCTTCCCAGTTTCTGGCTCATAGATGTGAACCACTTCCTCCTCCGTGTCACTGAGGTTTTTAACATGCCTCAGCCTTCAACATTTGTTGTTTCCTTGTGGACATCAACTTCTTTCCAAGCCATTTTACTTTCCTCTTCAAAGGCCATTCATATGTCGAATGTACCTTTGCATCTTGCTGCATTTTCAATGCCAACCTTTCCATCTTTTCTCTTATTTCTGTGAGCTCTTTATCTATCTCAACTTTGTTTTTTTGCTGGTGGTCCTTGCCCTCACCACCCATATGGCCTTCAATAGCCATTTTCCACCCTCTGTTTTCAGCTCATCTAGCTTTCTACCATTTACTGCACACCTTGCTAGAAATCACACAGAGAGCATCAATACTCTGTCTCCTTCTCACCTGCTATCTACAGACAAACTTTAGCTTCTAATATCATTCAACGTTATCATATTATCTTCTTCACCTCCTTGCTTCTTTGCTTGTTGTTTGCAAGCAAAATATCAGCTCTGATACCATCTGGTGCAGACCCCCCCTTCTCCCCAAAGGGCTGCGTGACCTCCCAGTATAGGATCTCCGATTCTTGAGTCAAGTGACTCTTTGGAACCTTACTGGTTCCCTTCTGTATCTAAACACATGCCCTTTTGGTGCCTTGGTGCAGGTCTGATAGCACCCACGACCTTCCCTTTCGCTCTTCTGCGAAATCTCAGAGTACCGAGTGTTAGCTCTTTTTCTGATAAGCCCCCTCTTGATATGACCTTGGGTGGTGGACTCTCTTGACCACGCGATTGCGGTCACGACCAATAGTGGTTTGGGATCAAACTGCTTTTTGGCACACAATTCTCCTTGAACCTCTATGTGTCCTCTTGGCGAAACCACGGTATGGATTGCGGCCCGCCCTTAATGTTTTAAAGTCCGCACACTTGTTGTTTCCGCAATGTTACGGGACCGTCGATCTCTCGATCTTGACGGTACTGTATGAACCGACGGTTCAGATCCGTGCCTTTCAAATCTACGAACCAGATCTGTCCCTCTTAAATCAATGACTGCGATCTCCTTCGCAATTCCAGACTTCGGACATTTGAAATCTCAAACCTCGCTTTCCTCCGTACATCAATCTTCTAGAGTTGACGATCTGTGGACACCTGTCCTCCAATCAACGATCCTGCCTTCACTTTAGGTGTTTGACCCTTCAACTCAGATCAACGGTCCTGCGACCCTCTTCTCAATCAACGGTCAAAATCTCCTTCGGGTCTTCAGACTTTTGAGATCTCAAATCTCAAATTTCACCCTTCTTCCCAATGCCTTTTATCCGAAGGCTATAATCCACTGACGCATGTCCTGTTGATATGACGATCGAGGATTACTTCGGGTCTTTACCCGGAGTGCATGGATTTATGCCACGTTTCTCTTAGAGCCGACGGTTACGAATCACTTCGGGACTTTACCCGGAGTCCACGGATTCACGCCACGTCTACTCTAGATCTGGCGGTCCAGATTTACTTCGAATCTTCGAGATTCGACAATCTCAGATATCAATTGAAACCCCGCTACACTTTACCCGGAGCTCGTGATCTGTTGACAAGTGTCCCCTTGCAGATCGACGACTCTCATCTCTTCGACTATTCGGGCTTCAGATGTTTCGACCTTTCACATTTGCCTTCCTCTGGATCTCATGACCCGCCGACACGTACCCTTCTGGATCTAACGGTCCAGATTCGCTTAAGCTCTCCGGGTCTTCGTGCTTAAGAAATCTCAAGTCTCAAACTTTGATAGGTTCTCTCTCCTGTGCATGCGAAGCGTTAAGGCTCATGCACCTTACACAGATCAGACGACTGTTGATCCTTTGCTCTATGATCCAGCGACCACTATCGCTCCTCCTCCTGAGCTTCTGTTTTCTTCCGACTTAGAAGATTTATCAGTCTTCAAAGGTTTCGAACCTTTGCTCTTCCTACGAGTCCGACTCTTGGATCTCGTCAACACTTCTGAAAAGTGTTATCCCTTCTGAGCTTGAGCCTTAAAGGATTCCGACTTCCCACACACTCCTTGCGTTCTCGGAATTTCGATAACTCAAATCGAAGGATTTCTTGAAAATAAATTCTTCTCGCCCACCTGGCGTTCCTCTGTTCTGGTTCTTCGACACTTGGTCGCTTCTTGACGCTGTGCACTCCTTGCACCTGGTCTAAGTTTCTTTTGTTCTCTCTGAACTCCTCTGAGTCAATCCGAGACTCAATCGACACACTCCTTGCGTTCGAGATGCACACCTTGCATACAAGTTTCAGAAGAGAAACAATTGAAACTTATCCAGTTTCATCACGAACTCATACGATCAACTCTTGAACAATCACACATGAACGAAATGAAATATAGGACATACACAAAATATAACATTCATTCATTCACACATCAAATGAACACAGTCCAAGGATTCAGGACAATTCTGTCTTTTTTATTCATTCATGAAAACAAATTACATAATATTGCAGTTCTTTCCTGCGTCTTTCTTCTACTCTACTATGTTCTACTGATCTCTATCTCTATCTCACGATCTCCTAATCTAATAAAAAAAAGCTCATCTCTATACAAAAAGATCTCTCTTTTTTACAAAAGAGAGCCCTATGAGCTTATCCTCTCCACCGCCTTAGTGCCATCAACATTTCCGTTAAGACACCTTAACCCTATGACTCATTACATTGAACAGAGATCCAGACCTGACATGGATCTCGACCCGCTTACAGTCGATTATTTCGATGAACCCATCCACACCTGTCCAAAGGCATGGCTTTGGCATTTATCGACCTTACACATAAATTAACTTAATTTTATAATTCGAATTTTGAAAATGAGAGGGTCGGTGCCTCTCCTTATCTCCAAATGCGTGCTGACGTGTTGATTTGTTAACACATCTGTCGAGTCGGAAAAGGATAAAATATCATGCTAACGTGCTGATGTGTTGATTTATTAACGCATCTGTTTTTATTATATGCTATGTAATACTTTTGTTAAAAGATAAAAGATAAAATATCATAACAACACCTATTTAAATCAACTTAGCTCATGAGACACCTATTAAGTTACTTTGATAATGAATGAAAACCAACTCTAAAGGTCAAATACCTTTCTCACTTAGAAATAAGAACTCTTAGACTTTTTACACAACCACAACTTATCTTAACTACTAAACCACATCACTTTATTAGACTCCAAATTTTTTAAAATCAACTATTTAATTAAATTGCATTGATAGTTAAAGGTTTATTATCATGTTTTACAAAATAGTAGAGATTTACATTTATCAATAAGGAGTGGTCAAAATAATTAAATTCAAAATAATTAAATTTAGTGGTAAGAAGTGAAGAGTTTTTGACTATTAAATAAAATTCAACTTAAATTTAATGGTAAATAGTGAAGGGCTTTTCAGCATGAGAAAAACAAAAATAAAAGACATCTTTTTATAGACATAAGCTGACTTTAAAGTAGTGGTGGAATCATCACACTTCAAATCCCATTAAAAAATGACTAATATTTGTTTGGGAACTAAGACACAAGTCCGATCTGACCGCGACTATAAAACCCCCCAATTAACCGTGCGGTGAGCGTTGGACAATTCCTATATATTCACACACCTCAGGATTGATAGAGTTGAGCCGAGATTGCTGTGCATTCTGCCTGGTTTGGAGAAAAATAGGAAGAAAGAAAAAAACATGGGTTTCATCATGGAGTGGGCAGAGGATTTAATAAGGAGAAACATGGAGGATCCGAAGGAGAGGGAGCGGAAGAGGAGAGAATATCTGTACGCCGTGAAGGAGAAGTGTAAGGAGAGACTGGAGATAACGAGCCTCCCGCTGCGCCCTTACGGCTTCTGGACATTCGAGAGGCAAAATCTCCGCCTCTACTGGGACATGCAGATGAGTAACCGCCCTGGCCGCTCTGATCCATACGACAACATCTCCGTCGATCCCTTTGACAACCCCAAGAAATAATACAATGGTACTAATCTTATTTGCCTTTGAAAGAATTCAATCTCTTTTGATTCATGTTTGTAACTAGTCTTTCTCAACCTAACCTCTCCTCTCATTCAGGGTCAGTGTTCTTTAAAAAAAAAAAAATGTTGCTTCCATTAATAGTAAAAATTAATATTTTACAAATATACAGTCTTCCCCAAGGGGCTTAGGGGGATATTCACACACCGCGAAAAAAACTAGCAACAACAGAGGGAAACTTCATTCTCAAAATTCTGAATCATCAATCAACAGAGTCAACATACATAATAAAACTATTCCTTCTAAAAACCATACTAAAAAATGCTAAAAAAGGACCAAAGCCCAAAGTCCACAAGTGCAAGATCATTAAACTATTTTAAGCCCTGAAAGGCGACTGGATATACTATCACAAATGAGAACCAATCGTTTGGGAGATGCAGGATTTTCCATCCTGTTTGTTTTAATACCTTACCCTACTACTGCATCTCTACCTGTGTTCACACCCAACTGATCTCCTGGTTTTCCTCCTCAAGTTGATGATGTGGGCCAATCATCGGCATTGCATCTTCTAGTGCACCTCTTAATAAGGCTCATTTCATTCTCAATGCACCTGTAGATACTGGCAATAGAGATGGACAAAAAGGGGTTAGCATAATGTCCAGGTCTAGTGCCTGTTTTGGAAAGATCTTATCAGGGAAAAGTTCACAAACCCTTTGATAAATGAATTTGTCAGTGGGTTCTAGGCTAAATTTTTGCTCAAGGTCCTTCCAATTTATAAAGTTTTGTTTTTGATGCTCACACAAGTTTCCAATTAAGTATAGTCCTTGAACAAACAACTGTCATGATTATCAAAAATCACTTATTGAGAGTTGACTTGTTGAGTAATCTATGGTGGGCTCAAATCCTCTCCAATTAAGAAAGGGCTTGCACCTTTACCAAGTAGCCCATATGTTTGAAAAACAATTAAGCCTCCAACTTTTATGTGAGTTGGGGATGTAATTGCATTCATGTATGATAGCTGAGAGGGGTTTGAGATGATATTTAATGTCAAAGGCATTTTCTAGCTTGCATTGCCCTAGACAACATATTTGCTTGCATGTTTTCTAGCTATGCCATGTGCTTGTTTCATGTGTTCCATTTTACTTTGGCCAAACATTTCTTACCTTTACCTAGTGATCACAAGAAAATTCTTCAAATATAAGTTTATCTACTACAAGCTTTCTAGGAGGGGTACCAATAGGAAGAGTAATTGACATGGGTTTCAATCAAAATACTAGAACACACTTGTAACCTGGCGACACATTCATGTTAGAATTTCCAACCCTAGATGACTGATGTCCTTATGATCTCAAAAAAAAAATCAAACTGAATTTATTTAATTGCAGAAATTTAATATGTGAAAATAGAGTCAATCACACAATAGCTGGAAAAGTAGATAGTTGGACGGGATTAGGAGGCCCTCTGGGGTCTCACAGATTGGGACCCTGTTCGAATGGTGTTGAGGTCTACCTTCCCATTGGTGCCCTTGTTTGTTGTGAACATTAGAAAAGGGATGTAATTGTTTGAGTAGTGTGTGGCTCAAGTGTGGAAGATCGGAGACCCAAAGCCTCCCTCATAAACAAGGTTAAGTACTGTTGATCCAGGGGTTAGAAAAGATGGAGAGAGAGTTTAGAGATTCTGCGAAGAGATAGTAGAACTGTCCCCGTATCTTGTAGTAGATAGAACACCAGAAAATAAAGTGCTCTTTCATCTTAGTCTATTGCACATGACATAGTTGGAAAATCTTGTCCTACTGTGGACTTTGATGCTCGACCTCTATCCCCAACTGATGTGAACCCATTCGAAATTAGTGTAGAGGGATACTGAGCGCATGCATCTAGTGTTGTAGCATGTAAGGGGGTCAAACAATGAGGTTGTCTCTCAACTCCACGAAGTGCTTTGCGTAGGAGGCCATCTTGAGCTTCACCCCCCATTGGTTGAGCCAAGTGACTTAGAGATATTGCATGTACATGTCATCTTTGATAGTCCTTTCATCTCCTGCTTATTCGATAGGATATGTCCAGGGGCACCCAATCAATACTTCAAAGGAAGGAGATGGTCCATAAAAATGCCAATTATCCCAAGAAGAGTCGAAACCTTTGAAAACCAACAATTGTGAAACTTGTCTAGTAGGTTTGTTTGAGTCAATGGCCTTTGAATTAGTAAGCAAGGTATGGATAATGGTCCCTAGTGGGTTGCTAAGTTGGTAAAGCATCGGATATGATGCAAAAACGAGATCAATTTGAAAATGGTCTAGATCCGGAAGGTGTGGGCTGCAAACTCTGCCCGAACAATGGTGTGGGGAACTATCCTCTTTCTCTTGATGATACAATGGATCATGAGGGTCTACACTCTCTATATTGGCTTAGTTCGACTCAAATAACCTACATCTCCATACCTCAGAACTATAAAAAACTGTGTGTTGAATGCTAGAGTCCATGAGATCCACATTGGACGTTATTTATGTCTCGGAAGTGGTTATGGAAACATTTCCGCTTGAGGAGAGCATGAGACCCATACCCCTTATTGATTCGGGGTTGTAGTGCCTTCGTCAACCCAAACCTATGCCTTGAAAAGTGGACTTCCAAGTAGGTATAATCTTCGATGATCTCAACCTCCTCCCCTTGAAAAAGGAAATGGAGGTCTGTAAGGACATTCTTTGAACTATTGAAGATCATCACCTTGGTTTTACCTAGGTTTACTGTTGATTGTTGAAGATCACAAATTTTTGATCGGGCATCTAGTTGTCTGTGCAAGTCCTTTGGGGTAGAGGCCAGGAGGATCACATCATTTGCGAAGAGGATGATAGAGATCAAGAATTGATGAAGGAGACAACCATACTTGAGTTGAATATGCTATTGTAGGAAGGACTCTAGCTCGTCGATATAAATCCCAAACAAGGTCGGGGAGAGAGGACACCCTTGCTTCATCCCGATGGTGATCTTAATAAAATTAGACAACTTGTTTGTTGTACCAAGGCAACCAAGTACAAACTCATAAAGGCCCATGATGGCTGTGATGAGCGTCTTTGATATGCCAATGTATCGAAGTTATTGAAAAAGGGTCCTTCTTTGGGACTAAATCGAAAGATTTTTGAAAGTCCACAAAGCAACATAAGTCTTTCAAAGAGTAATGTCTTGCCTCCTTAGTGATGGCTCCGAGGGTGAGAATATGGTAAATAGTCTTATGCCCTTGATGGAAACTTGTGTGTCCTCTGTCCATCATGTGATGTCTCTTAACCTCCTCTGATAGTTGTAGATGGAGGGCAATAGCATAGAGCTTGGAGAATGTGTGACCCACCTTGATTGTCTTGTAATTGTTCAATTTATTCTTGGATCCTGATTTGTGTATTCTGTGGATAACATGGTGGGACTAGGCTTGTGGAAATCCTGAGCAAACGACATGGTTAAATAAATCAACAACATAATCTATAAGACAATGCATACCATGTCTGAAGAATTTCTCTTGGAATCCCTCCTTGTTATCTGCTCTACTGGTGTTCAACTCTCACACTGCGTGTTGTATATCTGTATAGAAGAACAAGTGGCACGAGTGAAATCCCCCAAATAAGACCCATGGTGGAATCATTTGTAAATACCAAAGGCCTCTAGGGCAATTTAGTTCAAAGTTATTTTGCGAGGCATCAACAAATAAGGTGGATGCTTCTTTGATAAACTCAGGCCTAAAGCTAATAGCTCTAGCTCTAAGCATGGCAAGAATGAAATAGCACTCAATCATATCACAGTCTTTTTCAAAGTTTATTTTCATGAATATGACTCCTTGACCCGAGGCTCTAGTTCATTCTATCCCTTTCTCGTAGACCTAAGTTGTAGGAAACGCAACCCCCCCCTGTTTCCCCTGCCGAAACGAGCTGAAATGCGGGTACAGGTATGTTACGGTCGGGAAACGCCGTCGGTCGTAC